>OX328123.1:159307508-159697508 GCA_946811695.1 Gonocerus acuteangulatus
TTTCAGGAGGACTGTTTAGGTCTAACTGACAGGCCTGTCTGAATAGTGTGTAGCCTGCTTAAGCGAAGCCGAAACAGAGTGCCACGACTAGGAATCAATCGCGCGACATATCGTGCTTGAAGCGAGCGTTTTATCTTAATCTTACGAATGATCGTATTACAGTGCTACTACCGCTGTTTGTCATCAAGACTTTCAGCCGATGAAACTAGTTGGCAAAGAATTGCGATATTGAACCGGTGATCTGATTATCGTCAATCTCAAGATGCGCATGCTCTACTGCAGGGTTAAGCCCTACCAAATCATTTACCATAAACGTGTCATCTGATACGCCATTTATAATTCCAACAGGAGCCAAATAAGCAGTCGTCAATATTTCATTGAATAAGTCACAACTTTGTTTTTAGTAGTTCGGAAATATCGTAGGATTTTTAGAAGGCTGAATTAAAAGTTGAACAACTTATGCCGCGGGTCAACCTTATTATCATTATGACCTTCAAATAAAACATTGTAGATGTTGGTAGCCTTTTCTTCCTATGCATTTTCCTTCTAATAAAAATATGGACTCCAATGAAATTTTGAATAAAGAACAAGCCCCTGTTACTTTTTTTGAAGTTATTTTCTGAGTAACTGTAAGTAAAATGTTTGCTCTGAACGCGCTTTGCATTTAAATAGAATTTCGTGAAATAGTATGTCTAGTATTATTGAGATAGAATATTTTAGTAGATTTTCCTGAGAAAAGATCTTAAGACAACTCTATGAAATTTAGGATTTCCATCTTCCTTTACAAAAATGTACTTAATACAACATAATATGACTTTTGAAAGAATTGTGAATTCAATCAAAATGTTGACTTTCTTACTGTAATGAGGTTCATTTCCTTAATATTTCTTGCAAGACTATAATTACTGGGGCTTTTAATAAAATTGAAAATGTTAAAGAGGCTCAAAGGGCAGAAAGTCTCCGTCTCGAAAATATTTTCCGCTTTCCCTTGCCCGCTTTATAACACAAACGGAATTAAGACCCCATTGAAGATAACTCACAACTGAAATTAAATAATGCTACCTGCTTTTGGGCAAAGGATTAATTTACGGTGGAATAATTGGAAGTAATAAAGTATTCATAGGTAGCTAAGTCAAAGAGGTACGACCCTTTTCAGCGTCCTAATGAACCTTGTTAATAATTAGGAGTGAAACTTTGACTCATTCCCCAAGAGTCTGGATCTACTGGGACCCACCTCGGATGTTGTCTTTACACCACTCAGCATAGTCCACACCCTTGTTCCCTAATAACTGGAAATGGAAACTTGTTATCTCTTATATATTATATTTACTTAATATGTACTGTTTTATAGTTCCACTGCAAGAATTGTTGTACTGCAAGATTCATAAATCTGTAGTACATTATATTCTTATTTAAACGAGCACAAAGAACATTCGACGATTTACACTGATTCGAAAAATGGAGATTGCTTAGGGTACACACTGATCATAGCAAATTCAGCGAAGAAATGTAAATTACCAACATATATTTCTATACACACAGCCGAACTCCAAGCAATAGCCTCAGCACTATATTTTGCCATGCATCCATACGAAATTCTTGATCTGTTCCGACTCTATGTCCACCCTGCAATCTATACAAAAAAACACATAAGCTCCAATTAACAATAATAAAAGTGTATAACTATCTGTAGATTCTGAGCGATCTAAACAAGACCGTTAAATTGTTATGGATGCCTGCACATTTAAGAATCAGAGGAAATAAGACGGACAGCAAAGGAAGCAGCGCATATGAGAGGCCCTGAACCCTTTGTATATGATACAGATGATGTAAACAAGTGGCTAAATAGTGAAGAAAGTGCCCCTCATCAACAAATTAAGAAAAATAAAAGACTCTTTAAGAAAATGGCATAGTTCCTACAGAGGTACCCGGAGCGGAGAATTGTTTACAACCAGGATACTTCTAGTACACACAAATGGCATAGTTCCTACAGAGGTACCCGGAGCGGAGAATTGTTTACAACCAGGATACTTCTAGTACACACAAATGGCATAGTTCCTACAGAGGTACCCGGAGCGGAGAATTGTTTACAACCAGGATACTTCTAGTACACACAAATGGCATAGTTCCTACAGAGGTACCCGGAGCGGAGAATTGTTTACAACCAGGATACTTCTAGTACACACAAATGGCATAGTTCCTACAGAGGTACCCGGAGCGGAGAATTGTTTACAGCCAGGATACTTCTAGTACACACAAATGGCATAGTTCCTACAGAGGTACCCGGAGCGGAGAATTGTTTACAACCAGGATACTTCTAGTACACACAAATGTCACCCAGATTCTCTTAATCACGAATGACCTGACCCACAACGTGAAGTTCCCCTTACAATCATTCATCATCAAGAAGAATGTCCGATTGTACAGTCAATGTTTGATGACGATGATTTTGGAATCCACGCAACGCAAAATTGGGTCTTCAGTTTTTTAGTGCAGGTATATAGAATGTAAATATTTTATTTTCAAATACATTATCCAACTATAAGCAATTAAAAAATAACAAGGAATAAAAAACAGACAAAAAGAACAGTTCGAATAAGCGAAATCAATTACTTTAAAGTTTTAAGCTCTTATTTCTCCGATTGACATCGCCTAATCAAAACTTTTATTATAACCTTTTTTTTAGAGCATTTAATAAGCTTTCTAATGGTATTCTTTCGTTTACCAAGATTCTCAACCTTTTTCGAGATATTAAGGAAAGTAAACAAAGTTACTAAAACTTTTTATGTCTGTTAATAAAATATTTTATTCTAACCCTTCCTTAACTCCAAACGTAACCAAAATTTCAACATATTAGTTTTAATGAAAGTAGAACATGCAGAAAATGTTTCAACTGAATCCCATGATTCTAAGTACCCAAAACAAAAACGGTATTCAAAAACTATTTTTCCAATTTTCTCGAAAACGGTTAAAGCTATCGCATTGGTTTCATTCGTTTTCCTAGCCCAAGAAGCATATAAAACGAGTACTTACAAGCTTATGAACTCAAAAACTTAAGCGTTACGATTTTTGTTGCGCGAATTTCGCCCCAAACGCCATCTTCCAGTTGGCGGATTTTGCTGGTTAACGAACTTGACTTTTAAAATTAGACGAAAGATTTTTGTACCAAATTTCATCAAAATTGGACCATTCTTCTGGGAGCTACAGAGCGAACAGACAAATATATATATATATATATATATATATATATATATATATATATATATACACACACAAATTTGAACTACCGTTATTTTCGGTCACTAGGGGTTCTGAAACGCGAAATTTTCTAGTCGGCACTTCCGGATTGTTTCATTGTATCAACCTTATAAGCGGGGTTCCTCCCTATGGGGGAGGGAGGAACAGCGCTAAAAAGCGTCTATTTAGTGAATGAGCGTATTATTTTAGCATTCAGTTTAGTTTAGTTTTAGTTTTCAACGTTAACCGTTAGAGGGCAAAATAACCTTGTAGTTGTTTGCCCAAGAAACTAACTTACCACTACTGCAGTATAATATCTTCCTAGTAGTCCGAGAGCCAGTAACCGCACGTTTCATGAAGTGTTTTATGCACCCTGAAATTTTGCTGTAATGTACCTCTTGGGTAGATAAGAAGGTAAATATGTGTTTCCTGGACATACCTTGGAACACCAGGTACTGCGCATAGGGGAAAGGTGCAAAAAAATATTTCCCAAAAATAGAGTTTTATTCAGAAGCCAACTATCTTTAATGTAAAATTAAGACAATTTTACAATGAATAATAAATATGGCAGACACTTTTAAGGGGATTAACACGTAATATATATATATATATATATATATATATATATATATATATATATATATATATTTAATTGTTCTTATTCTAATATTAAATGAGAGTTTTATTCGCGCTGCCATTTAAACCGGAACAGCTGTACAAGATCATGTGAGCAAGAACCAATGAGAGCACAGAGAATAACCACAACTGCGCGTTGCTCTCATTTACTCTTACGGTTACGCGCAGTGTATTTAAGTCTATCATAGGCAACATTTATTTTTATGTTTCCTGATAATTAAACCCCACAAATGTGTTTGCCCTTTTGTAATTATTTTCAAATATGTTTATTAAAGACGCTGCTTAAATCGCAGCGTGAATAAAGCACTTCATTTAATATCAAAAATAAAAACTAGGTACTTTTTTTTTTTAATTTACATTTTAACCGCCTTAAAATTGCCTGCCTTATTTATTATTAATTTTTAAATTGCCTTAGTTTGCAATTTTTTTCATTAATAATAGTTGGCTCCTGAATAAAACACTATTTTTGGGCAATATTGTTTTGCACCTTTCCCTATACGCAGTACATAATGGTGTTCCAAGGTACGTCCAGGAAACACATACTTGCCTTCCTAGCTACCCAAAAGGTACATTATAGCAAAATTTCAGGGTGCATAAAACACTTCATGAAAAGTGCGTTACCAGCTCTCCGACTATAGTCAAATCTCTGAAAGCATTAGCATACTTGGCAGGTCATCTCCCCATTAAACGTTTTTCAAATTCTAAGCGTTTAAGCATCTTTATTTTAGTGCGTTATACCCTAACTCAGACGCCTATATATACATATATAAAGGACTGCTACACAGTAGAGCCCTAGAAAGCAGGTAGAGAGAACCCAAGGTCTACTAACTGTAAAATTGATTAGGATAGTTTTTACACTCCTAAGGTCCTAGCATATGGCGGTGTCTGGTGTCTAGGACTTTATCATCTCTAGACATTAGCATCCAGTTTCAATGTTCCTTGGAAGTCAAGATGAGGGAAAATAAATACTTAAACAACTTACGTTAAGTAATCAAAACTTGTCATATCGGATGGAAAAAGTAACAACTGCTGTGTATTAGTTTGATCATACAAGTAAATATGGTACCGGCTGGCATTCGTGAACTTAATACTCATCTTTTCTCATGGCTGCAAATTCCGGTGACTGTTATTTTTTGGTCTATTTAGTCCTTTGGAAATAATTCCTTTTATTAATAGGATGTCAAGGAATGACCTCACCTACTTTAGTGTAAGTGACTAAAGGTATATTCCAATTATTCTAGAAGGGTAAGATACTGCTCACAATCAGTCTGTTATCGTCTGTTAGCTAAATCAAAACTTAAGCTTTAAGTGCAACTTCTTTATTGCTTTTTCTTTGAAGTTTTTCATCAATATGGCTACCACTAGACACACACATTATTTGGCCACACTATTTATGTTGCCACGGAAGCTCTAGTTATTTCTTCTTAAACGACTTCATACGAGATTTGACCTTGAAATGCTCTTAAACATGACATACTGGGGTGAAACGGACTCCTGATTCGGATTCAGCGTGCCAAAATACCTAAGAATATATTTATGGTGTCTTTGGAAAAGGCCAATTTTTTTTATTTTGTGTGCCTGTGTGATTTTATATCAACATAAATAGTGTGACGTCGGTGACAGGCACGCCATACATTTGCCCCACCGCCAAACGGAGAGCAAGTCTCCCATACTTCCGTCACTTCTCCCGGTGCATCAAATCCAGATCGGTGTTCCCATTAACAATTTGTGCGTCCACAATAGTCAATTTACCCCCTTTTGCCACAATTATATCGGGCTTCCATTGCCGGCCATCAGATCTCAGGACTGTCTCGAGGTGAACCTCATA
This sequence comes from Gonocerus acuteangulatus, assembly GCA_946811695.1. NCBI lineage: Eukaryota > Metazoa > Arthropoda > Insecta > Hemiptera > Coreidae > Gonocerus > Gonocerus acuteangulatus. The sequence goes on from OX328123.1 coordinate 159,313,210, forward strand.
CCCCCTCCCGGATTAGGCACCTCCCAGTACATTCACCGCATTATCGTGTCTCAAACAACGACCTCCCCGCGAATTATAGCACTGTGAAGGGTCTTGTCTTCCAGGCAACCCGCCCCGCATGTTAGTATCCGGCCTTCAAGCCAACCTCTAGTCGTTCTAGAGCATATATATGGGTACGAATGCACTGGATGAAGTCCCGACCAGAAGTGGTCCCAGCTCCGTCATTCAGCCAATAAGCTAAAGCCCTACAAGCAGACGATTCCTTTAGTCCATCTCCAACGTTGGACGAATAGAGTCTGTCAGCCCAACAGCGCTTCCTATACTCTGGGCACCAAAAGTAATCTTGTACCAAGCCCTGCTTGGCCAGGGCCTCTTTTGCTTTCTACAGCCTTTTGGTCACGTCCCTTGATCGATAAACCGCACTCACTGCGGCCAGACCAGACCACTCGATTTTAGGAAGTCAGCTTATAGTCAAAGCCGGAACAAGGAAGCTCTCAGTGCTTCACGGGAGGAGCCACCAAGAACCAGTCTGTGCACATACCGAGGAAGAAGGTGGTACCTAAGGGTGCTCAACATCTGCTGCGGCTTGAGGGGTGCATTCCCAATCCTCAGAAGCGCCGCTCCGATTTCAGCGTCAGGCCTCTCATTTCCCTGGTTTCTATAGTTGCCTCCGAGGTACTTAACTGAGTCTTGGAACTGCATCGGCCTCACCGGGGCTCCACCAACGCTGAACAGTGTGTCCTCAGCTACCTTGATCTGGTCCACGCGCCCTGCCGGTACCAGCGAAAAAGCACAGCAATCACCTGGGCTGAGCTCTATCCCCAGCTTGTCGATGGCTGCTCCAACACGCGCAAGGGCACTCCGCAGCCAGCCACCGAGGACGCAACCAAGACCAAGTCGTCGGCAAAGGCAAGATAGTTAATCCTCGCTCCTTCCACCTGGCTTGGAACCGCCTGGAGGACCCAATCCATCGCAAGGTTGAAGAGGCACGGAAACAAAGGATTACTCTGACTAATCCACCTCCCGCTTACGATTGGGTCCGTCCACCTCGCATCCAGGACTACACTATTCTCCGCAGTTCCGTCGGCTGCTATAAACGCTCTCAGACGTGCACCCAATATCTTGAGGAAATTCTGAGAAGAGGTAGAAGTGACTCTTGGGAGACAAAGATGGCGTTATTTGACTCAATGGTTTCTTCACCTCTCCTATATGCATCTGAAGCATGGAGCCTGAGATATCTCGAAGCAGCTCTGATGAAATTTATGAAATACTTGTACAGTTGGCCAAAGAACACTCCCAACTATATAGTTCGACTTGAGACAGGAAGAAGCTCTCTGAATATAAAGGCAATCAAGAGAATAATGAATTACTGGTCTAAGTTGTCATTGATGTCGGAGGAGAGGCTACTTAAACAATGTTTCAACAATCTAACAAGAGGAGTATACAGCGATGGGGTCACCGATCTGAACCATTTTTTTCTGGTGATTCTACATCGAAAAATAGTCGACACGTGTCCGAGCGTTCCCTCCAATGCGCCTTAGGAGCCGAGAAATAAAATAAAATAGGTTGAAAGTGCTTTATTTTTTATATCGAGTTTAGAAAATGATATCGACATGATTCTTTCACCAATTCATTTGTTTTATAGAGTAGATTAAAGGAAAAATATAATCCTTAAACAATAATTTATATTGTTTAACAATAATTTATGTAAGGAGATATTGAATTCTAAAACGTCACATTACTTTTTAGTAAAAATATAATACTAGCTTACTTGAAAGCGTAAGCATATTTTTGAATTTATTTGACGAAATATAATTTATTGTTTAACGATTATATTTTTCCTTTAATATAGTCTATAAAACAAATGAATTGGTGAAAGAATCATGTCGATATCATTTTCTAAACTCGATATATTTATATATATATATATATTTAAAAAAAGCGCTTTCAATCTATTTTATTTTATTTCTCGGCTCCTAAGGCGCAGTGGACGGAACGCTCGGACACGTGTCGACTATTTTTCGATGTAGAATCACCAGAAAAAAAAAATCGTCCAGATTGGTGACCCCATCGCTGTATACTCCCCTTGTAAGATTGCTTGATGCAGAGAGTCCTGACTTAGAGTATAACTGGGTCTCACAAGTCCATACGATAGCTCAACAATATGGATGCTCTCAAGAATCCAATGCTTTACATCCTAATGGAATGTTGCAGCATATGGATGATATCCTTGAAAAGATCCTCAACCACAATTTCTCAATGGACACCAATAGAACTTTAAATTCAAGTAGGAATCTCATTTACAGAGTGCTATGTAGCTTTAATACTTTTCAGCCAGAAACCTACTTGACAGTCAAACTACGTATTACAAAATTAAGATGCATTAGCCGGCTAATGGTTGGAAACCCTGAAAATATTAAGCTATACAAAGGAAGTCAACATTTCTCTCTGAAAGCAAATGATCTCTGCCCGTTTTGCAACCAGTACATAAAGAACGATAGTTTGTACCATGTCCACCTACACTGTTCAGAACTTGAAGAAAACAGAGTAGATATTTTAAATCCATCCACTTTTGCATCCTCTGACCTTAAGGCTATTCAAAATATGTTAAATATAACCACCATAGAGGAATTGAATGGGCTTTACACATTCATTGAAAAAATCTGTAAGATGTCTCACTCTCTAAGTGTCAATGAGTAGATTCACAATATGAACAATTTTTCCATGTTTTACTTTCAGTTTTAGTTTTTGTAATTTTCCTTTTTTGAAGCACACATTAATAAACATATTTTGTTCTTAAAAAACATTATAAAAATAATCTTACAGTTTTTTAGTATAAATGTATGATTAACCCTATAGAGACGGCAGGAGTCGTATGAGAGAGGGTACCCGGTGACGGGACCCCCAAGCCCACTCGACTTTTTTTTTTAGATTTGTATTCTCCTATTAGTAATATAAATATATATTCTTTAATTAGTGCAGAAACCTTTCCACGTAACACCTTTGTACTACTGATAGAAAACATATATCCCTGGAAACTGCGATGCTTCCTCAGCAAATTATATTGTTTACGCTTCGGAAAAAGCCTATCCTCTTCGTCGAAATCCTAGAATGCTCTTCAATATTACTTCCTGGAGCTGAGGAAGGACTGGGCTGCGATTTATCATCTTCCGAGAAGTCTCAAACACATCTACTAAGAAATCTGACTAATATTCTAAAAGAACTAGAGAAGCCCGCCGTCCTTATTTATTTTTAATTTAATTTTTGAGCATCGCAACGACGGAGATTTGCTCTTTTTAAAATACAACAAATACCCATTTATACAAAAATACAAACTTATAGAACTAAATACAACAAAAGAAAAGAAGCGGCCGTCCAGTGAGGTGGCTTCTACAGAAGCCCATCGTCAGCCAGTCACGGCTTTCTGCTGGCTTCTACAGAAGCCCACCGTCAGCCAGTCACGGCTTTGTGCTGGCTGCTGGAGAAGTCCACCGTCCAGAAAGGGTTAATATAAATAACATATGAATATAATAAATATATAGGGTTGGCAAATAAGTCCTTTCGGTTTTTGTATTCATGTTTTGTTTACAATATGTCACATTTATCTGATGCAATTAATCTCAACAGAGGATTGTTTATCCTATTTGTAATATGTAAACAGTTATGTCTGTCGACACTGGTTAAGATTAGGTCAGTATTGCGTTTGTGATCCAGCTGAGAAGATGGACGGTAATTTATTGCATTATAGGCATATTTTGCTGTATTATTTCAAAAAAGGAAAGCGAGCTGCAGAGGCTCATAAAAAAATATGCGGGGTCTATGGGGATAAAGCCTTAACAGAGCGCACGTGCCAAAATTGGTTTGCCAAGTTTAGGGCAGGGAATTTTGACATAAACGACGCACCTGGTCGTCCACAAGGAATTGAAAGCATTGATGTTAAGGCTATAGTCGATCAAAATCCTTCCCAATCAGTGCGAGACATTGCTGAGGCCCTAGATATATCACATGCAAGCGTAGAAAATCATTTGCGGAAGCTCGGCTACGTTTCTAGGCTGGATGTTTGGGTCCCCCACTCTCTGACCGAAGCCAACTTGGCAAAACGCATTTCCATTTGCGATTCCCTGCGAAAACGTCAAGAAAACGATCCATTTCTTAAAAGACTTGTGACAGGGGATGAAAAGTGGATTGTCTACGATAATGTGGTGCGAAAAAAATCTTGGAGACCTAGCAACGAACCACCTGGAACTACATCTAAAGCGGGATTGCACCCAAAGAAGATAATGCTTTCTGTATGGTGGGATTTCAAGGGTGTGATTTTTTATGACCTGCTGCCACAAGGTAAATCAATCGATTCCACTCTATACTAGTCACAATTAACAAAATTGAATGAATCAATTCGACGAAAACGCCCAGAACTGGCAAATCGAAAGGGTGTCGTCTTCCATCATGATAATGCCAGGCCCCACACTTCGTTAGTCACCCGCAACAAATTGTTAGCCCTTGGATGGGATCTTTTGCCCCACCCTCCTTATTCACCGGACCTTGCTCCTCGTGACTACCACTTATTCCGGTCTCTACAAAATTCCTTGGGTGGAAAACGGTTTGAAAAAGGACAGGGTGTCAGGGAGCACCTTGATCATTTTTTCGCTAGTAAACCACAGACATTCTATGAGCATGGGATTATTCAGCTGATGGAGAGATGGGGTAAAGTAATAGAAAATAATTGACATTACATTGTAGATTAAAATACAAATTATGTTCAAAATATACAATAGTTTTCTTTCAACTTAAAAAACCGAAAGGACTTATTTGCCAACCCTATATGAATGACGTAAATTATATATTAAGTTAACTTTAGAACTATATCAAATTTATATTGTCATATGCTGTGAAATTGTTAAAGTATTATAGCGTTTACCAGACTCTGGAACCAGACTCTAAAATGGAAAGAAACAAAGTGTCTAATATTGATATTATTAGTACAAGATATATCTTACACAAATAAATAAATATCTAAGAAACGAATTAAATTAATTCAATCTGTTGACGCTGATGTAGTAGTTCGTGTACGGTTTCTGCAACGGTAATATTTTAGACAAGGTGCGAGAGTTTGCACGCCGATTCGCAAATAGAAGAGTGCCTAATCGACGAGTCTATTCATTAACTTTCAATAGACTTCGAGATACTGGGCCATTCTTACTTCATAATGGAGGTGACTAAAACAAGGCGGGTTTAAGAGCAGATTGGCGGAGAAGAAATTTGGTCTAACGCCACTTTGATAACAATCCTGAGGCTAGCATCCGAAGAGCATCAGCTGCATTAGGAATATCGCGGCAGGAAATACGGCGAAGGTTGAAAGGGGATAATCGCTTCCCATAGCCAAGTCAAGAGATTTAATAGTAGTATTTTGCTTGTTGAAAAAATTAGCGATGACAATTTATTTCAGTTGAAAATAATATGGACCGATGACCTTTACAAGAAAAGGAATAGTTAACCAAAGAAATTATCATGCATAGGCTCATGAAAATCCCATGAATTTGCTTTAAACGTTTGGCTTGGAATTTGGAACGGATTACGGCGGGACCTTATTTTTTATTCGAAATATTAAAAAGTCCAACTTGCAGGAACTGCGTCATCCAAGCGCGGTTCCGTATTTATTCCTAGCGACATTGGTTAGGTTAGAATAGAAATGAACAGCTTTTTTTTTAGTATTTCGAGAAAAAGATCAACAACATCTCCAAGAAATGGAATAGATTAGCATCACAAAGAACAGGAAACTGACAGTAGCCAACTTACACAGAAGGAGATAATTCTTAATCATTGGCTGTATAAGTCAATACAATTATGTACTGAAAATGTAAATATGTAAATTGTAAATATGTACTTCATGGCGAATAAAATTCCATTCTATCGTTGGTTAAATCTTTTCTTTAAAATAAGAAATAATGATAACTATAATTGTAGCAGTATGAGGAAGGTTATAAAGATAGGAGAATTAAAAACAAACGTATGCATACGCCATCAGGATTAGCCACAGCCATCAGGATTAGCCACAGCAATCATAATTAGCGATAGCCACTCCAAACTTATTACTAATACGTTTTACATTTTCTTGCCTTATTTTACAAAAATACAAATTTTACTAATAAATGCAATATAAAAACAAAAAGCAGCTAACTAAAAAGTTAAACAAAGACATAAACTGGTTCAAAAGAACAAAACAAGCACTTTTAAAATTGTATGCACTTATTTCTCTGATTGACATTCCTCCATCGAAAATTGCTTCAGAACCTTTTTTTGTAGAGAATTCAGTAAGCATTGGAATCCACATTCTACATAACGGGATTTCCCAACCGTTTTCGAAATATTTACGAAATTGTATGAAGATCCGAAAACTTTTCATATCCACTAATAATAGTTATTTTCATCACTAGTACCAAAAGTGGTTGTTTTCGGTGCGCGATCGAGTTTAACGCGCGAGGCGTTGCCGAGCGCGGAAATTAGTCCAAGCACCGAAAACACACTTTTGGTACGTGTTACGAACAATACTTTTCATTATACTGCTCATACCTGAGTACATTAAAACCCTTTTATATTTCATTAATAACTTAAAGATACAGTAAAAGAAATTAAATTGACACATTTTTTTTATTTGGAAAAAAAAAACATCTGTTTATTAACCTATAATAGAAGAAAAGTACTTATACATTTACATTAATATTTATAGTACAATTCTGATTATTCATTATATTAAAACCTTTGTTTGGCATTGCCTTTTGGAATACAGATAACTTTTGATTAAAGGAATTATGTTGTATTGCGCTTTAAACACACTACTTATTATAAGTAAACAAATATTATTTATTTATTTAAATTTTAACGTCCATTTATTATTAACTTGGAATTTTAGGACGGGTTATCTATAGGTTACCACCCTTAAAAAAAAACAAATATTAGAATGAATCACAGTATCTAAAAGTAACCTCCTTCAAACACATGTTTATTAGTAGCAGGTAAGGTTAGCGCACCAAAAAGATTTTTCGGGCCTAGTCCCGAAAAGTACTATTTTACGGACTCAAACCGAGTATTGAAAACACATGTTTTTAGATGCAGTATAATGAAAAATATTTTTTTTTTCGAATACTTCATTAACTCCAAATGAAACCAAAATTTAAACGTCTTAGTTGAGTTGAATTTCAAAGATGTAGAAAATATTTCGATTGAATCCCAAAATTTTAAGTACTCACAAAAAAAAAAAGAAAAAAAAAGAAAGATTTATAAGACCATTGGTTCCACTTTTCTCAAAAACAGATTTCGCCCTAAAAATAGTTTTCCATATGAACTCAAAAACGTAAGCGTTACGATTTTTTTCGCGCGAATTTCCCTTCAAAAACCATCTTCCGGTAGACGGATTCTGCGGGTTAACATACTTGACCTTTCAAATTATACGAACGATTTTATTTACCAAATGTCATCAAAATCGGGCCATTTTTGAGCCAGCTAGAAACGAACAGACAAACATATATATATATATATATATATACATATATATATATATATATACATATATATATATATATATATATATATATATATATATATATATATATATATATATATATATATACAGGGTGATTCAGGTCTAAGTAGCCAAACTCTAGGAGGTGATTGTAGACATAATTTACAACAAAAAAGTTCATTTGAAGTATGGTCCGATTCCGAAAGGAAAAGGAGCTATGTCCAATTTTCTGTTTTCTTAACGTAGTCATGTTTTTTAATGAATAAGAAAGGATTTCTCAAAAACTATTCAGGATAATTAAATTCTAATTATTTTATCATAAAATAGACAAAATTTCCTTTAAAAAGACACCAATTTAATTCACTAAAATCATTATTAAAAGATACTTTCTGGACGTTCAATAACGCACTTCTGTTTTCATCAATGGATCAGAGTTTTTTCGCGATTTTTTTCCTCAACCCCCTAATGGACTAGAGATTCAATACTTACTCGAAAACTTCTACATTTAATAAGCATTAAATCCGTGCAAATAAAGTGGAGGTTTATTGAGGGATAAATTAAACGATTGGATCCCTTTTGTAAAAAAAATGTGGAATGTAGTTTTGTTACTTTCAAATACCTTGTGTGAAGAAATTAAAAATTATTCATTTTTTAATGTCCAAACTGTGGGTATCCATTGTCCTTTCCGGAAGCAATAAAAAGTAACTGAAAGAAATGATTGGAAAAGTTTTTCATTTGGGAGATCTGTTACATTTTGTGTTTAACAAATTTACATTGATTTATCTTTTACATGATATTGTTGGCACTAAAATATTTCCTAAAATATTTGAAAATTTGCTAAATTTGCAATTGGACAATTTATGAACTTGGGCAGTGGATCCATCGGCTGACTAACAGCACTGCTGCTATGTGCAGGACAGCAATCCATCAGGAACCATGAATCTATGTGCTAGCGGAACGTCTTCCAATGCAATAGGTCGATCGTGTTGAAGGAGGTTTAAAAATATGTTGAATCAAACCTGTCAGGAATCAGGATTGGCTGAAGAAGATATTCGTCATGAGTTCTGCACCACACGTTAGCTTGGAGCTGATACTGATTGTGTGATCATCACTCGGCACAAAGATTAACATGAGACCAGGTATGCGAATTGGGACTGTTAAATATTCCATTCCTTGTGAATGTGGCTTTGTCTGTCCACAAAATGTTGCGGCCAAACTGAGGATTAACATTTTCCCTCCCGCAATGTTTTGCACAATTTTTAGTTTTATTTCGAATTTTATTTGAAAACGTTTCAAATGATATGTACATTGTGGATTAAAATTATTCAACTACCCTGAATTTTTTTTGAATTCTCCGCTCACAATTTCTAGTCAAAACTGGGTGCCAAATACATCATGTAAAACATAAATCAATGAAAAATTGAAAAACATGAAATTTAACAGATCTCTCAAATTCAGTTATATTTATTGCTTCCGGAAAGGACAATGGATACCCACAGTTTGGCCATTAAAAAATGAATAATTTTTAATTTCTTTACACAAGGTATTTGAAAGTAACAAAACTACATTCCACATTTTTTTGACAAAAGGGAGCCAATCGTTCAATTTATCCCTCAATAAACCTCCACTTCATTTGCATGGATTTAATGCTTATTAAATGTAGAAGTTTTCCTGTAAGTATTGAATCTCTAGTCCATTAGGGGGCTGAGGAAAAAAATCGCGAAAAAAACTCTGATTCATTGATAAAAACAGGATTGCGTTATTGGACGTCCAGAAAGTATCTTTTAATAATGATTTTAGTAAATTAAATTGGTGTGTTTTTAAAGGAAATTTTGTCGATTTTATGATAGGATAATTAGAATTATGGGGGCGAGGTTAGCTCAGTGGTGGAGCACTCGACTAATGAACTGGAGGACCAGGTTCAAAACCCGAGCGCGCACTAAAGATTTTTTCTTCTAGTGCTGCCGTTCGGGGATTGGATTTGGGGTCCCAGATCGTCCCTAGGCTCACCCAGCCTTTAATTAATTTAATTAATAATGGGTACCTTGGGTGCTGATGACTCTAGCAGTCGAAGCAGCCAAGGGGAAATCAGGCGGCCGGAGCATAGTATTGACCACACTATCTCCCTAGTGTGCCGTATGGTCAAGAATCAGATGCCTCTACAGTATCTGCCCCTCTGGGCCCTTGTGGCCTTTTACGGGACTGATTTTTTTTTTTTTTTTAATTAGAATTATATTATCCTGAATAGTGTTTGAGCAATCCTTTCTTATTCATTTCAAAACATGACTACGTTAAAAAAAAACGAACCGAAAATTGGGCATAGCTCCTTTTCCTTCCGGAATCGGACCATACTTGAAATGAACTTTTTTGTTGGAAATTATGTCTACAATCACCTCCTAGAGTTTGGCTACTTAGACCTGAATAACCATGTATATATATATATATATATATATATATATATATATATATATATATATATATATATATATATATTTGGATGGAACGGCATTTTTCTCCTCCTCACTTCTTCCTGGAATATTTCGATGGGCTCATCTCCATCTTCATTATAACCTGGCTGACGAAGATGGAGATGAACCCATCGGAAGAAGTGAGGAGGAGTACCACCGCTGGAGAAAAATGCCGTTACATCTAAATATATCATCCCAGTGACGAAAAATAAACATCAATATATATATATATATATATATATATATATATATATATATATACATATATATATATGAATTTTCACGTTTCTCAAGTATTTTCTTTTTCTGTTGTATGAGTAACGCCTCTCATGGCCATTCATTGTCTTACTTCCTCAATTCCGCCTCCACACGACATACAAGAACTGCTCCAACATTAGTTTACTCTGGAATGAAAATAGGCTGACGTAAAAAAAAAACCCTATTCACCCCTTGAGTGCCTCGGGGGTTGATGGGTCCTTGGAATCCTACCTGTGGGTGTTTCATCCCCTAGTTTTTGCCCTAGTCAGGTAAACCCTACCAGACACTATATAAGCTACAGCTTCTTTAGCCCTCGCATTTGATTCTTCCTCACCGCAAGCCACAATCAGGTTAGATTTGAAGCTCATTCCTCTGTATCTTATTTTCTTACCAAGACATTATATATATATATATATATATATATATATATATATATATATATATATATATATATATATACAGTAAGACCTCCATTATCCGGGATTCCAATTAACCGGGGTCTCGATGGGGGAATTTTTATTTTTATTCCTTCTTTAAATATTATGTACATACGAACATATTTATTGCATTATTTTTAACAACTAAAGCATTTGATTTTATATTTATGTATTAAATATTTATATGTATGTAATGACGATTATGTACATAAATATGAATTTAAATTAATTACATACATTGTAAACCAACGAATGGAATAACAGCGCTGTTTTCGGAAGAATGTGATGATTCCATATTTCTGGAAGCATCTCAATTTATTTCATATTCTTGGAACTGAAACGTTTTCAGGTCTTTCTATGAATCCCCTACTGGGCTGTTAGCCTACCAAGGAAATATTACCTCAGTTGGGCTTTAGCTCTTCACTCGAGTACATACGAATCCAGATTTCAGCAGAATTATCTTGTTACGGGCGATCAGAACAGATATAAGATAATAATTATGTATCAAAAAAGTCCGACTCGCAGGAACTGCATCATCTTAGCGCGGTTCCTTTCTTATCCCTAGTCTAATTTGGAAAGATTAAAATATTTATTTATTGATAAGGCTTCGCAACTTTGGCGAATCGCCTGAAGATTAAAATAGAAGCAGTTATTATTTTGGTTCCACCAGTCTTGAAAGGTCTTGATTTACGATCTTACCTGGAAGGGTCGGTCAACACTTGAAAGGGTCCCGCTAGTTACAAGGTCTTGGAATCTAGGAAATCTATATTTCTAACAATAATTTTTTTTGTTATTTTACTTAACTAGTTTTATTGTAAAATACATTATCCAACTATGAGCAATTAAGAAATAACAAGGAATAAAAACAGACAAAAAACCGTTCGAATGAACGAAATCAATTACTTTAATGGTTTAAGCACTTATTTCTCCGATTGACATCGTCTAATTAAAACTTTTGTCAGAACATTTTTTGTAGAGCATTTAGTAAGCTTTCGAATGGTAACCTTTCGCTTCCCAAGATTTTGAACCGTTTTCGAGATATTAATGCAAGTATACGAAGTTCCCAAAACTTTTCATTATTTCTAGCTATAGAAAATTGGTCTCATTTTACCTATCCTGTTTTACACACAAATACATTTTCTTAACATAAGAAATTACAAAAATAAAAATCAATAAAAAACTAAGGGAAAGAGACAAAAATTACAAAAAGAACGACAAACACCCGTTCATAAGAACTAAACAGACGTATTTGAAGTTTTAAGCACTTATTTCTTCGACTGACATCACCTAATCAAAACTTGTTTTAGAATCTTTTCTGTAGAGAATTTAGAAAGCTTTCAAATAGTTCCTATCCACTTATGAACATTTCCCAACCGTGTTCGAGATATTAATGAAAATATACGAAGTTCCCAAAACTTTTCATGTCTGTTCATAAAATATTTTATTCTAACCCTTCCTTAACTCCAAACGTAACCAAAGGTTTAAGATATTAGTTTTGATAAAATTTGAACATGCAAAAAATGTTTCAACTGAATCCCATGATTTTATGTACCAAAACCAAAAACGTTATTCAGCAACTATGTTCCCAATTTTCTCGAAAACGGTTAAAGCTATCGCCTTAAAAACGGTTTCATTCGTTTTCCTAGGCCAAGAAGCCTACAAAACGAGTACTTACAAGCATATGAACTCAAAAATGTAAGCGTTGCGATTTTATTTGCGCGAATTTCGCCCCAAACGCCATCTTCCAGTGGGCGGATTTTGCTGGTTAACGAACTTGACCTTTCAAATAACAGACAAATATATATATATATATATATACAAATTTGAACCACCGTTATTTTCGGTCTCTAGGGGTTCAGGGGTTCTGAAACGCGAAATTTTCTAGTCGGCACTTCCGGATTGTTTCATGAGATCAATTTTATAAGCGGGGTTCCTCCCTATGAAGGGAGGGAGGAACCGCGCTAACAATATAAACAGATCTAAGGTGTTACACGGGAGCTGGTGAAAGGAAGAATGAGAATGTCTCGTATTGCAATTCTCTGTATGCAGGGTCTACTTCCAGGTAATGTCATATACTTTTACTGCCCTTTACAGTTACTCAGAATGCTCTTTGTGTTTACAAACAAAGGACTCGGTATAGACCACCCGTATTAACCCAAAAGTGATTATATCAAGCTTGATAAACTTCCTCAATTAAATTAAGGAATTTAGAGTGCTTAAAATAGGTTCTTGATCTAGTCAAAAAATTCAAGGAGAATTAGATCATGAATAGAAAATCTCGGCCAAACAGAAGGAAAATAACAATAACAAGGATAATCAAACTTCGTTTTCAAAGATTGTTAGTTGTAACACAAAAACGGTCACTCATGATTCTAATAAATTAACTGTGAAGGGTGATTACACAAATATTCCTGTTGAGGCTTTAAAGCTTCAATTTAAAAAACATATTAACCCACAGGAATTATAGATTGGCCTAAAAACATAAAATCATTGAAAAAAGGATTTCTTATTATTGAATCAAACAAAAACGATATAGAGGTTATATCAACAGAGTTTTTAAATATATGCAAAGACCTGTTGATCAATAAAATCAAAATAAAAAAATAGAGTTCTCTGTAAAAGGTTTAATGAGTTCTATTAAATACATATTTTCCAATTTAGTTATAATTTTAACTATTGGAATTATTATCCAAAGATTCATATAATTACTCAACAATAGATTCTAATTTGAAGCACAGCTATTTTCGATATCTACCTGTTCGAATTGTTTTTCTTATTTTAATTAATCTATTTTATTGTCAAATACATTATACAACTATAAGCAATGAAAAAATAGGAATAAAAACAGACAAAAAAACCGTTAGAATAAAAGAAATCAATTACTTTAATGGTTTAAGCACTTATTTCTCTGATTGACATCGCCCAATTAAAACTTTCGTCAGAACATTTTTTGTAGAGCATTTAGTAAGCTTTCGAATGGTAACCTTTCGCTTCCCAAGATTTTGAACCGTTTGCGAGATATTAATGAAAGTATACGAAGTTCCCAAAATTTTCATTATTTCTAGCAACAGGAAATTGGTCTCATGTTTCCTATACTGTTTTACAAACAAATACATTTTCCTAACATAATAAATTACAAAAATAAAAAGCAATAAAAAACCAAGGGAAAGAGACAAAAATTACAAAAAGAACGACAAAACCCCGTTCATAAGAACAAAACAGACGTCTTTGAAGTTTTAAGCACTTATTTCTCCGATTGACATAACCTAATCAAAAATAGTTTTAGAATCATTTTTGTAGAGAATTTAGTATGCGTTCAAATAGTTTCTATCCACTTACCACGATTTCCCAACCGTGTTCGAGATATTAATGAAAGTATACGAAGTTCCCAAAACTTTTCATGTCTGTTCATAAAATATTTTATTCTAACCCTTCCTTAACTCCAAACGTAACATAACTTTCAACATATTAGTTTTAATGAAAGTAGAACTTGCAGATAATGTTTCAACTGAATCCCGTGATTCTAAGTACCCAAACCAAAAACGGTATTCAAAAACTATTTTTCCAATTTTCTCGAAAACGGTTAAAGCTATCGCCTTGAAAATGGTTTCATTCGTTTTCCTAGCCCAAGAAGCCTATAAAAAGAGTACTTAAAAGGTTATGAACTCAAAAACGTAAGCGTTACGATTTTTTCTGCGCGAATTTCGCCCCAAACGCCATCTTCCAGTGGGCGGATTTTGCTGGTTAACGAACTTGACCTTTCAAATTGGACGACGGATTTTTGTACCAAATTTCATCAAAATCGGACCATCAGGGAAGCTAGAAATGAGCGAACAGACAAATATATATATATATATATATATATATATATATATATATATATAAATATATACATATATATATATATACAAATTTGAACCACCATTATTTTCGGTCTCTAGGGGTTCTGAAACGCGAAATTTTCTTGTCGGCACTTCCGGATTGTTTCATTGTATCAACCTTATAAGCGGGGTTCCTCCCAATGGGGGAGGGAGGAACCGCGCTAAAAACGACGAAATATTACTGACTTTCACGACAAAAAAATTTAATTTGATCTTGAGTTTATTTTTGCACTTATACAAATTATTAATTAATAAAACGTTTACATACACATTTCTCAATGCAAATAAGAAAGTTTACATGACATCTTGTACACAGTTTTTATTTATAACCTTATAATCCAGAACATTTAGTCAATAAAATATTGTATATATATATATATATATATATATATATATATGTATATATGTATATATATATATTTATGTATATATGTGTATATATATTCGTCGTGTTTATTCGTGTATATATGTCGCTTTATATACATATATATATATATATATATATATATATATATATATATATATATATATATATATATATGTATATAAAGCGACATATATACACGAATAAATCATTTCTGGTTATACTTATATTGCAGGCGAACATTATGTATTATACAATGTTCGCCTGCAATATAAGTATAACCAGATTTATTTGAGAATATATCTCGCCTTTTGGCGTATTATTAGAATGACGGAACCTTAGTGCCCCGGAATAATTGGGATTCGGTTAAGAGAAATCGTCAAATGTTTGGAAAAATATATGTTCAACGTTTCGGCATACTTCTTAAATATACTTAATTTTAATAGAGAATAATCAAAACACAAAACAAAATTTTAAATCATCAAAATAGGTTTTAAAACGTTTTTTAAGTGTAACAAAACGTGATTTTTAAAAAAAGTAAACAATAGTTATTTTAGAGTATGTACAAAAATTAACATACGAACATTGACCTTCATTTTTCAACTATTCATCTCCAAAAACATGAACATTTACAACTTTTTGTCTCGAGCACTAACAACTAGAGAGTTCTTTTTGAATAATATAGTTTAATCAATAGAAAACATAATAAATACACACTTTCTCGTATTTTTGTCATTGTTTATTATTATTTGTTGCTATTATAATATTTAACAGAAGTAAATATAATATAAAGTATTATATTTATAAATTTTAAATCGGACGCAGACTTTCCGAGATATAAGTCAGAACCTGAAAAATTGGACCTCCTAAACCCCCCTCCCCCCGGCTCAAAAGCTACGGGCGAGGACTTTTGAGATACGTTGACCTCCTAACTAGCCGAAACAAATTTATGAAGTCAAAATTTTTTTTCCAAACATTTCCATCGATAACTCTTAGTTGCCTGGAGTATTAGTCGCCAAATTTCAGATTTCACGATGAACACTGAAATTATTTTTATGTTTGAAGGAAAATACATAAAATAGCAAAGTAATATATATTATTGAAGGGAATGCAATACTCTACAACCCTATAACCGTTATTTATTTTTTGGGTGCATCGATGAAGAGTTATCCGGTCAAAAAGGGTGGAAAATGTGCTGCAAAAGTGTTTTCCCCCAAAATAACAGATTTTTAAGAGCGGATATTTCGAAATCTAAAGATATCTCGAAAAACTTTATAGGATAGAACTTTTAGGAAATTGAATCAGCTTTCATTTGTTATAGAACAGTCATGTCGCTAGGACGTAGGGTTTCCGAGATATAAGTGAAAACCCGAAAAATGGGACCTTCTAAACCCACCCTCCCCCCCCCGGCATAAAGGCTACGGGCGAGGACTTTTGATATGTTTACCTCCTATCCATCCCAAACAAAGTTACGAATTCAAAAATTATGTTCCTAAAATTTCCATCTATAACTGTTCATTGCCTGGACTGAGTAACTCAACCTCCCCTTTTATAAACAAGTCATAGAAGCATAATTTTCATTTATATATCCTGTTGTAATGAAATAATCTAATTATATAAAAATCAGATGTTTGTCTGTCTGTTTGTTCCTTATCCGCACCGTTGACCGATTTTGACTAAACTTGCCACACAGGTTGGTCTTGTTACGAGGAGTGTCATAGGCTAGGTCCAAATCGCCCATGAGCCGTCTGTCTGTTAAATCAGCGAAAACTGTTCAAGCTATCGCCTTAAAAATGGTTTCATTTGTTTTTCTAGGCCAATAAACTTATAAAACGAGTACGAAAGATTTTTGTACCACATTTGGTCCATTTTTGAGCCCAGGAGAGAGCAAACATACATACATGCATACACACACACACACACACACACACACATATATATATATATATATATATATATATATATATATATATATATAAATAAATATAAATGCAGGGTGTCCCGCATTGAGATGTCATAACTTTAGGGGTTTATTCTGCACCTTATTTGTAGTTCAGTGACGAAAAAATGAGCGTTCTATCTCAACATGTGCTGCTTGACATACTATTCAAACTTTTGTCTATTTTTAAAACTATTGTTTTTTTTTTTAAGAGAAATCTGTGTTTTCGGGATTCCTGATCAATGTATAGTAAATAACAACATTTGTAGAATCTACATTAAATATCCAATAAGAAACATCTGTTATTAAAATATTGCCACGCAAATTAAGAGCTATATTAAAAACCGTATAGATGAGAACGTTTGATATTAGTGCTTTATTAAATTATTCAATTCTTTCTTAATCATCTATTTTTAGACTTATAGGTTTGCCACTGCCTCAAAAGTTTTATTATTTAATACGCTTTAAAATGGTACCTCGTAGCTTTAAAAAGAAATCTATTTTCAAGTCAAAACCAATAAATGAGCTTTAGCATAAAGGAGCCATTCTAAACACATTCTTTAATTACACACGAGGATGGCGATTTCCCATTCCTCCCAAAATACATGATAATAATGTTTATTGCACAAGCACATCTACCAAATATTAACTCATTCTGGTTTCTAATGGATAGTTGCCCGGATGACATTGGAAGTGTTGACGGGATGACTGAAGAGTGAATCCCTAACCATTCCCACACTATGTACACACACTTTTAGCTCTGAATAAGAATAGGGGGACACTTCGGAATAAAGGGTGAAAGAATTCAGAAGAACATATTGGAAATAATTACTAATTACTGGATTAATTGTTGAAAATACAATGAAAATATGCATGCAAAGTGTATATAAATTTAGTATATTTTACTTAAATGATTATTTTATTAACATGTGGGAGTGTGTGAGTTTATATGGGTGCATGTATTATATGGATGTATGTGGGTATATATATATACCTGTATGTGTGTGTATATATATATATATATATATATATATATATATATATATATATATATGTGTGTGTGAAAGTGTATATGTGGGGTATATGTATGTGATATGTGTATATATAATAATGTAAATTATATAGAGAAATTGGGTATGTATAGTAAGAGAAGTAAAATGATATAAAATTTTTTCATACAGGGGATTAGAATCAGAATTCTATGATAGTGAAAATAGAAAATGGTGGAATGTTTGTGGCCACATGGTCAGTTGTAGCTAACAAGTTGGAAAAATGTAAGGTTTTTTATTTATAGAAGATGTGACAAACTAAGTCAAAGGGTTCATAATATGTGAACATTTGAATGAAGGTAATATTAGTTAAGGATAATTTTAAGAAAATTTTACATTGTATGAAAAAAGGGGGTATTTTTAATGTAATTTAATGCATGTAATGTGTTTTTTTCTAGTATTATGAGGATGGCCCTGAGGCCGAAACGTCATGTGATATAATTTAATTAGCTAATAAATAAAGATGCCTGAGGTGAGGATGAAATTATAGTGGAAATAATTTATACCTCCGAAATTCCTGTGGATAATCCTTAACATGCATTCTATTGTGTTCGATGAATCCATATATTATATTGTTATGCCTAGAGGGTCTCATTTTATTAAAATTGTAATATTAATTCTATTCAATTTAATAAAATTTCTTCTTATAAGTCAACTGGGTTATACATTACAACCATTTGAAATTGTATACAAAAAAACCCTCTCCTGCAGATAAAAAGTGAAAAAAATACATTTAAAGAAAGACCTCCTCAAAAGTTGCTTTAAAATGTTACCTCGGTTTCTCAGGAAAAATCTATAGAAATATATGGATCTACAACATATGTATATATATATATATATATATATATAACTTCAATTTCAATTTATTAATTTGCTTTTGAGTTACAACTCATAGCACTTATATAATTCCGTTAGTTACTACGTTAGTAATATTAAATTATTCATAAGTGAGGTTACAAAAATAAAACACTAATATAAAAAATTAACATAATGTAATTTCTTTTCTTAATATAATTATGTGAAATAAAAAAAAAAAAAATATACATGAAGTAATTAAAATAAAATATATATCTCTTCTAGCTCTTATTTAAATTAAATAATATTTAATAGTAATAGGTTTTTATTTATTATACTAAAATTATTAATAAATTATTCATTATTTACATTTTAATCTTTCAGTATTTCTGACCTCAGTTGTAAGATCTTCAAAATATAGCTGGCAAATCTGACAAACGTTTCTATGCTATTACTATTGAGAATTGCAAATGTATTCTCTTCAGTGGGTGGAATGGTAGGTTGAAATAATGTTTGTCGGATGTTATTATAAGCAGGACAGTAGAGTAGGATGTGGTATATGGTTTCTTCAGCTGTATTATTACATAGAGTACACAAGAGTCTAGGGTTGATGGTGTAGTGGTTGTCGGATGTTGTCATAAGCAGGAGAGTAGAATAGGATGTGGTATATGGCTTCTTCAGCTGTATTATTACATAGAGTACACAAGAGTCTAGGGTTGATGGTGTAGTGGTTGTCGGATGTTGTCATAAGCAGGAGAGTAGAATAGGATGTGGTATATGGCTTCTTCAGCTGTATTATTACATAGAGTACACAAGAGTCTAGGGTTGATGGTGTAGTGGTTGTCGGATGTTGTCATAAGGAGGAGAGTAGAATAGGATGTGGTATATGGCTTCTTCAACTGTATTATTACATAGAGTACACAAGAGTCTAGGGTTGATGGTGTAGTGTTTGTCGGATGTTGTCATAAGCAGGACAGTAGAGTAGGATGTGGTATATGGTTTCTTCAGCTGTATTATTACATAGAGTACACAAGAGTCTAGGGTTGATGGTCTAGTGGTTGTCGGATGTTGTCATAAGCAGGAGAGTAGAATAGGATGTGGTATATGGCTTCTTCAGCTGTATTATTAGATAGAGTACACAAGAGTCTAGGGTTGATGGTGTAGTGGTTGTCGGATGTTGTCATAAGCAGGAGAGTAGAATAGGATGTGGTATATGGCTTCTTCAGCTGTATTATTACATAGAGTACACAAGAGTCTAGGGTTGATGGTGTAGTGGTTGTCGGATGTTGTCATAAGGAGGAGAGTAGAATAGGATGTGGTATATGGCTTCTTCAACTGTATTATTACATAGAGTACACAAGAGTCTAGGGTTGATGGTGTAGTGATTGTCGGATGTTGTTATAAGCAGGACAGTAGAGTAGGATGTGGTATATGGTTTCTTCAGCTGTATTATTACATAGAGTGCACAAGAGTCTAGGGTTGATGGTGTAGTGTTTGTCGGATATTGTTATAAGCAGGACAGTAGAGTAGGATGTGGTATATGGTTTCTTCAGCTGTATTATTACATAGGGTACACAAGAGTGTAGGGTTTATGGTGTAGTGTTTGTCGGATATTGTTATAAGCAGGACAGTAGAGTAGGATGTGGTATATGGTTTCTTCAGGTGTATTGTTACATAGAGTACACAAGAGTCTAGGGTTGATGGTGTAGTGTTTGCGGATGTTGTCATAAGCAGGACAGTAGAGTAGGATGTGGTATATGGTTTCTTCAGCTGTATTGTTACATAGAGTACACAAGAGTCTAGGGTTGATGGTGTAGTGTTTGTCGGATGTTGTCATAAGCAGGACAGTAGAGTAGGATGTGGTATATGGTTTCTTCAGCTGTATTGTTACATAGAGTGCACAAGAGTCTAGGTTTGATGGTGTAGTGTTTGCGGATGTTGTCATAAGCAGGACAGTAGAGTAGGATGTGGTATATGGTTTCTTCAGCTGTATTGTTACATAGAGTGCACAAGAGTCTAGGGTTGATGGTGTAGTGTTTGCGGATGTTGTCATAAGCAGGACAGTAGAGTAGGATGTGGTATATGGTTTCTTCAGCTGTATTGTTACATAGAGTGCACAAGAGTCTAGGGTTGATGGTGTAGTGTTTGCGGATGTTGTCATAAGCAGGACAGTAGAGTAGGATGTGGTATATGGTTTCTTCAGGTGTACTATTACATAGAGTACACAAGAGCCTAGGGTTGATGGTGTAGTGTTTGTCGGATGTTGTTATAAGCAGGACAGTAGAGTAGGATGTGGTATATGGTTTCTTCAGGTGTATTATTACATAGAGTACACAAGAGTCTAGGGTTGATGGTGTAGTGTTTGTCGGATGTTGTCATAAGCAGGGCAGTAGAGTAGGATGTGGTATATGGTTTCTTCAGGTGTATTGTTACATAGAGTACACAAGAGTCTAGGGTTGATGGTGTAGTGGTTGTCGGATGTTGTCATAAGCAGGAGAGTAGAATAGGATGTGGTATATGGCTTCTTCAGCTGTATTATTACATAGAGTACACAAGAGTCTAGGGTTGATGGTGTAGTGGTTGTCGGATGTTGTCATAAGCAGGAGAGTAGAATAGGATGTGGTATATGGTTTCTTCAGCTGTATTATTACATAGAGTGCACAAGAGTCTAGGGTTGATGGTGTAGTGTTTGTCGGATATTGTTATAAGCAGGACAGTAGAGTAGGATGTGGTATATGGTTTCTTCAGCTGTATTATTACATAGGGTACACAAGAGTGTAGGGTTTATGGTGTAGTGTTTGTCGGATATTGTTATAAGCAGGACAGTAGAGTAGGATGTGGTATATGGTTTCTTCAGGTGTATTGTTACATAGAGTACACAAGAGTCTAGGGTTGATGGTGTAGTGTTTGCGGATGTTGTCATAAGCAGGACAGTAGAGTAGGATGTGGTATATGGTTTCTTCAGCTGTATTGTTACATAGAGTACACAAGAGTCTAGGGTTGATGGTGTAGTGGTTGTCGGATGTTGTCATAAGCAGGAGAGTAGAATAGGATGTGGTATATGGCTTCTTCAGCTGTATTATTACATAGAGTACACAAGAGTCTAGGGTTGATGGTGTAGTGGTTGTCGGATGTTGTCATAAGCAGGAGAGTAGAATAGGATGTGGTATATGGCTTCTTCAGCTGTATTATTACATAGAGTACACAAGAGTCTAGGGTTGATGGTGTAGTGGTTGTCGGATGTTGTCATAAGGAGGAGAGTAGAATAGGATGTGGTATATGGCTTCTTCAACTGTATTATTACATAGAGTACACAAGAGTCTAGGGTTGATGGTGTAGTGTTTGTCGGATGTTGTCATAAGCAGGACAGTAGAGTAGGATGTGGTATATGGTTTCTTCAGCTGTATTATTACATAGAGTACACAAGAGTCTAGGGTTGATGGTCTAGTGGTTGTCGGATGTTGTCATAAGCAGGAGAGTAGAATAGGATGTGGTATATGGCTTCTTCAGCTGTATTATTACATAGAGTACACAAGAGTCTAGGGTTGATGGTGTAGTGGTTGTCGGATGTTGTCATAAGCAGGAGAGTAGAATAGGATGTGGTATATGGCTTCTTCAGCTGTATTATTACATAGAGTACACAAGAGTCTAGGGTTGATGGTGTAGTGGTTGTCGGATGTTGTCATAAGGAGGAGAGTAGAATAGGATGTGGTATATGGCTTCTTCAACTGTATTATTACATAGAGTACACAAGAGTCTAGGGTTGATGGTGTAGTGATTGTCGGATGTTGTTATAAGCAGGACAGTAGAGTAGGATGTGGTATATGGTTTCTTCAGCTGTATTATTACATAGAGTGCACAAGAGTCTAGGGTTGATGGTGTAGTGTTTGTCGGATATTGTTATAAGCAGGACAGTAGAGTAGGATGTGGTATATGGTTTCTTCAGCTGTATTATTACATAGGGTACACAAGAGTGTAGGGTTTATGGTGTAGTGTTTGTCGGATATTGTTATAAGCAGGACAGTAGAGTAGGATGTGGTATATGGTTTCTTCAGGTGTATTGTTACATAGAGTACACAAGAGTCTAGGGTTGATGGTGTAGTGTTTGCGGATGTTGTCATAAGCAGGACAGTAGAGTAGGATGTGGTATATGGTTTCTTCAGCTGTATTGTTACATAGAGTACACAAGAGTCTAGGGTTGATGGTGTAGTGTTTGTCGGATGTTGTCATAAGCAGGACAGTAGAGTAGGATGTGGTATATGGTTTCTTCAGCTGTATTGTTACATAGAGTGCACAAGAGTCTAGGTTTGATGGTGTAGTGTTTGCGGATGTTGTCATAAGCAGGACAGTAGAGTAGGATGTGGTATATGGTTTCTTCAGCTGTATTGTTACATAGAGTGCACAAGAGTCTAGGGTTGATGGTGTAGTGTTTGCGGATGTTGTCATAAGCAGGACAGTAGAGTAGGATGTGGTATATGGTTTCTTCAGCTGTATTGTTACATAGAGTGCACAAGAGTCTAGGGTTGATGGTGTAGTGTTTGCGGATGTTGTCATAAGCAGGACAGTAGAGTAGGATGTGGTATATGGTTTCTTCAGGTGTACTATTACATAGAGTACACAAGAGCCTAGGGTTGATGGTGTAGTGTTTGTCGGATGTTGTTATAAGCAGGACAGTAGAGTAGGATGTGGTATATGGTTTCTTCAGGTGTATTATTACATAGAGTACACAAGAGTCTAGGGTTGATGGTGTAGTGTTTGTCGGATGTTGTCATAAGCAGGGCAGTAGAGTAGGATGTGGTATATGGTTTCTTCAGGTGTATTGTTACATAGAGTACACAAGAGTCTAGGGTTGATGGTGTAGTGTTTGTCGGATGTTGTCATAAGCAGGACAGTAGAGTAGGATGTGGTATATAGTTTCTTCAGCTGTATTGTTACATAGAGTGCACAAGAGTCTAGGGTTGATGGTGTAGTGTTTGCGGATTTTGTCATAAGCAGGACAGTAGAGTAGGATGTGGTATATGGTTTCTTCAGCTGTATTGTTACATAGAGTGCACAAGAGTCTAGGGTTGATGGTGTAGTGTTTGTCGGATATTGTTATAAGCAGGACAGTAGAGTAGGATGTGGTATATGGTTTCTTCAGCTGTATTGTTACATAGAGTACACAAGAGTCTAGGGTTGATGGTGTAGAGTTTGTCGGATGTTGTCATAAGCAGGACAGTAGAGTAGGATGTGGTATATGGTTTCTTCAGGTGTATTATTACATAGAGTACACAAGAGTCTAGGGTTGATGGTGTAGTGTTTGTCGGATGTTGTCATAAGCAGGACAGTAGAGTAGGATGTGGTATATGGTTTCTTCAGCTGTATTATTACATAGAGTACACAAGAGTGTAGGGTTGATGGTGTAGTGTTTGTCGGATGTTGTCATAAGCAGGACAGTAGAGTAGGATGTGGTATATGGTTTCTTCAGCTGTATTATTACATAGAGTACACAAGAGTGTAGGGTTGATGGTGTAGAGTTTGTCGGATGTTGTCATAAGCAGGACAGTAGAGTAGGATGTGGTATATGGTTTCTTCAGGTGTATTGTTACATAGAGTACACAAGAGTCTAAGGTTGATGGTGTAGTGTTTGTCGGATGTTGTGATAAGCAGGACAGTAGAGTAGGATGTGGTATATGGTTTCTTCAGCTGTATTATTACATAGAGTACACAAGAGTCTAGGGTTGATGGTGTAGTGTTTGTCGGATGTTGTTATAAGCAGGACAGTAGAGTAGGATGTGGTATATGGTTTCTTCAGGTGTATTATTACATAGAGTACACAAGAGTCTAGGGTTGATGGTGTAGTGTTTGTCGGATGTTGTCATAAGCAGGACAGTAGAGTAGGATGTGGTATATGGTTTCTTCAGGTGTATTATTACATAGAGTACACAAGAGTCTAGGGTTGATGGTGTAGTGTTTGTCGGATGTTGTCATAAGCAGGACAGTAGAGTAGGATGTGGTATATGGTTTCTTCAGGTGTATTATTACATAGAGTACACAAGAGTCTAGGGTTGATGGTGTAGTGTTTGTCGGATGTTGTCATAAGCAGGACAGTAGAGTAGGATGTGGTATATGGTTTCTTCAGGTGTATTATTACATAGAGTACACAAGAGTCTAGGGTTGATGGTGTAGTGTTTGTCGGATGTTGTCATAAGCAGGACAGTAGAGTAGGATGTGGTATATGGTTTCTTCAGGTGTATTATTACATAGAGTACACAAGAGTCTAGGGTTGATGGTGCAGTGTTTGTCGGATGTTGTCATAAGCAGGACAGTAGAGTAGGATGTGGTATATGGTTTCTTCAGCTGTATTATTACATAGTGTACACAAGAGTCTAGGGTGGGTGGTGTAGTGTTTGTCGGATGTTGTCGTAAGGAGGACAGTAGAGTAGGATGTGGTATATGGTTTCTTCAGCTGTATTATTACATAGAGTACACAATAGTAGGGTTGATGGTGTAGTGTTTGTCGGATTTTGTTATAAGCAGGACAGTAGAGTAGGATGTGGTATATGGTTTCTTCAGCTGTACTATTGCATAGAGTACACAATAGTAGGGTTGATGGTGTAGTGTTTGTCGGATGTTGTCATAAGCAGGACAGTAGAGTAGGATGTGGTATATGGTTTCTTCAGGTGTATTATTACATAGAGTACACAAGAGTCTAGGGTTGATGGTGTAGTGTTTGTCGGATGTTGTCATAAGCAGGACAGTAGAGTAGGATGTGGTATATGGTTTCTTCAGGTGTATTATTACATAGAGTACACAAGAGTCTAGGGTTGATGGTGTAGTGTTTGTCGGATGTTGTCATAAGCAGGACAGTAGAGTAGGATGTGGTATATGGTTTCTTCAGCTGTATTATTACATAGAGTACACAAGAGTCTAGGGTTGATGGTGTAGTGTTTGTCGGATGTTGTCATAAGCAGGACAGTAGAGTAGGATGTGTTATATGGTTTCTTCAGGTGTATTATTACATAGAGTACACAAGAGTCTAGGGTTGATGGTGTAGTGTTTGTCGGATGTTGTCATAAGCAGGACAGTAGAGTAGGATGTGGTATATGGTTTCTTCAGCTGTACTATTACATAGAGTACACAAGAGTCTAGGGTTGATGGTGTAGTGTTTGTCGGATGTTGTTATAAGCAGGATAGTAGAGTAGGATGTGGTATATGGTTTCTTCAGCTGTATTATTACATAGAGTACACAAGAGTCTAGGGTGGGTGGTGTAGTGTTTGTCGGATGTTGTCGTAAGGAGGACAGTAGAGTAGGATGTGGTATATGGTTTCTTCAGCTGTATTATTACATAGAGTACACAAGAGTCTAGGGTTGATGGTGTAGTGTTTGTCGGATTTTGTTATAAGCAGGACAGTAGAGTAGGATGTGGTATATGGTTTCTTCAGCTGTACTATTACATAGAGTACACAATAGTAGGGTTGATGGTGTAGTGTTTGTCGGATGTTGTCATAAGCAGGACAGTAGAGTAGGATGTGGTATATGGTTTCTTCAGCTGTACTATTACATAGAGTACACAATAGTAGGGTTGATGGTGTAGTGTTTGTCGGATGTTGTTATAAGCAGGACAGTAGAGTAGGATGTGGTATATGGTTTCTTCAGGTGTATTATTACATAGAGTACACAAGAGTCTAGGGTTGATGGTGTAGTGTTTGTCGGATGTTGTTATAAGCAGGACAGTAGAGTAGGATGTGGTATATGGTTTCTTCAGGTGTACTATTACATAGAGTACACAAGAGTCTAGGGTTGATGGTGTAGTGTTTGTCGGATGTTGTTATAAGCAGGACAGTAGAGTAGGATGTGGTATATGGTTTCTTCAGGTGTACTATTACATAGAGTACACAAGAGTCTAGGGTTGATGGTGTAGTGTTTGTCGGATGTTGTTATAAGCAGGACAGTAGAGTAGGATGTGGTATATGGTTTCTTCAGGTGTACTATTACATAGAGTACACAAGAGTCTAGGGTTGATGGTGTAGTGTTTGTCGGATGTTGTTATAAGCAGGACAGTAGAGTAGGATGTGGTATATGGTTTCTTCAGCTGTATTATTACATAGATTACACAAGAGTCTAGGGTTGATGGTGTAGTGTTTGCGGATGTTGTCATAAGCAGGACAGTAGAGTAGGATGTGGTATATGGTTTCTTCAGGTGTATTGTTACATAGAGTACACAAGAGTCTAGGGTTGATGGTGTAGTGTTTGCGGATGTTGTCATAAGCAGGACAGTAGAGTAGGATGTGGTATATGGTTTCTTCAGCTGTACTATTACATAGAGTGCACAAGAGTCTGGGGTTGATGGTGTATTTGATGGACTTGGATGAGAATTTTATGGCATATTTGCTGGATTTTCTGAGTTGGATAATTATTTTGAGAATGGGAAATGGTATGTCTAGTAGCAAATAGTTTTGAGGAACACCGGGAATTATTGAAAGATTTTTATAGAAACAACTGAAGTTTGAGTTTTGTTTTTTAGACAAATCATTTTATAACAATGTATATATATATATATATATATATATATATATATATATACATTGTTATAAAATTTAATTTGTTAATTTTAATTGATGGAATTATAATAAAATGAAATTGAATTTATTTATTTAAAATGGGTCGTGTTGGGTTCTTAATATACAAATTAGAGTTATCTCCAATTATCAAACACCTATACGCACCTTACTACAGCAAATTAATATTAAATGTATACAATATAAAAAAAATTAACTTACATCCACAGGTCACAATAGATCCCAATGAAATTCCAACAATCTAGTCACTGTTAGCCACCAAATTCTGAGTATAACCTTTCTCACTGAAAAAAAAAAAAAACAACTTAACGATCTCCCGGCATGGAGATGCTTTCTTGATTTTAGGAGGAAAGAAATTTTTGTAATTTCAGCATTCCATATTACTACGAAGTAGTAAGATATTTTTTATGATAGTTGGGATATCACTACAATATATATATACAAATTTGAACCAACGTTATTTTAGTTCTCTGAAACGTAAAAGTGTCTAGTCGGCAGTACCGGATTGCGTAATGAGGTCAACCTTATAAGCGGGGTTCCTTCCTATGGAGGGAGGGAGTAACCGCGCTAAAAACAATTAATTTAACCGGCCAACAATTATGCTTAGGTTTAGAACTTAATTGGTAAGTGGATCATCATGGTTTAAGGAATCCAGTGAATTGCATGTTGACATTATGACCAGTAGGTTTTGTTAAGTTTCTCTGTGTTATCAATTTGAAGTATGTTTTTTATTTTGTTTACAACACTTGGTGCAGAGACAAATGGTTATAAATATTTGTATCTGTTTTCTATTAGCTTTTCACAGTAGTGAAAGAAGTGGAATATGCTGCTAGAAATTATTTGGGTACAGAAAGCGTAGGTTTCCTGGGCTTTCAAGTAGCAAGCTTCCAGGAATAAATTTAAAACTTAATAACACACTGATTAAAATTCCTTGGAATAATATTATACAAAAAACTTACCTGGAGACCCCACATCAAAAGTGTTCATAATAAATGTAACAAATCCTTTAATTAATTAAGAATTCTTTGCAATACTGAATGGGGAGCTGACAAATGTACCATGCTAAAGTATTACCGAGCCTTCACCAGGCCTCTGCTCACTGCCAATAGCATATTCATCTGCCTGTCCGAAAACACTAAAAGCATTAGACACAATTCACAATGCAGTTGAAAGACAAGCAACGGGAGCTTTCAGGTCGAGACCAATAACCAGCCTTCATTCAGAATCTGGAGAATCTTCCTTGGATTATCGACGTCAGATGATGTGTCCTTAATTTATCGTGAGATCAAAAACGTTGAACATCCCTTGTGTTAGAATCGTTTTAAACAACCCGTTTATCAACAGATATACACATGAACAACCAAGGCAAAAAGCACTTCTAATCTGCTTCCTTGAAAATATAGAAAATGCTAAATTAATCAATCATCCTAAATATTCTTACAGAAACCTCCAAATCCCAACTTGGACAGTAAACAACCTAGGAATCGACTTATCAGTGACAAAATTTGAAAAAGCTTACCCGTCATTTTAAAATTATTACAGGGCTACATTTAACAAATTGACAGAAGTAACGAAAATACACAAATAATATACACGGATGGGTCCCAAACAGGGAGTGGTGTGTGTGTGTGTGCAGGAGCCGTTTAAGGAGGGATCATACGCCAGATCAGTAGATACAATTATATATACAGCAGAGCTGCACGGCATGCTTTTAGACCTATTCAACGTACATACTACAATACCATACATAATACTTCGTACAGACTACTGAAGTTCTTTACTCTCCTTTGAAATCATACAAGAAGTATCGAGACTAAGTCTTACATAGAATGGTAAAAGTGGCGTGGGTTCCTGATCATGAGAATATTGGACATATTTCAAAAGTAGACGATCAGGAAAAATCTGCTACGACAAGCCGCCCCAATGACCTGAACTTACATCACAAGACTTACAAACAAAAATAACTCACACTATAATGAATTGAAACGTTGCACAGCACATAAGATAACAACCTAAGGGAATTAAAGAGACGTATGCAATCATATTCGTCAAGAGAAATAAGAACACAACGCGACTTAAGTAAAACTAACACGACTTAGTATCGGATATACACGACTCACCCATTCGTACCTCTTCACAAGAAAAGACAAACTGCTATGTAAGGCATGCAACGTACCTTTAACTGTAAAACACTTACTGACAGACTGCCTTAAAAGAGACTTTTTCGGGTAGTATCTATTTAACACGTTACAATGATGCTGATTTGCTAATGGAATCTCAATGGTCTACTAAGGCATAAGGCCGATTTATTATACCTATACAACAAAAGTATATCCATATTTTTGCATTACAAGAAACCCATACCCATCCTAATGAAAGTATCGACATAAACGGGTTCAATGTTTACAGTAAGAGCTATTCTCTAGGAGGTAGAGCATCCGGCGGAGTCGCTGTATTTTAGGCATAGCATCTACAGTGAATCCGTGCGGCTCTTGACAACTTTACAAGCTGTTGCTGCGTCTGTTTTTATACCCTTTAGAATTACTGTCTGTTCCCGATATCCCTATATCCTTCCTGGGCAATCCATTGATTTAGATTCACTCAACGATTTATTTCTTTAACTACCACCCCCAATTATGTTGCTTGGAGATGTTAACTCTAAAAACACCATTTGGGGGAAATAATTCCAGAGGCCTCTTGATTCAAAGATTACTCGAACTTCATGATCTTATCCCACTAAATACCTATTCCCCAACACACCTTTGCCCTAAAAATAGAACCTATTCTAACATTGATTTGTCCGCTTCCTCAAGCTCAGTTAACACGCGGTTTTCTAGATTCCTCAAAGCCTCAGTGAAATGTTATCAGATAAGAGCCCACACATTAATATCATACTGACGTACTTAAAGACAAGAAAGACATATGATACACCATAGTAATACCACACGTAACTCACAATTTGAATCAAGTCAAGCTTTCTTATCTCAGGATAATCAGACCTCCCATTTATTCTAATCTAAAAATATCGTCATGGTTAATAATTATTTTATTCATTTATTTCATTAAATTTTTATTTTCTATTGTTTCACTTATTCATTTCCGTGTCTTTCTGTTTATTTTCTAATTTCGTTATTAATCCTGGGATACGACGTTTTGCTGTGGATCTCTTAAAGTTAATAAATAAATATTATTAGTTTCTTATGTTGCTTGGTGAATTTCGTTGCAATTTAACAAAAATTACCTCCTGACGCATGAAATTAATAATTTATCATTTAATATACTGATATTTTGATAAGATGATTGTTGTTTTACAGGATGTTGAGTAATAAAAAACTCTGTTTGGTGTTGGTACTTGCTGCTTTCTCGTCAGTTTCCTGTGACGAAACACCAAAACCCGAGGAAGAACACGAACACCAGAACAATATCATCCCGCAATCTACTGCTCATCCCAGTAAGTATTTGCTTGCATCATTGCCTATAAAATATCATCCCGCAATCTACTGCCCATCCCAGTAAGTATTTGCTTGCATCATTGCCTATAAAATATCATCCCGCAATCTACTGCCCATCCCAGTAAGTATTTGCTTGCATCATTGCCTATAAAATATCATCCCGCAATCTACTGCCCATCCCAGTAAGTATTTGCTTGCATCATTGCCTATAAAATATCATCCCGCAATCTACTGCCCATCCCAGTAAGTATTTGCTTGCATCATTGCCTATAAAATATCATCCCGCAATCTACTGCCCATCCCAGTAAGTATTTGGTTGCATCATTGCCAATAAAATATCATCCCGCAATCTACTGCTCATACCAGTAAGTGTTTGCTTGCATCATTGCCTATAAAATACGGAAAAAGTCCAAGTGTAGATTTCCTCAAAAAAAAAAAAAAAAAAAAAAAAAAAAAAAAAAAATTCGACATATCGGAAGACAACTCCGTCAAGCAGGAGCGGCATAACTATCCACGTTACATATCATTGTGTATGGTGAAAAGATCTATCCACAAAAAAGATCGGCGAGTTCAGATCGATTCAAAAGATCGATCTTCTAGGATCAGAAGATCGATCTTCTAGGATCAGAAGATTGCTCTTCTAGGATCAGAAGATCGATCTTCTAGGCTAGGTATTTCATTTCGATTCGAATCGATTCTTATTCGATAATCGCCCATCGCTACTACGAATCGACCTAAATACTCCGATTTGAATACATGATAATGTGATAAATATATCTGTTATCTAAAAGTATAAACATTTAAGACTATTTTTCATGAAAAATAATACAGAATGAAACTACTGCTGTTACATCATATTAAAATATATTATTAATAATATATATTTTTACCAAATGAGAAAAAAATATAATAAAAGAGAAAAATGGTTATACAATTAAAGAGGATAGTTTGAAACCTTATTTTATTATATAACCTTCTTTCGTCTAGTTAGAGAAGCGGAAGGTATTGAGGAGTATAATATTATTGTTGGATTGAAAGTCTGTTAATGGACAAAGGACAATGTTCTGTAAATTTCTTTTTAACTTAAATAATAGAAATGAGATTGAGTAACAAGAGGTGAGATTGAGTAACAAGAGGTGAGATTGAGTAACAAGAGGTGAGATTGAATAACAAGAGGTGAGATTGAGTAACAAGAGGTGAGATTAAGTATTTGAATATTTGAAATAAAGTAAAAACACCCTTTATTCTACGGTTTTCTAGATAGACAGATTCTTTAAAAGATCGGCCCTTGAAGATCGATTCATTAAGTGATCGGCCCTTGGAGATCGACCCAAAAAATCGATATAACGTGTTAAAAAGATCGATTCAGATCGCCCATCTCTACTCCTACCTATCAGTTGGATTAATGATGTAAGCTGTCTTACATTTTTGATTAAAGGCATATCGGTATACCTTTGGTGTGTTGTATCTTGGTGGTGAGGCGTGATCTTGTGTATTACATCACACACATCTACTACACTTTCCTTGCATCGGCCTATCAACCGCACCGGCGCACAGTTGTCAAAAATAGCCAAAAAGCGCTCAAAACTTGATTTTTTGAAGTATTTTCTCCGAACCCATTCGCCTTATGTATATGTTAAATACCTCGTGAGAATGCCATTTCTTGAGTTTTAGGCCCCCACCGTTGATTGCAGTACGGTGGTTAATCATTGAAGTACTAGAAATCAAGAAAATGTCCCAAATCCTCATGTACCAATCGTTCCTTCAACTTTACTTTTTCAGACCGATAAGGTTGACGCAAGTTTTAATGGGACGTTCGAAGGGCAAAAAAACAATTTTTTTGTCTTTTTCGAATCGCCTTCATGGACGGGGATACTGAAAAAGTAAAAAAATTACACGTATCAAATTTCGTTTTGTCATATAGCTTTTGCGTCTCTCTAATTTCGGGCTTAAATTTTCCGTGGACATGTATAGAAAGACCCCAGACTGAAATTAGCTGTATAAAGCTGCCTACTTCGGTGCTAGAGGTGAACGAACTCGGCAAATGACTAACAGACAGACGCGCGTTATCTCTATGTAAACATTGTAGTCAAATCGAAGATGGATTTGTTTAAGCAGTACTCAAGTCAGTGTTGACTGCAAAAAATGTCTGAAGTGATCCGAGTGAAAAATCGTGTCCTAGTTGAAATATTGTTGAATTCAAACGACAAAAGTGTACTTTCGGTATGCGAGTATTTGACAGATCAATTTCCAGTAGCCGATGAGCATATTTTGTTACTCATACGGAAATTATCTCAAACTTTTGTGCTGAAATTTAAAAAAAAGTTGGCTGAGATAGGAACAGATGAATTTTTGTAAATTGGTTTTGCCCCCCCCCCCCTCATTGAATTCGGCCTCCGTGACCGTCCCTAGGCCGACCCAGCCTTTAATTAATTTAATAATGGGTACCTTGGGTGCTAATGACTAGCAGTCGAAACGGCCAAGGAGAAAATCAGGCGGCCGGAGCATAGTACTGACCACACTATCTCCCTAGGGTGCCGTATGGTCATGAATCAGATACCTCTATAGTATCTGCCCCTCAGGGCCCTCGTGGCCTGTTACGGGACTGATTTTTTTTTTTTTTTAATTTTTGTTTGTTTGTTAAATTTATGAGATTTTCTTCACTTTTTTCTGAAAAAAATACTAAGTTCATTGAACTTTTTCTTACTTTTTATTAAAATTCTTTATTCAAATGATATTGTTTCTTGAACTTAAAGAATCTGAGTTTGTTGTTACATGAACCGTATTATTTAAGGCATCAGCCCTATCCTGGCTAGAAGAGGGTAGTAACCAATAGATAACCCGTAATAAAATTTGTAGTTAACAATAAATGGACATTAAAATTTAAATAAATAGATGAACCATATTATTTTAAATGTATAAAAATAATGAATGAAGAATGCAAAATAATTAATTATTCATTAAATTTAAAAAAAAATCAGTCAATGAATAACTGAATAAATTCTTATTAAATAAAATTTTATTTGAATTATTATTGAATAAAAAATGTATTGAATAATTCCCTACTCCGCTAGACAGGGTTGAATGTGTAAACGGTCTTTTGCGCATGCGTGTGGTCGTGGCACAAGATGCGGGCTGATTCCATTACCACATAGCCCAGTCAAACGGTGGTTTCAAGCAGAAAGTTTTGGTGTAATTCTTTTGATTGGCTTATTCTATGTTTTTGGGGGTGCTGAACACAAATCAGAAGTTTTCCGCCAAAAATGTGCTCGGCAGATATGAGAAATCATCAAGAAATCACCAAAAATAATGTTTTTAGTTGTTTTCAGCTTATAACTTGCAAAGGAAGTTATTTACGCAAAAATTAAATCGGAAGTAAAATAAACACAATTGCCTACAATTTATGGCCCCAAATCTTCAGCGCCTGGATGTTTAGCGTATTTATTTAAGTCAGGGTCTCCAGATTTGTGGGGATAGGCGCCAACCGCAAGTCTTCTAGGCGCTTAACGGTTCTCCTCAGTTACACAGTTCGTTAACTGCTACTGTCGTAGTTTTCGAGTGTTTTCACAATGTCCAGTGACAAGTGCTTTATTTTTTAAAAAAGATTTGAGTGAGAATCTCGCGAAAGGGGCCAAGGAAAAAGTAGTACAAACTTTAGATGATACTATTAAAATAAACCTGTCGCGCAGGAGCTGCATAACTAAGCAATTTCCTCTGATTTTGGGTAGTGTAGACTGCATTCCTGAATATTATGCTTTAAATAACCAACATAAATAAAACAATTACATGAATAGTTCTGCTCTCTTGCATTTTGATCTGACGCAGGAATGGGATACAGTCCCCCTAGTGGTAGGAAGAGCTCCTAGCGGCAGCTTTGCGAACCTACGTCTGGCGGGCTAATCCTATAGAAACATTGTACAAAGTAAACCCTCCTTTTCGATAGACCAATTTAGTTCATGTTTACAACACTTTTTCCTCATCAGATTACACGTTTCGTTACAAAACAGCAGAAATTACCACAGGTATGAGTACATTAGTAGTTTGGGTCCAGAGTAACCCCCCCCCCCCTCCTAATGAACCAATTTAGTCTATTGTTAAAACCAATTTTTCTCTTTAGATTACCTCTACGAGTACTGAGTTTTGTTAAAATATAACCAAAATTACGGCTGGTAGTGGCGAATTGGCAATGTAAGTCCGGAGTACCCCCACCCCTTCTAATGGACCGATGTAGTTTAAAGTATATTTTCCTCTATAGATTACCACTACGAATACCAACACACACACACAAACACACATATATATAAGTAGTAAGGCCCATAAGTTTCCGGCCTGGGATAGAAGGAAAGGTGAAAGAAAAAAACTGGTTTTACTGTTTTTCAATATATTCTCCTCTAAGTTCGACACACTTAATAAAACGCTTTGGCTACATTTCTATACCATGAAAAAAATAATTTTCTTCTTTGTTAAAAAAATGTTCTTCCACTGCTGCTTGGAGCTCTTCGTCGGTGTTAAATCGCCTTCCACGAAGGTCAGATTTTAACTTTGAGAAAAGGTAGAAATCGCTACGGGCCAAGTCTGGGCTGTAGGGTGGATGAGAGATTTCTTGGAATCCACAGTCCTTCACAGCGGCCTTGGAAATCAATGCTGTGTGGACAGAGGCATTGTCGTGAAGGAGGCGGACACCTCTGCTTAACGTCCCTCGCCTCTTCTCTTTACTGGCGTCTCGTAACCGGTGAAGTAAGGCTGCATAATACTCACCATTCATTGTGGTATTCCTTTCTTTAAAATCTATCAGTAGTATTCCTTTACAGAAGGTGAAACATAATTCAGTCTTCCCACTTTTTATTTTTTATTTTGCACTAGGCCTTTCAGCACAAATGTGCCATCATTAGGTGCTAACAACAAATAGAACCATGCATTAATATTACAGTAAAAGGGCAGTAATTAATGATCTGAATATATAAAGCCAACGGTGATATTATAAATTGGAACATAGAATAGTTTAAATTGGAACATAACTTAATGGAATGGAAACTATATAGGCTTAAGGAACTGTTTAATTACAGTTTTTAATATATAATTACAAATTTATAAACTTAAGGTATGTCTAAATGAAGTTTAAAATAATATAACATTATATACTATTATTACTCTAGCTATAATACCATATATGTGTATATGTATCTACATATATACGCGCGCGCGCACACACACACCCACACATACTCACATACATACATATACTTAAAAGGAAATATAAATGTATATGTATATAAGTGAGTATGTGTGCGTATATATGTAGATACATATACACATATATGGTATTATAGCTATAGTAATAATAGAATATTATAGTACCAGAAAACATTAAAAAAATATATATATATGTATATATATATATATATATATATATATATATATATATATACTTGTTTTTTGTAGCCAATAGGTCATAAAAACACTCCTTTCACTTCCTGTATTTTATTATTTTCACCCTAACCGGTTTCGAGCTATTCTGCTCCTCCTCAAAGGGTATTTCCTAAAATTATTTGTACATTATACATGTATAATTTGATTGGAAGAATTACATTTTTGATGTAATAATGACGGGGACTGTAGACAGGTTTACGGGGAGGAAGGTTAGGATACTAGTGTTTCATAACCCTGAGACGCATATTGCTATGCAATATTAAAATTACTTTATATAATTGTACGTGATGGGAAAAGACCATCGAATGTAAGTATACACACAATGTTTAAAAATGTAATTCTTCCAATCAAATTATACATGTATAATGTACAAATAATTTTAGGAAATACCCTTTGAGGAGGAGCAGAATAGCTCGAAACCGGTTAGGGTGAAAATAATAAAATACAGGAAGTGAAAGGAGTGTTTTTATGACCTATTGGCTACAAAAAACAAGTATATTGAAGTTTAAGGTCAACAATGGAAGAAAAAGTGAATAATATATATATATATATATATATATATATATATATATATATATATTTATATATTCTTCATTCTTCAACTTCTTTATTTTCTCTATTTTGCCCGACATGTTTCGTGCCGTTGTTCGCACCTCTTAAAGGGTTTTCCTATGCAAAAATATTTTTTTGTAAATCCCAAAATCAAATTTTGTACAATAATAAACATTTATCCTCAAAATTACTTTACTTTTAAACAAATATTATTTTACGAAGTACTTTCCATTACCACCCTTTAAGAGCTAATAGACTGAAACTAATATGTAAAGAAGTTGGCAAAATAGGTTGGAAATTTCGTAATGAAATTGAAAATAGCATATAGCAATATTAAGGACAATGTTAAACCGACAGCCACAAAAAACAATATATACAAAATTCGTTGTAATGATTGCAACTCATGCTATATAGGGGAATTAGAACAACTATTGCAAAAACGAATTGTACAACATGCTTTTGAAAAACTAACAACTAACATTAAAATTTGAAATATTAAGTTTTTGATCTGTTAACTTGCCGGTATCGGTTTGTTTTCCATAGTTGAATTTTTGATTTGCGAATTGCATTTTATCACATGCATTTGCTTAATAAAAACTATGTCCGATATCTACTTGCTCATACGGAGAATTGTAGTGTTTGTCATTAAACCAAATGCAACAATAGCAAACTCTACTGAGTTTTTTACATTTTTGGTTTCAGATTTGCCCATAACTTCCATTAGAGACCAAGGATTTTACTCTTTCTCCCACCCTATCTACTACACGTTTGTCATGAGCTGTAGTAAAATATTTCCGCTAAAACTTTTTGTGAAATTTTTCTGAATGTATGTAAAGCAATCTTGACATATATTTATTAGCACTTTCCTCCGAAGGAAAGTAGCTATTAAGGTTGCACTCATGACGGAATGTTTGAAAAATTTCTTCGAATCTTTATCGATCCTACATAGTAGACACCAAAAATGACCCCAGTTAAAATTTATATATATGTATATATATATATATATATATATATATATATATATATATATATATATACACTGGACGACATTGACGGAACACGCAATAAATAATAAACATAATTTTAATTATACAGACGTTGATATTTTAAATAGAGAAAGGAACACGTTAAAAAGGAAGATCAAAGAAAACCTTTCCATAATTAAAAAGTCCGACTCGCAGGAACTGCATCATCTTAGCGCGGTTCCGTTCTTATCCGAAGTGCGATTAGGAAAGGAATAGTAGCTGCTATTGGTAGGTTTTGATCTTTCGTTAAAAATATAAAATAAAATCTCAAAGACAAGGAAGCTTAAAGAGCCACATATGGAAACTGGCAGTTTTCTAAGCGGATGGGACTCTCCCGTCATCGCGACGCTCACTTTAGGAAAACTCTATTACCAATATGATTCTTATTTTCTCAGCTTTAATGAAATACTCATTCCACCGTTAAATAAACTTAGAAAACAAAAGTGAGGTAAACAGTAACAAAAACCCGTTTAAAATAACAAAACTAACACTTTCGTAGTTTTAATCACTTACTTCTCCGACTGACATTGCCCCATCGAAATTTCCTTCAGAATCTTTTTTTTAGAGAATTTAGTAAGCTTTTGAATGGTTAAATCGTACTTCCCACGATTTCTTAACTGTTTTGAAGATATTAAGGGGGAAAAATGGTGCTAATACCTACAGATAGCTGCTCTATTCCTTCACTAATCGCACTTGAGATAAGAACGGAACCGCGCTAAGATGAAGCAGTTCCTGCGGGTCGGACTTTTTTTTGTCAGACAAATTAATGTATTATGTTTATATTATAATATAAATATTATGTTTATAAGAAGAGCAAATCACTTTAATTGCGGTGTAAAATATTGTTGCTAGCTAAATCTAGGTATTATATAAGCTCATAAGGAAAAAATGGTGCTAATGACTCAGATTTCGATGCACCATAAAATAAAAAAAAAATTAAGGACAATATACGAAGATTCCAAACTTTTCATGTCTAAAAATGAAATATTTTATTTTAATCCTTCCTTTACTCCAAACGTAACCAAATTTTCAACATATTAGTTTCGATAAA
Organism: Gonocerus acuteangulatus; assembly: GCA_946811695.1. NCBI lineage: Eukaryota > Metazoa > Arthropoda > Insecta > Hemiptera > Coreidae > Gonocerus > Gonocerus acuteangulatus. The sequence goes on from OX328123.1 coordinate 159,351,992, forward strand.
ATTCAAACATGGAGAAAATGTTTCAACTGAAGCCCATGATTCTAAGTACCAAAATCAAAGACAAAAAGAACAGTTCGAATAAGCGAAATCAATTACTTTAAAGTTTTAAGCACTTATTTCTCCGATTGACATCGCCTAATCAAAACTTTCATTAGAACCTTTTTTGTAGAGCATTTAGTAAGCATTCTAATGATAATCTTTTGTTTCACAAGATTCTTAACCTTTTTCGAGATATTAAGGAAAGTATACAAAGTTACCAAAACTTTTCATGTCTGTTCATAACATATTTTATTCTAACCCTTCCTTAACTCCAAACGCAACATAACTTTCTACATATTAGTTTTAATGAAAGTAGAACATGCAGATAATGTTTCAACTGAATCCCGTGATTCTAAGTACCCAAACCAAAAACGGTATTCAAAAACTATTTTTCCAATTTTCTCGAAAACGGTTAAAGCTATCGCCTTGAAAATGGTTTCATTCGTTTTCCTAGCCCAAGAAGCCTATAAAAAGTGTACTTACAAGCTTATGAACTCAAAAAACGTAAGCGTTACGATTTTTTCTGCGCGAATTTCGCCCCAAACGCCATCTTCCAGTGGGCGAATTTTGCTGGTTAACGAACTTGACCTTTCAAATTGGACGACTGATTTTTGTACCAAATTTCATCAAAATCGGACCATTCGTCTTCTATTTAGAGAGCGAACAGACAAATATATATATATATATATATATATATATATATATATATATATATATATATATATATATATATAAATAAATATATACATATATATATATATATATATATATATATATATATATATATATATACAAATTTGAACCACCGTTATTTTCGGTTTCTAGGGGTTCTGTAACGCAAAATTTTCTAGTCGGCACTTCCGGATTGTTTCATTGTATCAACCTTATAAGCGGGGTTCCTCCCTATGGGGGAGGGAGGAACCGCGCTAAAAGAACAACAAAAACCCGTTCATAAGAACAAAACAGACGTATTTGAAGTTTTAAGCACTTATTTCTCCGATTGACATAACCTAATCAAAAATAGTTTTAGAATCATTTTTGTAGAGAATTTAGTAAGCTTTCAAATAGTTTCTATCCACTTACCACGATTTCCCAACCGTATTCGAGATATTAATGAAAGTATACTAAGTTCCCAAAACTTTTCATGTCTGTTCATAAAATATTTTATTCTAACCCTTCCTTAACTCCAAACGTAACATAACTTTCAACATATTAGTTTTAATGAAAGTAGAACATGCAGATAATGTTTCAACTGAATCCCGTGATTCTAAGTACCCAAATCAAAAACGGTATTCAAAAACTATTTTTCCAATTTTCTCGAAAACGGTTAAAGCTATCGCCTTGAAAATGGTTCCATTCGTTTTCCTAGCACAAGAAGCCTATAAAAAGAGTACTTACAAGCTTATAAACTCAAAAACGTAAGCGTTACGATTTTTTCTGCGCGAATTTCGCCCCAAACGCCATCTTCCAGTGGGCGGATTTTGCTGGTTAACGAACTTGACCTTTCAAATTGGACGACTGATTTTTGTACCAAATTTCATCAAAATCGGACCATCAGGGAAGCCAAAAATGAGCGAACAGACAAATATATATATATATATATATATATATATATATATATATATATATATAAATATATACATATATATATATAAATATATATATATATATATACAAATTTGAACCACCGTTATTTTCGGTCTCTAGGGGTTCTGAAACGCGAAATTTTCTTGTCGGCACTTCCGGATTGTTTCATTGTATCAACCTTATAAGCGGGGTTCGTCCCTATGGTGGAGGGAGGAACCGCGCTACAACAGCAATAATTTAAAAAAATACGATTTGAAAAATGTCCATCAACATAGAATTAAGGCAATCACAACAATTACACAAACTTTTCACTTCGACCCCTTTTTGAGTGCCGTTTGACTGGGCTACTAGGCAAAAAGTCGCGGAGACATGTTTTGTTGCACCGGCCGGCCGGTGCGACATTTTTGTCGCAGCGACATGTGCTGCGACTTGTTGCAAAGTGTTTCCATTCTGCGACATGTTGCGGCGACATGTCGTGCGACATGTTGCAAGGAGATTTGTAGTAATGGAAACGGAGCTTTAGGAACGAGTCTCTGCAACATGTATTCTTGCACGGTCGACTGCGACATTTTTTGTCGCAGCGACATGTTGCAAAGTGTTTCCATTCTGCGACTTGTTGCGGCGACATGTCGTGTGACATGTCGCAGGACAGTTTTGTAGTAATGGAAACGGAGCTTAAGTGTGCACAATTTCAGGTTTCTAAATCAACAATATCAAATGTTATTGAGTTTTGAGCGCTTTTTGGCGGTTTTTGACCACTTTGCGGCGGATGTAACCCGAATATATTCGGAATGTCCTATTGAAGCAATCGGTATTATATTTATTACAGTCTGTTGCCTCGCTGAGAAACATTCTCAGTTCCCGTAGCTCTTGTAAAACGGAATTATTTTTTCATACTCTGAATCCCATGTTGGAAAATACGCTGATTAATATAAGCGCAGGTTAGTGAATGTGATGTACTGCCTTCCCAGAAAGGGCTAACCCCTAAGGGCCACTTCATATGCAGCTGTCCTAATGAGCGCTGAATGCTTTAGCTTCAATCTCTTTCATTACCTCCAAAGCCTTTTGCCCCTGTACCTATTCCATAAAGACCCTCCGACCGTTTTAGTGCCTTGGGGTGGTTACTTTGAATACTTCCGGCACCCTCCGCTTTATACAACACGCCCCGGGTGTAGCAGCAGTTTAACAGAGACCTTCCAGTTCATTTCCTGTCCGCAAAATATATATTTTCCTCACAATTTTCAAAATTGAAAATTTATTTATTTATTTATTCTTTTAAGGAGCTACGTAACGTAGGCGATTGGCTCCATGAAATATTGAAAATTTCATCACAAAGTACTGCATAAACTGTGGGCATTCGCTACAGTGCTGTATAACTACATCCCTCAATAGGATGGATTGTGACCGCCGCGCAGTGGGGTATAGGACTGATAATCTTGGCCAAAAATATTTCTGATGCTTAATTCATTTTCTTTGATTATATACTCTGAAAAATGGGTCATATATGATTTCAGTAATGGGTTTTAAGGCAATAATAGGATTCTGGGGTGTCCCGAGGTCTAGTGGCTAGCGCCATAGATTCATAAGCGGGAGTAAGTGGGTTCGATTCCCATCGGTGCACATAGGAAATCGCAAAAGTAACGTAATTTTACCCAAACCGCATTTTTATTTATCTACGATAGCCTGTCCATTAAACGGTAGATATCTGCCCCACCTCAGCCATCGTGCCTGTCCACAGTGACAGTCCGAATCTAGATTAATTTGCCGATTCTTAGCAATCTCGTTTATGTTACTCAGTTTAAAAATGGAAACGTCCTTTTGTGGCAAAAAACTGAAGGAGCAACGACTTGAACGAGGAACTGGAAGGGTGGTACTACATATTAAAGCAAGTTTCGTTTATTTTACTCTCTATCTTCAGCTTTTACAGTCGTTAGTAGAAGACACTTATTACAAGCCAATTCTTCAGCTTTTACAGTCGTTAGTAGAAGACACTTATTACAAGCCAATTCTTTTTAGGTATCATCACTTGTTTCTATTGTTAGGTACAAATATCTTCGAAAGAGTGAAAAAATCACCAGGATGGAATTACATACCATTCTTAAAGAAATGAAAGGAAGAAAAATGGATGAAGAATTTGTGATCTTAGAAAAAAAAAAACTTGTGACTTCATTTCCACCCGAAGAAAGGAGTGTTCTTATTAGGTCTTTTAAATATTTCAAGTCATTTTTTAAAGAAAACTGGACGGCTTCAAATAGCACAGACGAAAGATTTGTAAAAAATAATAAACGGCTCTAGGCACATTGAATTCACTGGATCTCGTTGATCACCGAAGTTAAGCAACGTCGCGCGTGGCTTTACATACTAGCCACGTGCGACGTTGTCATTTACAATGGAATATAGACAATTTGTTTATAAGTGCTAATAACAAAAAAAATTCGGTGCTAATGCCTCACTTGTCGGTGGATCGTAAAAAAAAAAAAAAAAAAAAAAAAATTCTTTTATTTTTATAATATGTACCTGATTTTGATTAATTATTGTTTTTTTAATACAAAAGAAGGTAATAATATATAAAAAATAATTTTGTCCGGGTTTTGACCTTGAATACTCCTATGTGCGGTGGCAGGAATTTTCTCATCTCACGGCTCGTTGGGAAAATTCCTTGCTGCACCTTAGATTTCGGCGCTAATGGCCTAGCCGTCGAAGCGCCGTAAAAAAAAATGAATAAAAAAAATAGGATTCTATTGTTTTAAATAATTTATAATTGTTAGGTATAATACGTATAATTTTATAAATTTTCTATCAATGTTATCAGATGACACACACATGCAGACACGCCTACACACACGCACCCACGCACAAATACACACACCAATTCCTTGAAATCACTCAGAAAGTAGTGCCAATTTTGAATAAGCATCCTTGTATTTAATTGCATGGGTTGGGAGCTAGCTTTTTTTTTTCTATATATCCTTTAATATATCACCAACTTGGGGATTATCCTCAGAATTGCATTTGTGTGGCATATAGCAATTCCTTTGCCGTCCGTAGTAGTATGTAACTTTTCACTTTTACTGTCTTCGACTCCACTCACTGGATTCTTAGAATCTATAAAATGGTAGCCCATGTCTCATTTTGGCCCTTGGTAACAATTTTTTTTTCAATTTTCATTTTTTTCGTACCAAATTTTTATTTAAACTGTTATTTGAAACGTGAAAATATGTGTTTGATTTATGTGATTTGTTTTTAGCGCGGTTCCTCCCTCCCCCATAGGGAGGAACCCCGCTTATAAGGTTGATACAATGAAACAATCCGGAAGTGCCGACTAGAAAATTTTGCGTTTCAGAACCCCTAGAGACCGAAAATGATGGTGGTTCAAATTTGTATATATATATATATATATATATATGTATATATTTATATATATATATATATACATATATATATATATATATATATATATATATATATATATTTGTCTGTTCGCTCTCTAGCTCGAAGACGAATGGTCCGATTTTGATGAAATTTGGTACAAAAATCCGTCGTCCAATTTGAAAGGTCAAGTTCGTTAACCAGCGAAATCCGCCTACCGGAAGATGGCGTTTGGGGCGAAATTCGCGCAAAAAAAATCGTAACGCTTACGTTTTTGAGTTCATAAGCTTCTAAGTACTCGTTTTATATGATTCCTGGGCTAGGAAAACGAATGAAACCATTTTCAAGGCGATAGCTTTAACCGTTTTTGAGAAAATTGGAAAAATATTTTTTGAATACCGTTTTTGGTTTGGGTACTTAGAATCATGGGATTCAGTTGAAACTTTATCTGCATGTTCTACTTTCATTAAAACTAATATGTTGAAAGTTTTGTTACGTTTGGAGTTAAGGAAGGGTTAGAATAAAATATTTTATGAACAGACATGAAAAGTTTTGGGAAGTTCGTATACTTTCATTAATATCTCGAACACGGTTGGGAAATCGTGGTAAGTGGATAGAAACTATTTGAAAGCTTACTAAATTCTCTACAAAAAAGATTCTAAAACTATTTTTGATTAGGTTATGTCAATCGGAGAAATAAGTGCTTAAAACTTCAAATACGTCTGTTTTGTTCTTATGAACGGGTTTTTGTCGTTCTTGTTGTAATTTTTGTCTCTTTCCCTTCGTTTTTTATTGCTTTTTAGTTTTGTAATTTCTTATGTTGCGAAAATTTTGTGTGTAAAACAGGATATGAAAAATGAGGCCAATTTTCTGTTGCTAGAAATAATATAAATTTTGGGAACTTTCTTTAATATCTCGAAAACTGTTGAGAATTTTGGTAAACGGAAGAATACCATTAGAAAGCTTATTAAATGCTCTACATAAAAGGTTCTAATGAAAGTTTTGATTAGGCGATGTCAATCGGAGAAATAAGAGCTTAAAGCTTTAAAGTAATTGATTTCGCTTATTCAAAGTGTTCTTTTCGCCTGTATTTTATTCCTTGTTATTTTTTAATTGCTTATAGTTGGATAATGTATTCGAAAATAAAACAGGTTAAGTAAAATAACAAAAACAATTTATTGTTAGAAATATAGATTTCCAAGATTCCAAGACCTTGCAACTAGCGGGACGGTTTCTTGTGTTGCCGACCCTTCCAGGTCAGATTGTAAATCCTACCTTTCAAGACTGGTGGAACCAAAATATAACTGTCAGGGTTCGGTCACTGCTACTTAATAAAACTACATTTTATCGTAAAAATGGTTTTATTGTGCCGACGTTTCGGCTTGAACTTCAAGCCTTCATCAGGGCTGTAAATACAAGTAGGACATATTTAACACTAATATATGCACATATCTATGTAAATATATATATATATATATATATATATATATATATATATATACATATATAATATATATATATATTTATATATATGCATATACACATACACATATACACGCACACATATGTACATATATATGCCCACATACCTACACATATGGGGTATGTATTATTAAGTAGCAGTGACCTAACCCGGACAATCCCTACCTTGCATCATCAACGGTCAACGATCTCCTCTCAACAAAATAATAACTGCTTCTATTTTAATCTTTCGAAATTAGACTAGGGATAAGAACGGAACCGCGCTAAGATGAGGCAGTTCCTGCGAGTCGGACTTTTATTCTGAATTCTGTTTTTTTTTGCAGCCCCTGCTGAAGCCATTAGCACATCTAGTTGTTTTTTATAATTAAGGTTCTTTCAATTGCTGCATGATGTCAAATACATTTTGTCTAGTCATTGTTTTGACTCCGGAAAACAACAAACATAAGAAATGCATTCGTGAACTTTGACATTAACTTGCATGTACACGCACATCCGCGATTTCTGATTATATATTCTTAAAGCTGAATAATTCCTTTTAATATTGATATAAAAACAACAGTTTGGAAATGTTTAGAAGTATAACAAAAACCTTCGAGTTATGTCAAATTTGACGTTAAAAAGGTCAAAAAAAGTTTACATTTTCTCATGAGGTCAAACTAATTAACGAATGGCCTAATTATTGCTAAAAAGCAATAAATGTACTCTCGCTTACCTTCTCCAGGGTGATCCATTACGAAAAATGCAATAATAATTCCATACTCGAGAAAAATTAATTTTTTACACAGATAAATATTCGAAGAACAGTTAAGAAGTCAGTGTTCTATTAAAAAAAAGTCCGACTCGCAGGAACTGCGTCATCCTAGCGCGGTTACGTACATCTCGAACAAATGGAATATATTAGCATTACAAATCACAGGAAACTGACACTAGCCATCTTACACAGAAGCGGATAATTCTTAATCTGTATAAGTCAATACAATTTTGTACTAAAAACGTACTTACTCTTTGACTACTGCTGAGAAGGCTCTATTCCAAACAACAAAAAATTCGTTGTCATTTTAAGTATCTTGTTTTACTAGCAAATTCCTTTTACTGTTATAATTAACTGTAAATATGTGCTTCATAACGAATAAAATTTCATTCTGTCGTGGGTTAAATCATTCTATAAAATAAGAAATAAGGATAACTTCAGTCAGAGGCTATGAGGAAGGTTATATAGAGAGGAGAATTCAAAACAAACTACGCCATCATGATTAGCCACTGCCATCTTAAGTACCACAGCCACTCCAAACTTATTATTACCCATACCTTTCACCGTTTTTTTAGCTTATTTTACTACTATACTAATTTTACTGATAAATGCAATTTAAAACAAGAAACAACCAATTAAAAAGTGAGATAAACAAAGAGGAAAACCCTTTCAAAACAACAAAACAAACACTTTTTAAGTTTTAAGTGCTTATATCTCTGATTGACGTTGCCCCATCAAATATTGCTTCAGAACATTTTTTGTAGAAAATTTAGTAAGCATTCGAATGGTCGCCTTCCACTTACCACGAATTCCCAACCGTTATCGAGATATTTACGAAAAATGTATGAAGATCCGAAAACTTTTCATGTCTATTATTAAAATATTTTTTTTGCATACTTCCTCAACTCCAAATATAACCAACATTTAAACATATGAGTTGGGATTAATTTCCAAGATGTAGAAAATATTTCAATTGAATCCCGCGATTCTAAGTACCCTCAAAAAAAAAAAAAGACTTACAAAAACATTGATTCCACTTTTCTCAGGAACGGTTAGAGATATCGCCTTGAAAATGGTTTCATTCGTTTTCCTGTGTTAAGAAACATATAAAACAAGTACCTGCAAGCATATGAACTCAAAAACGTAAGCGTTACGATTTTCTTTTGCGCGAATTTCACCCCAAAACTATCTTCCAGTGGGCGGATTCTGCTGGTTAACGAACTTGACCTTTCAAATTAGAAGACAGATTTTTGTACCAAATTTCATCAAAATCGGATTATTTTGAGCCGTCAGGAGCGCGAACAGACAAGCATATATATACAAATTTGAACCACCTATATTTTTGTGATCTATGGGGTCTGAAACGAGAAAGTTTCTGGTCGGCACGTCAGGATCGCGTCGTGAGGTTACAGACAATGTCAGGTCAAAAATTATTCTTACACGTTGTGCACAAACTATTCAACTATTTTTAGCACTAATTCATTTTCGTCTCGGATAACTTTTACAAAATGGACTTTTGGCCAGCTTTTCAGGGCAAATACCCCACTGTGCGCCGGTATGTTGAACACGATTCACACCGACTTTCCCTAAAGTCTAACAAATATTTCGACCGTCAGAAGTAAACTCACAATATATGTCTGGCGTTAAATTCCCCTCGCGATGGAACGATGTTGCTGGTCCACGATATATATATATATATATATATATATATATATATATATATATATATATACACATATACATACACATATATATATATATATATATTCTTCAAAAGTTGAATTATGCAAAATCTGAAGCTTGAAATCAAAACTAACAATATATGCACTGAAATTTTCCTTGAGTTTTAATTAAATAACCCAACATATATATATATATATATATATATATATATATATATATATATATATATATATATATAACACTATCTTACTTTTCGTTTATTATTTTATATTTTTTACATTTTAACGTTTCGGCCTTGTGCCATCTTCATAAAACTAGAAGAAAACAATGCCGCTATTTACAATTTACAATAAAATACCCCTTATTTTTCTTATATAATTCCTATAATAACCTACTGTAAAATTTAAAAAAATACAATTTAAAGCTGATTTTACCTTCAGTCCATTTTCTACATCCTTAGCAATTGTTTTCATTACATACTATATAATGATCACTATATATATATATAACAAATCAACTTCACAGCCATTTCACATATTCTATAATTAAAAAAAGTCCGACTCGCAGGAACTGCGTCATCTTAGCGCGGTTCCGTTCTTATCCCTAAAATCATTTGGAATGATTCAAATAGAAACAGTTATTATTTTGGTTCGACCTTTCGTGAAATACTTTTTATGGCCCGTTACAAAGGGCCAGCGTACCCTTTTACCTGCAATCCCACCCTACGGCTTGGTTGGCCAGCCCCCACAGCTACAAAATAGAAATATTTATTTCAGAGTATCAAATATCAAAACAAATATGTTTCTAATTTCCTTGACTTCCTCTACTATAATACTAATTCTATAAATAAATAAAATTTAAGACAAAAACAGTCAGCTAAACAACTACGAAAACCCGTTCAAAATACCAAAATAAACACATTTGAAGATTTAAGCACTTAATTCTCCAGTCCTAATCGAAAATAGCTTCAGAACCTTTTTTTTTTTTTTTTTTTTTTTTTTTTTTTTTTTTTTTTTTTTTTTTTTAGAGCATTTACTAAGCTTTCGAATGGTTACCTTCCGTATATATATATATATATATATATATATATACACAAATTTGAACCATCGTTATTTCCGTTCTCTAGGGGTTCTGAAACGTTAACACTTTTCTAGTTGGCACTTCCGGATATTGTCATGGGAGGGAGGAACCGCGCTAAAAACCTTACAGAAAATTGGTTATACAGTTAGAGCACAGTTTTGAGTATTGACGGTATTTAGTCGTTGTATAATTTTATTGATGTACTAAAAGACATATGACACTGTTCTGTAAATTTCTTCTTTAGTTAAAAACATAGAAATGAGGTTGAGTAACAAGAGATTAAGTATTTGAAATAATAAAATATATATATATATATATATGTATATATTATACATATATATACTATATATATACTATATATATACATATATATACATATATATATACATATACATATATATATATATATATATATATATATATATATATATATATATACTAACTAAACTACACAACCAGAAAAAATTACAAAGATTAATGGCCTTAAAAGTAATAAAGGGTTTTAAAACAGTGTCTTATTAAGCATCATGTGTACTAAGATAATTCCTATTAATCTCATAGCAAAGCAGTATGTAATGGAGTATTCTCTCTTGAAGACCACACAAGGCAGCCCAATGTACACCCCTGAGAAAGACCTGTGAGGCATAATGACTGGATGCATCCTGCTCTGTATCCGTCGGTATCGATGGAGTACAATCCCGATGCAGATATTGATATTTACACAGATGGGAGCCAAGAGGGGGAGCAAGTGGGCTGTGCTTTTGTGGTTTTTAGGAGACAAGAATTAACAGAGACTAACAAGTGCAGGCTGGGACGACTATGCACTAACAATCAAGCTGAAAAATTTGCGGTACTGCAGAGTTTACTATACATACAGAGACAAGAACAAATTAGACATGTAAACATCTATACTGACAGTCACTTCAATCATTAAATAATTACACAATTCATGACCCACTCACTGAACAAATCCGACAAATACTTTACAATCTTACTCAACGAAACATTCATGTTCACTTCATATGGATTAAAGGGCATTCTGGTATTGTTGGAAATGAACTTGCTGACCTAGCAGCTAAATCAGCCTCTAAAGATCTAAGGATCCCAGAATGCTACAACAAAATAACAAAAACACATTTAAAAAGACAGTTACTGACAGATACAATAAGACAATGGCAAGAAGACTGGACTTTAACTACAAAAGGACAACACTTAAAGATATTTATAACAGACATTACAGAATATTTTGACAAAACGTATGCTAAAACAAATTTTTACATGACACAATTATTAACAGGACACGGGACAGTTAATTCATACTTTTATAGATTTGGACTAAGCCAACATGAAAGCTGATATTGTGACTTCAATACAACACAAACATATCACCACTTACTGTATGACTGCACACTTCTAACTGAAGAAAGAAAAACATTACAGACATACGTGACCAAACACATGGGACATTGGCCTGTTGCAAAAAAAATATTATTTCTTAAGTGTGAGAGGGCTTTACTAAAATATGCAGAACATATATATACAAAAATGGGATACTAGAAAAATCATTATTGGTGAAAAAAAAAATCCTTTGTGTTTTTTTTTTCTTTTTTTTTTATCCTTCGATATAGTTATGTTGATTGTATTCTATTTCATTTTTTCTCTTTCTTTTATTTTGTTTCATTTATTCTCCTTTATTTTCTACATTTAGAATGTAATCATAAAGAATATAAATATTAATATGTAATCAATTACAAGCTATGTACATTTGTCATGTACGGCACATGTAGAAAATAAAAATAAACTGCCTTCCTTTAAAGGAAATATATATATATATATATATATATATATATATATATATATATATATATATATATATATATATAGCGAGATATAGCGTCCAGGATCAAATCACAGAAATGGAAATGGGCTGGGTACCTCATCACGACATCAGATAATAGATGGACGAAGACTGTGACACTCTGGAAACCCCTTCATGGAATCAGGAAGAGAGGAAGACCATTCACAAGATGGGAAGACAACATTAGCAAACATGCTAGTCCCTCTTGGTACAAGCTGGCCAAGGATAGATCCAAATGGATGGAATTGGGAAAGGCCTTTGTTCAGTAATGGACCTTTCTTCCTTAAAAGAAACTACCTAAAGTATTCTATTCATTTATTTTCTTATGTATTAATATGGAAGTATCTTTGTTTTTTGCATTATTATATTTTGTTTTTGTTTTTATTCTTATATTTTTGTATTATTGGAACAAATAAAGGCGTTATTATTATTATTATTATATATATTTCAGAGTGCGAGGTTAGCTCAGTGGTAGAGCACTCGACTAATGAACTGGAGGACCCAGGTTCAAAACCCGAGCGCGCATTTAAGATTTTTTTTCTTCTAGTGCTGTCGTTCGCGGGTTGGATTTGGGGTCCCAGATCGCCCCTAGGCTCACTCAGCTTTTAATTAATTAGTTAATTAATTAATGGGTTCCTGCAAAGGGAAAAATCATGTGGCCGGAGCATAGTATTGACCACACTTATCTCCCTAGTGTGCCGTATGGTCAAGAATCAGATACCTCTACAGTATCTGCCCCTCTGGGCCCTTGAGGCCTGTTACGGGACTGATTTTATACATATATATATATATATATATATATATATATATATATATATATATATATTTCACGGTATTCTAGATAGATTGATTCTTTAAAAGATTGGTCCTTAGAGATCGGTTCAAAAAATCGATATCTCGTGTTAATAAGATCGACTCCGATCACCCATCTCTAACCTACACTGACTGTAATTTTACCTACTTAAAGAGGTAACAGTATAAACTGTTATGAAATTATTTTCGACATACGTAAGTTGATATATAGATATTTCTTGCCTAACGCCATATGTCTGATTCCAGGTGACCTGGGCATTCCCAATGCACTGCTGACCGTACTAGCCAACGGAGGAGTTGTGGCAGCCATGACACTTGCAGTTGGTGTCCTGATAGCACTCATTGCACCAGCTTTCGGACTCAGGTTCTGCTCGATCTTTGGCAACTGTGGTGACACCTCTGGCTATCAAGGTAAAAATAGATGCAGGCATTAATTTTACTGTTATGCTTAAGGAAGCATCCTTCAAATCAAGTAGATGAATATATATATATATATATATATATATATATATATATATATATATATATATATATATATATAGTAATTACGTAGACCCTTGAAAACATTATGCTTTCTTATATTTTGGCTAATGGTCCTGTGACCCATATGTAATATATATATATAGATAGATAGATAGATAGATATTTATACTAGCTGAATGCCTGTGTTTTGTCACGGCAGATGAGTAGTTATTTTATAACGTGAAATAACGTAGCTATTATATAATAACAGCACGGTTCCCGTCATACTAAATGTTATTCATGAATTGATAAGTTTTAACAAACTGACAAGTGTCAAGAAACAGATAACCTGATGATAACTCGTTATCTATAGGTTACCAGTAACAGGAGTTTAACCAATACAGGTTAAAATTCGCTGTCAATAATAAATGGACGTCAAAATTTATGGGGTGTCCCGTGGTCTAGTGGGACATTTCGACTTAGAAATCAGAAAACAATAGATTGAAATAGATTTTTTTCTAATACTACGAGGTACCATTTTGAAGCTTATTAAATGATGCAACATTCGAGGCGGAGGCAAAACTCTAAGGGTGGGTTTACACTAGGATAGTTGCTGCAAGATACTCATATCAGAGAGAAATTCTGACTAATGGAAACCATATAGAATTTATGTCTGACATAAATTCTACATGGTTTACATTAGTCAGAATTTCTCTCTGATATACATATCCTGCAATAACTATCCTAGTGTAAACCCACCCTAAGTGCTCATGAAATTTATTGTGTAAGGAAAATAACTAATAAACAATTTAAAACTAAAGAAAAAATCAACTAGACCCACTTGTGCATATTACTTAGGAAAAGTGTGTTTATTTATTGATGTTTTATGTAAAAAATAATTATAGTTTTGAATTTGTTTTGCAGGCTACTCGTCACCTAGTGCAGTCTACAGTGATTACCAAGGATACCAACAGGGTACTTACAACAGTCCAGTGTTTCAAAAGAGGTATTGAATACTTATTGTACTTCTGATACTTTTTTGGCACTGTTACGCTACGACCACAAACACTGGTGGCGTTTTACGGTTAACACGTTGACTGCCATGGCATGGTCGGAGTGAGGAAGTCTCGCCGCAGACTGGAGTATTGGCCACATGATATCCTGGCCAAAACTATTTACCTATTTTTTTCTTTTGTAACTGTGGAATGTTTAAAACTTTTTATTAACAATATAAAAATATATCAAACTAATAAATTATAAACCAAATTCAAGCTTTGACAAAAATTAGGAGAATTTCTGGAATTTGAGAAACGTCGGGAAAATGTTCAAGACATAAGAAATTGGAAAGTTATATCATAGGCGTATATAGGGGGGGCTTAGGGGGCTGCAGCCCCCCCCCCCCGAAATTTTGATTTGATCGGTAAAAATCTCATAAAACCCTTAAAAATAAATTAAATAAGATCATTTAGTTCATAAAACATATTATATTTTGGATATAATAGCGTTAAAGTTGGCGAAACCCCTTCCAAGATCTAAATTGTTAGTATTACATACAACGGAAATGGTCTCAGCCCCCCCAACATTTTCCCAGCCCCCCCGAAATTATTTTCTATATACGCCCATGAGTTATATTGCAATTTAATATCTAGCTTTTGCAAATACTAAATAGATTATTTGCGTAATAAATTTTAATTGTTTAAACCTGAATGTAAATAATGTGATAGTAAAATGGATATAAGATTTTCATTCCACTTGTGATCTTGTGTCTAGGGAATCCGTTAGCTTTTAGAATTTCTAGGAGTCTGGATTAGTTTTTAGCATAAGTTTTGGAATCGGATAGGGTAAGGGATTTATTAGATTTTTGGCGGTATTTATTTTATTTGTTGGTGTTCCGCTATATATATATATATATATATATATATATATATATATATATATATATATATATATATATATATATATATACACACACACATATATATATCTATAGGGTGTTTAAAACTCGATTGACACCCCCTTTTTTTCCCACAATTTTTGAAATTTAAAAACGAAACTTGGTGGCTCTTAACGTGGTCGAATGAACATTCATTGGAGCTCATGCACGACCTCTCAACTTTCTCCAGTTCTTCTCCAGAGACCCTAACTCTTGAATCTCCAATAGAAAGGGGTTATTTTTATGACGGATTATTGTAGAGAATTGAATTTTATGGCGATTTTATATCTGTAATTTTTTCGCTAAAGCACACCAATGAGTAACAAATTGCCAAAAACCTATAAAACCCTTGTTTTTCGTCACTTTTCTGCCAATAACGTAGAAAGTATGCTCGTAATGAAAAACATTAGTTGATATAAACGTTGTAGGGGATTAAATTTACTTTCCAAAAAGTACCTTCAAATGCCTAAAATGTTAATAGGAATGGAGCAAAACACACTTTTGTTTTTGAAGTTTTCAGAAAAGTTTATTATCAACGTGATCTACGCTTCAGTAAAACTTAATAAACATTTCCTAAGCTATTTTTGCTCCACCTAGTTTTGGATTTAAGAACGTTTGAAGAAAAAATCAAATTCAATTATTTTATAAAGGTATATATTTAGGAGAGCAAAACTCCGATCACTCTTGGTCAGTTTTCTTATCGAATGAAACACTAAAAAGTGATAAGTAATGAACCTTTGGAGCCATTAAAGATTGAATTTGGACGAGCAAAGCTTTAACTATAGCTTTAATTTTTCATCAAAATCACCTCCCTCTTCCCCATCTGCAGTCAATTTATTAAAAACATATTGCAAAATGCCGGAGTTTTTGCTTGACATATTAAATTTTGTCCGCCAAAGGTCAAAGAGCTCTTTGCGTAGAATCCCACACGCACCTAAAAATTGACGTTGTTAAAAAAGTTGGATAATGTTGGTTACAACATAATTATGTATCAACTCCCAATATTCCAGAGAACATGTTTTGTTTTAATCCGTACTTAATCTAGCCTAATCTTGAAAATGATTAGGCTAGATTAAGCAAAGGCATTGTAAATGCAAGGCAAGTACTATTTTCTTATCTTTACTTTCTTAATTATTACTTAAATAGTAAAAATAATATTAACACTTACTATTTAAATGGATGCTCATGCTTTAAGATGACCTTGTAGCCCTTCACTATCGCACAAACAACTGTTTAGAAGCTTATTAATAAACTAGGCTTATTTGTTGGGAAAAATGTTGAATCGGATACTCACTGCTTGTGAGCTTACTGTTTTTGAACCCCAAGACACTCGAGTTCATATTGCTAATAGTATTCATCTCTAAATGTGACATTTTTTTTTTGCACCGTCGCACAGTGGTGCCAAACGCCCGATTTTGGGGAAAAAAACCTCTAGGTACTTGATTCTTTCTGATTTTGGAATCGTTTTTAAGGTATTTTGTAGTGCTGAGTCCACTGCCAATTCGATAGAATCATTATTTCGGAAGATAAACTGGTTTTATAGTACGAAAACCGTGAAAAGCAGCAAGTATTCGGTTTCAAAAAGTCACATTTTACTCAATCGGTAGATATATGTATCCTTCCAAATGTATTTTTGAGTGCTGAGTTGAACAAATTAACAAACAATGTAATACAGTTAATCGGTCTCGACGTATTTATCTTTATTAAAATTTTCGCTTATAACGAATACATTTTGACATTTTTACAGGAGATATTATATAGATCTCGCTGTAAAAGTTCAGTTACTTGCTATCACAAAGTGTTCAACAACTCTCTGCAGAAAATAGTAACGGTAAACTCATTTTTCGTAAAATAATCGAATCGCTTCATTTTATTAGGCCGTGCACACATACGGCCGAGTAGGGCGATGAAATTTATATGAAAGCAACTTCAAAACATGAAGTTTTAGGTAACACTATGCGGAGAGCTCAGCTAAGTACCGCTTTTTTTTCTACGCCAAATAAACTACGGATAATTGAGTTCCATTACAGATATCTTCACAACCTAAATGCACCTAGTTCATCGAACATTTTGGCAAAAAAGAAAATTCGTTTAAAAGCTACATATACTCATGAGACTTCCTGGGTAATATAAATTTTTCAGGAATAAAATAAGTGGTAGAAAATATTGTTTTACTTTTCACTAAAAACTGTGAGATTTTTACTCAGTGAGAAAACAGTCAACAAAATGATTTTTGTGATCATACCTATTAATAAAATGGAGAATCAATATTACAGCAGAATTCTACAACTAATTAGGTATAAAAAAAATGTTAGTTCAAACGCGATTGAACACCTTCGGTTTTGGAGGTTTTTTCCCTCTCGGCACCACTGTGCACCGTGGTGGCCAAGAGGGCCAAAAGAACAAAGCTAATAGCAATTTCCAGGATGCTTAACCTGCCGGCGAATGGATAAACTAACCCGGTCAGCTCATCCATAATTCCTAAAGGCTAAGACCCTTGAATAATTTCGTTAGGAATTACCGACATCAATCATTGACCAGAACACTTCATCAACATCCCTCCATTAATTCTCTCGTAGCATTTCAATGTTTAACACCGGTTTAACTGGACCTATCCTCGCCCTTTATACTAATTCTGGGCTTACTTTAACCTCGCATCATATCTACATAATCTATTCATCAAATAGCTTTGACCAATACAACTCAATAGAATAACATTATCAAAACTCAACGGTGCCTCTATCAATATCTCCCTATATACTAGAATGTCTGTAATACTTTCCTAGTAATTATATCGGTTCAGAAAAAAATAAGTATAAAGAGTCTATTTAGATTTTAACATTCCGCCACATTAAAATCTGGTACAAAAACCCTTTGTGTGATTTAAAAGGTCAAGTTCGTTAACCATCAAAATTCGTACACCGGGACATGGCTTTTAGCTACACGTTTTATAAGTTGATATGGGTGGCTCACTAATGAGCCGGATCCTTGAGCCGGTACTTTCAGGAATCGAAGGAGCTGAAGAGCCGTATCCCCTCTCGCTCTCGGTTCTTTCGATCCCCCCCCCCCACCTAAACGGATCTTTTAGGAAGCTAAAGAGCCGTATCCATTCTCGCTCTCGGCTCTTTCGATCCCCCACCACCTAAACGGTTCTTTTAGGGAGCTAAAGAGCCGTATCCATTCTCGCTCTCGGCTCTTTCGATCCCCCACCACGCAAACCGATCTTTCAGGGATCGAAGGAGCCGTATCCATTCTCGCTCTCGGTTCCTTCGATTCCCCCACCACCTAAACGGATCTTTTAGGGATCGAAGGAGCTAAAGACCCTTATCTACTCTCGCTCTCGGCTATTTCGATCCCCCACCACGCAAACGGATCTTTTAGGAATCGAAGGAGCCGTATCCATTCTCGCTATCGGTTCTTTCGATCCCCCACCACCTAAACGGATCTTTTAGGGATCGAAGGAGCTGGAGAGCCGTATCTACTCTCCTCGTTTTTGGCTCTTTCGATCCCCCACCACCTAAACGGATCTTTTAGGGATCGAAGGAGCAAAAGAGCCGTATCTACTCTCGCTCTCGGCTCTTTCGATCCCCCACCACCTAAACGGTTCTTCTAGGGAGCTAAAGAGCCGTATCCATTCTCGCTCTCGGCTCTTTCGATCCCCCACCACGCAAACCGATCTTTCAGGGATCGAAGGAGCCGTATCCATTCTCGCTCTCGGTTCCTTCGATTCCCCCACCACCTAACGGATCTTTTAGGGATCGAAGGAGCTAAAGACCCGTATCTACTCTCGCTCTCGGCTCTTTCGATCCCTCACCACGCAAACGGATCTTTTAGGAATCGAAGGAGCCGTATCCATTCTCGCTATCGGTTCTTTCGATCCCCCACCACCTAAACGGATCTTTTAGAGATCGAAGGAGCTAAAGACCCGTATCTACTCTCGCTCTCGGCTCTTTGGATCACCCACCACGCAAACGGATCTTTTAGGAATCGAAGGAGCCGTATTCATTCTCGCTATCGGTTCTTTCGATCCCCCACCACCTAAACGGATCTTTTAGGGATCGATGATGTTCCGAATAAAAAAAATTCACGTTTTAGAAGTTCTGAAACGTGAAATTTTCACGTTTTGGTTCTGAATCAGAACCAATTGATCACAATAACAACGGTTTCAAATTTGTATATATATATGTATATATACATATGTGTATATATATATATATATATATATATATATATATATATATGTGTGTGTATGTTCGGAACAGTCCTTCCGGAGATCAAACTTAAATTTTAGTAATAAGGGTCGTGGGTTATATTCCTACTAGGGCTGGCGGTTTTTCTTTGGAAAAAAGAAAATCCATCAGCCCTATCCTTGCTAGAAAAGGGTGGTGACCAGTAGATAACCCGTACTAAAATTCTAAGTTAATTATAAAGAGGTTAAAATTTAAATACCTATATAAGAGAATTTAAAGTTATCTTTATTTTCAAACTTCATTTAGTCAATTCCTTAAACTTAAAAATTTGTAATTATATATAGTCACTTTTAAGTTTATAGATCCTTAATTATACACTGTCACCCGAAGGTTGTTAGGGTTTATGACACTTATGATTTAAAGATATGTTCAGTTCGTAACTTTAATTGGAAGAACCCTTAAGGTTATAAATTTTCCATTATATAAAGTTATACATTATTCATTATATACTGACACCATTAGGTTCATGAATTTTAATTATACACTGTCCTTAAAATGTACTATGTATGTCTTGATCCGGAGAGTGTCATAGGTTAGGTCAAAGTCGTCTATCAGCTGTCTGTATGTATGTTTCTCCCTTGTAGAAATCCACAGTGTTAGACTGATTTTGACCTAACCTGGTACTCAGATAGGTCTTGATCCAGGGAGTGTTATAGATTAGGTCAAAGTCGTCTATCAGCTGTCTGTATGTATGTTTCTCCCTTGTAGAAATCCACAGTGTTAGACCGATTTTGACCAAACCTGGTACTCAGGTAGGTCTTGATCCAGGGAGTGTTATAGATTAGTTCAAAATCATCTATCAGCTGTCTGTATGTATGTTTCTCCCTTGTAGAAATCCACAGTGTTAGACCAATTTGACCAAACCTGGTACTCAGGTAGGTCTTGATCCAGGGAGTGTTATAGATTAGGTCAAAGTCGTCTATCAGCTGTCTGTATGTATGTTTCTCCCTTGTAGAAATCCACAGTGTTAGACCGATTTTGACCAAACCTGGTACTCAGGTAGGTCTTGATCCAGGGAGTGTTATAGATTAGGTCAAAGTCGTCTATCAGCTGTCTGTATGTATGTTTCTCCCTTGTAGAAATCCACAGTGTTAGACCGATTTTGACCAAACCTGGTACTCAGGTAGGTCTTGATCCAGGGAGTGTTATAGATTAGGTCAAAATCATCTAGGACTCCCAATGCGGAGGTCACGGGTTCGAAACTGTGTTCACGAACAGCTACAGATTTGCATTATAAGATTTTAATCTGACTTATTTGGTTTTTCATTGATTTTTGTTTTTCTAGATGCAGAAAGTAGGTGTAGCATGGCACGCCATGTAACAGCTAGTAAAGTTATAAAAAATAAAATACCGACACGATAAAAATTAGATAGAATAATAAAACATAGTTCACGTCCCCGCGTCATCCTCCTCAAGCTAAAAATTGACGGCGCCAACTAACATTCACTTACGAAAAGTATTGATATCCCCCCAACAAACTAACGTTGAAAAAAAAGGCCAAGTTCCAGGCCCCTCCCAAAAACAGTTTGTCTATGAAAGTTATGATATCATAGTATTGGGCCAAGTTTTAGGCTCTTAATACCTTGTCAAGATCCGAATAATACTCACTCACTTACTTGTACAATTCCAACTTGGCCAGTTTTCGTTAACTTACATACGGTCGTGGCCACTTTAAATTCCATAGAATTCATGCAAACCGACCGTTTATGTCATCAAAGAGCTAATAATAATCCTGAATCGTTACCCTAAGGGCCTGAATCTTTAAATGCAAATGTGCCAATGGCCAAATGCCTGACCTTTTATAGTACATCCGTTCGTTATATTGGCCATCATTTAACGAAAACTGTCCAAGTTGGAATTGCACAAATAAGTGATAGGGCTTTATTAGGTTCTTGATAAGGTTTTAAAAGCCTAAAACTTGGCCCAATAGTATGATATCATAACTGTTTTCGGGAGGGGCCTGGAACGTGGCCTTTTCTTTTCCACGTTAGTTTTTTGGGGGTATTTCTATCTCACTTCGTTCCAGGAATATGCCGTTCTAAAGATTCTTTAGAAAATCTTTTTTGGAATACAACTAAAATTCTCTTTAGTTTCCCACGACGTATACCGTATATCGTTACAATACACGAAAAAAAAATCGATATGTACAAATTAGTAGTCCGGAGTAAGCCCCCCTCCTAATGTACCGATTTAGATTATTTTTATAACGTTTTTGTCTCTTTTTTTTCTTTGTGTCGATTTTTTTTTGTTTTTTTTTTTTTTGGCTCTTTAGATAAACACAACAAATACCGAGGTTCGTTGCAATGTACCAACAAATATGGCCAATATGGACAAATTAGTACTTTGAGACCGGAGTAAACCCTCTTCCCGGTTTAAGGATTTTGGTGGTTAACAAACTCGTTTAATCCTTTGATAAGAGAATGCGTTTATCTTGTTAACGGACATATATATATATATATATGTATATATATATATATATATATATATATATATATATATACACACACACATTTTAACGGGGTCATTTCCGGTGTGCACTTGATCGATGAAGATTTGAAATACTTTTCAAATATTCTTTCAGGCGTGGAACCTCAATAGCTGCATTTTTTATAGTGTTATAATTGAACTATAATAAATGTATATGTTTACATGTTAATATGTCACGTATATTTTTGCGGTTGAAATACACTTGCTACAATTCCTGGGGCCAATGTCTAACTTGTAGCTACAAATCGGCTAAGCTCTCCCCTTTTCATCAGAAGAAAGGGAACAGTCCAATTGGAGCTTTCCGAACTCCTCACCGATTGCTACTAATTGGCCGATTCCTAGCGGCGTTGGTCCTACTTTGTCTCCATTGTCGTCCAACTTCACAACCTCAGGAAGGGGAAAGGATTAATTTGTAAATATTAGATTGACACTATAGGAACTGCTCCACGGAGTTGTACCTTAGGAAGTCTTTTGCGAAGATCTCAAAACTTCGAATGCGCATTTCAAATCTTGAGATATCCCTCACCGTTAGACAGCCTTGAGGCTAGAGTTGACCTGTACAGTCCATCGAAGTAGAATGATAAAACCAACAGAACAACTGTACAGTCCAATGAGGCCGGGACTGTACAGGACAGGCCGGAAGTGTGTGAACAAGAGGATATTTGCTTCGCAAGTCTACAATAACTGGACTGTGGAGTCTCTCCCTTGAGGTTTATTAGCCTATCATGTGTGCGCAACATCCGTTTAGTCGAAACCTTGAGACCAATACAAGGGCAACTTCTCGGTATAGTGACTTCTGTTCAGGATATATAAATTCAAATTATATATGTCTTAATATCTTTCATTGTAATTCGGAATTGGCTCATATCACATGTCTGTAAAAAAAAAAAAAAAAAAAAAAAAAATATGTGGTCTTTTTGCGAAGACCACATCCAATTACTTTTGAAGTAGCAATAGTGATTTTATCAGTGATTCAGCGCACGCGCATAACTCCTTTGCCTTCCTATTGGAGGATTCTGATGAGCAATTGTATTGGTTCTTGCTGGGAGTAAAGTAACCTTCAACAGTGAATTAGCTTTTGTTTGTGAAAAAGCTCTGTTTATGTTAGTGAGAAAAATGGGTCTTTACAATTATCTTCGTGATGTTCCTGACAAAGAAAAAGCGCTTGGTTTTACTCGCAAAAATTAATTTTATCGAGTTGGATTGACTAGAGTTTTGATACCTTCTTGAGCGAGCGGAAACGCATAGTACGTATGGCCCCTAATACTAAATAAATGTAAAATATCCAAAAAGAGAGAGAGAAAAGGAATAAAATATGTGTGTTTACAAATATCATTGTTTATGTTATCCTTCATAACCTGCAAAACAGTTAACTTTAATGCTTAATAACTTTTTTCGTAGTTGTGAGAATTGATTTTGATCATATTAACCTTTTTATTAATAAATATTGCTTTCAATTATCTAATATGGATTATAACCGTAGATAACGTGTCAAGTAGTAATAGATAACCAGCAAAGAACCGGTAAGCTTATCAGCGAGTGCGAGTAAGTGTTATAAATCACTACTGCTACTTCAAAAGTAACTAGATGTGGTATTCGCAAAAAGACCCAAAATATGTTTTGGATTAGCTTTGTTATTACAACTGGGATCGATTGGCTATGACAGTATGAAAAAAAACAAAAAAAAAAAAAACTAGTCCACGAATGACCTCTAGAATACTGCCTGTGAACATGTATATGAACACAAATATGAAAAATATAAACGCTTTGTTTAAGAATTTTCACTAATTTTAGTTTGGTTATCTTTCCAGATCCATGGAGTACGTGGGTCCGATCCTGAAGGCCCTTGGAACCGCATACGAGAAGTACTCAAGACAAGCAGTTCAAAGCCAGTCCAAGAAAGAATAACATCTTTGAACAATATCATCCACTTTAAAAAAACGGAATCAAAAATATGTCTTTAGAGATTATTAATCTCTCTCTCTCTCTCTCTCTCTCTCTCTCTCTCTATATATATATATATATATATATATATATATATATATATATATAGTAACGTTCCTAAAAATGAAGGGTTTCTTTAGTTATACTTTCTTTTTTTTTAATTTTAGTTGTAAACATTTATAAACTGATAAAAATAATGTACAAAATAACGAATTAAATATAGCCTCAATTTTTTTAATTTGTTCTTTTTAGATTTTTCATTTTTTTTACTTATCAACTGTTTTCTTCAGCAAACTTCTCAAAATGTTTTACCCTTTTCCCAGTATTAAAAGAAGAGTTCTTATAATTTTGTGGCGTACAGCAATAAGGAAGTAGCATAGTGTCTATTTTTTATAAATTTCGAAAATTCAAATAAAAAAATCCGTCACGCAGGAGCTTCATAACTAAGCAATTTCCTGAGAATTTGGGTAGTGTAGACT
Source organism: Gonocerus acuteangulatus (assembly GCA_946811695.1). NCBI lineage: Eukaryota > Metazoa > Arthropoda > Insecta > Hemiptera > Coreidae > Gonocerus > Gonocerus acuteangulatus. The sequence goes on from OX328123.1 coordinate 159,376,209, forward strand.
GCATTCCTGAATAATTTGCTGAAAATAACCTATATTAATAAAATAAAAGCATGAATAGTTTTGCTCTTTTACATTTGTAATGAGAAACTCAATCAAATTGTTTTAATTATTAATTTTGTATATTTCCTTGCAGATTTTTGTGTATACTTGGTACTAAACTATTTATTAAATACACGAAAACTTCACATTTTCGTCTTTTGGCCTAATGCAGGATCGGGATGCAGCACCCCTAGCTGTAGACGTTAGAAGTAATATCAAGACAGAGGCACTCCTAGCGGCAGCTTTGCCAACTAACGTTTCACTGGAAAATTCTATTCAAATATTGAACAAAGTAAACCCCCAACCGACAGACCGATTTAGTTAATTTTTACAAAAATTCTTTCTAACTAGATATCCGATATATATATATATATATATATATATATATATATATATATATATATATATATATATATTTGGATCTATATATTATAATATTACTGACCACACTATCTCCCTAGTGTGCCGTACGGTCAAGTATCAGATACCTCTAGTATCTGCCCCTCTGGGCCCTTAGTGGCCTGTTACGGGACAGATTTATACATATATATATATATGTATATATATATATATATATATATATATATATATATATATATACATACGGTAGAAGCTTGACAAGCTGTATTCATTTTTTGATGTTTTCCGGAAGAGGGGTTGCTTAATTCCATAATTAATTGTGTTGAAAGGCCTAGTGCAAAATAAAGAAAATTTGTGGGAAGACTGAATTTTGTTTCACCCTCTGGAATTAAGCAACCCCACTTCCGGAAAACATCAAAAAATTAATACAGCTTGTCCAGCTTCTACCGGAACAGCATTATGCTGTAACAACATAAAAGAACATTCATGCCAGCACCTGATGATGGCACATTTGTGATGAATGGCCTAGTGCAAAATAAAGAAAATTTTTTGTTTCACCTTCTGGTAATATGTTTATGTTGATAGTGCTCATTCTGTCTTGTTTTCTGTCTATTTATTATGTTAGTAAGTACAAATAATAAAGATATCAAGCCCACTATTAAATTATATTTTATATTGCATGTTGAAGCTAAATTACTACCGGTTTTGGCAAATTGGCAATTCGGGTCTGGAGTAATCCCCACCTCTTCCAATCAACCGATTTATTTTATGTTTACAATGTATTTATCACATTAGATCCTCCACTTCGGAACCTCCTTTGCGAAAAGTAGCACGCTAGAATCCGCCCCGCAGGATATAACTCCTTCGCGAAAAGTAGCACGCTAGAATCCGCCCCGCAGGATATAACTCCTTCGCGAAAAGCAGCACGCTAGAATCCGCCCCGCAGGATATAACTCCTTCGCGAAAAGTAGCACGCTAGAATCCGCCCCGAGGATATAACTCCTTCGGAACTCGTTCGCTAAACCTAACCTAAACCTTAAAATACAGCAATATATATGAAATATTAGTTTCATAACAACTTAAGAGGGAAAAATCAAATACTGTTTCAATCTGATTTTTTTTTGTTGATTTTCAATTTAATTTTTGTTACAAGAGGTTTTGTAAGGCTACTGGTCTAAACAATAAATGAAAGAGCTCTTAATTGTATTATCCTATATTCGTTTTAGTATTCAATTGATGGTTGTTGCAGAAGCACTTACGGCTCCTAAAATTGAACCGATTTAATAATACATATTCATCAAGAGAAATTAATTAATAGCTGAACAAATCATTCGTTCGAGAATGTTTGTTTCGAGATTGAATGTAATTAATTTCAAATGAGTTGAAGCCCAATTGCAAAAAGTAATTTAAATTAGAATCCATACATTGATTACAAAGAGCAAAACAGAACTTTGCTTTTTATAATCAGCTAAAGTATTAAAATATGATTTTATGAATTTTATGAACGGCGGTTCTTATTCGTACATATATATATATATATATATATATATATATATATATATATATATATATATGTATTATTTTTTATCCTAGTAGGCATGGGGACCCCATGCCTACTAGGATAAAAAAGAATTTGGATATTTCGGGTCATCTATAAGAATAAATAATATAAATATATATATGTTCACTCACTCTCAGGCTCAAAAATGGTCCAATTTTGATGAAATATTTTGTACAAAAATATTTTGTCTAATTTGCGCTTATGGCTTTGCATTTGAGAGAATTTGAAAAGAAGCTCATTTCTATCATAAAAATTCAAGTAATTTATTGATGACGTTTTGCCTCATTATATTTTTGTGTTATGTCTTTTCAGATGAAAATCATTTGACAAAGTAACTATGACAATAAGAAACATGGTGTAGCTTCTGAAATTGATTTATCTTAACCCTAAATATTTTAGCATGCTTTTTAATTAGCACTACCAGGGTGTTGTACCTCTGAACACGACTAGTTGTTGATCCTTTGACCAGGTCAAACTTTACTTTTTACTTTTTGAAAATTAATTAATATTGGCTGCTTCAATTGTTCAAAGAATTTAAAAAAAAATAATAAATTAAATAAGTTCAAACTGACTTTATCAATCTTCAGTGTAGCAGTTAAACCTATTGCGCCTTATCGTTCCACCTGAAGTTGTAAGACCTAATCCAAGCGCAGGCAAGGGAAATGTCAAATAGGGGCCAGCCTAAAGGGAAACCTCGTGTCCTGACAGATTATCCTGAAAAGCTAATTATTGAAGCTGAAAAAAAAAACAAACCCGAAAGTACCACCTTAAAAGTAAGACATCACATGCATAAACCATTTCCTAAAAAAGTGGTAAAGAAAAAGAAAATTATTCTAATGATAGTTAATGGAAAATACCATATGAGATTCACATTCAGAAATCACTCTTACAATATAAACCCAAAGTTAATCTGCAAACATTGTAAATTGGAAGAAACTATTCTGCATATTTTTTTATACTGTCAGTTATATGAAAAATTTAGAAACACATTTTTGACGATCAGGTCAAATTTTATGGAGCAAGATTTCTTTCAATTGTTCAAATCCAAAAACCCTTCTACATACATGAACATATACAACTTTTTGTCTCACGCACTAAAAACTAGAGAGCACTTTTTGAAGAATGTAGATTAAGCAATAGAAAACATAATAAACGCACATTTTTTAGTAAATTTTTTTGTTAGTATTTTTGCTATTATAATATTAAACATAAGAAAATGTAATTAGTTTCTTATATTTGTAAATTCTTATTAGATTAAGCATGGATTGAAAATATTTAATCTTAATAATATTACACTAATCCATATTATATAAGTCCTTCCTCATGCAATGAGGATATTCCTGTAATGCATTAATAAAAATAAAATAAAAAAAATAAATGATAGTTTAGATTCTGATACTGCCACCGAAATTTCTTCAGGAGAAAGTGACGTTGATCTGTCTGATAAATGTCGCGAGTTTTGTAGATGACCAGCAACCATTTGAAAAATATGATTTGGAAAAAGGAAATTTTATTCTTGATAAAAATAAAAGAAAAAAGTCCGTCACGCAGGAGCTGCATAACTAAGCACTTTCCTCAGAATTGTTTCAATTATTAATTTTGTAATTAATTTCCTTCCAGAGTTTTGTGTATGCGGGGTACTACATCACTTAATAAATACACAAAGCTTCACATTTTGATCTATTGATCTTGATGAGTTTCGGGAACCTACGTTTGGCGGAAGAATTCAATTCAAACATAGTACAAAGTAACACCCCCCCCCCCTTCCAATAGGCCGATTTAGTTCATTTTCATATCACTTCTTTCTTATTAGATAGCCAGGACGTACAGAGAGTTTCGTAACAATGCAACAGGAATTACGGCCGGTATAAAGAAATTCGTAATTTCTGTCCAGTGTAAACTCCCCCTTTCTAGTCAACCGATTTAGTTTATTTTTATAACTTATTTTTCTCTTCAGTTGACCACAACGAATACCGAGTTTCATTGAAATATATCAAAAATTATGGCTGGTATTAGGAAATAACTACTTTGGCTCCGGAGTAAACCCCCCTTCCATATAGACCGATTTTGTTGGTTAACGAACTCGTTCAATCGTTTGATGGGAGAATACTACATTCCAAGTTTCGTGGCGAAAAAACAAAAACTCTGGCCTGTATCATGTGGTCTGAATATATATATATATATATATATATATATATATATATATATATATATATATATATATTTAACGTAACGCTTCCGTATGAAGTCGTGAACCGAGGACAGCATCAGCTCGTCGTGGAGGGATGGCTTCGTCCTTCGGAGGGTTGTGTGCTGCACAGCACGAAGCAGGACCGCTGCAGGTGCCTGAGCGTATGGTTCGTCCTTCGGAGGGTAGTGTGCTGCACAGCACGAAGCAGGACCGCTGCAGGTGCCTGAGCGTATGGGGGTACATGTACCTTGAAAGATACACTTTATATAAACTTTGAATAACATTTTTATTGAATGAATGTACTACAGTATAAACATAAACTGAAAAAAGTCCGACTCGCAGGAACTGTTCGTTCTACGAGCTAACTCGTATCACTCGCCTATCGAAGACCCCACGCACTCTCTCGGTCCAGTGCGTGAAGCAGGAACTTCTGCAAGCAAGCACTGCAGCACGCAGCGCTAGGGTACATGCACCGAGCCCAGAGGGCAGTACGTCCTGGGCAGCCGAAGAGCAAGTACCCCGCTCAACAGCTCTTCCTCAGCAAAACCTCCTCACCCATTTACCGAAGAAGATGCAATCCAACGCCATGAGGGAGTAGAGGCGAATCTCCGGCCAGGAGCGCGAGTGCGGAGGAGAGAGGAGCGAAGACAGCGAACCGGCGAACGTCGAGGCAACATCACAGCATGCGGCCATCATAATCCCCAGGCAACATTAATCTCAATCATTAACAATATTAACACCATTGGCTCTTCAAGCCCAGGGAAGAAATATGTTTTATTTAATATAGCTATTTTCTCACATAAATCTTTGTTACATATCATTTCATACAGTCCACTTTTATCAACTCCACGCCGGGACTCCTATCCGGCGATGCCGAGCTTGCTCGATCAAGATTTGCGCGCACCACCCATGCCAGGGAGGCGTGCGAATTATACATGTGGTCCGTACCGGGCCGGATATTATTTTCGAATTTTCACATTAATTAAGTATTATACAAATCACATATGTAAAGCTCCCGGAGTGGATATTTTATTTCAATAATAAAGATGAAATTTCAGAAAAATCAAATTTAACGTCGATAAATGACGTTAAAGTTCAATAAATAAATTTATTGTTAACATTTAAGTAAATAAATAACATTTGTTAATATTTAATGAGCCTTCAGCTAGATATGTTTAATTCCATATTAGTTAATTATCAAGAGAGAGTCTTTAATCTTAAGCCTCATTGTCTTATCTCTCTCATTTAATGCTTATCTCTGCTCACTTAATGCACCTTGCTTAGCGAATTCCGCAGTTTAGTATAAAACATATAAACACTAAAATTGCATGTATATACATTATTTATTTGATGCATTACTGACGTATCACTGCATGTATGCTTGTTCAGGCTATGTACCTTGGCATGTTAAAGGCAGCAAAATCATATTTCTAGCCTGTAGTTATCACGTATATTTATTTACATGCATTCCATTTATACTATATGCATTATGTTTTCTATTTGCATTATATCCTATTTCTATTTCATGATTTAAATTGCAAGGTGCAACATATAATATTATATCAGTTCTTAAGTGGGTTTTTTCATATAAATAACATAACTTATTGTAAAGTTTCACTCACGATTATTCAATTAAGTTTCATATTCATAAGCGCTCATTATCTCCATTAGCGATTTTCTTCCATGTTAGTAAATGCCTGTAGCTTCAATTAAATCTATTACATCTTGACTTGGTATTTATTGAAGTTTTATTGCTCAAGATAACTTTATATTTCCATGCTTATCATGTTTCATGCCTTTATCAGGCTTCTTCAGGGGACATTTCATTCTCTATTTCAGGTGGATTGGGGATCTTATTTCATAAATGTCACTTCTTGCTTATAATATTTATGCTTAACCTATTCAAGCTTTTAATATTCATGCTTTTACTATCTATGCTTGTGCTATTTATATTTCTTATATTCATACATTTATGTTTATTCTATTTTGCTTATGTCATGATGTTTTCGCCCTTATGCCTGTATTCCTTTAGCATGCCTATCTTCTTGTGCATCGATTTTGTCTTTCTTTCCCTGCTTGCCCCCCTCAGAGCGCGGCAAGCACGTTGCATGTCACAAGTTGTTGGCATCATGGGTGCAAACTCCAATTCCCAGCACCCCGAGTCAATTGCACTCATTTCAGGGCATGTTCCAGTCCCGTGACAGGACCTTGTTTGTTTATATCTAAGCATCATGTATTTCCTTATTTGTATTTTACCCCTCTCCACTGCCTTTCATTTATCTGTTTGTTTGTTCGCTCCCCTCTCAGCATGAATTTTGTACATTGTTCGCTGTCTTGCCTACTGTTCTCTTCTTCTTCGTCCTCGCCGCTTACCACCTGGCCGGTATGCATTATCATTTGATTTATTTGAAAATACACAATGTCTGACAAATTGGCGTTAACATTAGAGCGGCGGCTACGCAGTTTAGCCCGTAGCATCACCGGCATCATCAACACATTGAAGGCCACCGCGGATGATGATGTCCACCTCCTTGAGGCGTCTCTTGACACAGCGCGCTCATTCTGGAAGCTGTATCAAGAATCATTTCTTCAGCGCGAGGAACTATCCGGCGAACCCGACGTGAGCCCTTTTCCCGCCGAATCATGGAATGCACAGTTTCTTTTATTTCAAACCGAGATGATCACCCATGAGGCCAAACTCCTTAGGCTCAAAGACGCAGCATGCAGAGGCGCCAGAGTTTGTGAGGTGTTACCACAGCCTGATGACCTTCCAAATGCTACCTGCAACGGAGGCCACACCCGTCTGCAGCTTCCCAGGATTCCTATTCCTTTCTTCTCGGGTGACCTACTAAAATGGACAAGCTTCAGGGACACCTACACCTCGTTAATCCACGAGGAAGCCTCCTTAACAAACGTAGAAAAATTCCACTACCTCTTAGGAGCCCTCAAGGGTGAGGCTGCTACCCTAGTGTCCCACCTTGTCGTTGATGACGCGACATACACCCTTGCCTGGGAAAAGATCATGACCACCTACAACAACCCGCGGATCCTTGCCAGCTTCCTCATCAACAGGCTTCTTGAGTATAAGGCCTCCTCAAGTGTCCACGCTGGGACAGGCCATGATTCATTCATAAATGAAGTGGCAGACTCTATCGAGGCTTTCAAGGCCCTACATATTGAGAACCCCGAGGAATTCCTATTGGCGTCCTTAGCCCTCCGAGCTCTCGATCCTGAGACAAGGCGCAGTTATGAGCTTAGCCTAGGTACTGCGCAGATGCCAACACCAGACTCAGTAATAACGTTCGTGAGGCAACGCAGGTTGGCGCTAAGAATGGCTGAAGACCTCGCAAGCTCGTGCTCCTCAGTTCCTCATTACAGTCGCCGAAAATCCACCTCACCACGAGACTTCAAAAGAAGAGGAGTTTCCCTTCACATTTCATCACCAAGTCTGGCACAACCCAAGGCAGAGAGCCCCCAAGCGAATCCAACCAGCGGCACAGCAAGGCGCCAGCATCGATGCGCCCAATGCCAACAGCATCATGGTCTTCACCAGTGCCCTGAGTTCCTCAAAATGTCCATCACAGAAAGGCTGAATGTATTAAGAGTCCATAAGTGTTGTTCCAACTGCCTTAAACCGGGACATCGCGTCGCCAACTGTTTTTCCAGATTTCGGTGCAGGAATTGCGGCAAAAGACATCACACCCTACTGCACGGCGATACCCGTCGCTCCGAACCAGCAAAGGAGCCTGCGCAGCAAGAGGCGACTACGAGCGCGTTCATCGGATTCGGCTCTGCTCCAGTTCATCCAGTTGCCACCACCACTACGGTCCTTTTAGGAACCGCTTATGTTCTGATCCGCGGTTCTCGGGGCAATTATCAATCAGCCCGCGCCATCTTGGATTCTGGGAGTCAGCACTCTTTCATCACCAAGGAGCTCGCTCGCAATCTGGGAGCCAAAGTTGTGTCATATAGCGGCCAGGTTCTTAGCTTAGGCGAATCGCAAATCCCAAAATCTATCCTCAAGGGAACTACCTCTTGTACGATCCGCAACGCTTCAGGAGAACGAGAACTCCCAGTTAATGTTTTAGTTGTGGATAGAATATCATCATCCATTCCTAGCCACGAATTGCCCTCTACCACCGTCCAGCAACTCGCCCAGTATCCGTTGGCGGATTATCAATTTGGCAGCCCTCAGCCAGTTGAAATACTTATCGGGGCCGATCTCTATTCGCATGTGATCACAGGAGCACCTCAGCCTTCTGGAATTCGAGACATATTCTTCCATCCATCAATATTCGGCCTTATTGTGACGGGAGTCCTCCATAACGTGCAGTCCTCGCAGACTCATTCCTTTTTCCTGGACTCTCCAATGAACGTGGAGCAACAACTTAGGGCTTTCTGGGAGCTAGAAGAACCCTCCCCGGCGCAAAGGGACCATCCAGATGATGCCCTCTGCGAGGACCACTTCCTCCAAACGCATTCGAGAACCGCAGAAGGCAGATACGTCGTTCGCTTGCCTTTCAAGGATAAACAGCCTCGTATAGGCCACAACAGGGAAGTATCTCTACGTCGGTTCTACTCACTGGAGTCCAAGTTCCGCAGAGACCGCATATTCGCCCAGAGATATGGTGACTTCATGAGCGAATATCTCGCCCTCAAGCATATGTCGCCCACGACGCAGCAGTCTCAGTACCTAATCCCTCACCACGGCATATGGCAAGAAGGTCCCCAGGGCAGCAAGCTACGTGTGGTTTTCGATGCGTCCTGTCCCTCTACAGCCCAAAGTCTTAACGACCTACTTCATGCAGGACCCAAGCTGCAAGAAGACCTATGTTCTATCCTAATACGCTTTCGACTGCACGCCGTCGCTGTTTGCGCTGATCTCGTGAAAATGTATCGACAAATCCTAATTCATCCAGAAGATCGGCGCTATCAGCATATACTTTGGCGCAGCGATCCCTCAACATCCGTTTCGGAAATGGAACTTTCCACCGTCACTTACGGTGTGAAATCTAGCGCCTTTCAGGCTCTTCGAGTGATTCGCCAGCTCGTTCTAGACGAAGGCCATCGTTTCCCAATAGCCGCTTTGCGAATACCACGCGACATGTATGTCGATGACATTGTGAGCGGAGCAGAGACGAAGGAAGAGGCAACTCAGCTTATTCGCCAATTAACTGATCTTTTCGCGGCAGGAGGATTTGAACTAAGCAAGTGGGCGTCAAATTGTCCTAAGATTCTTCCTTCATCATGCAGTTCCGACAGAGTTGATCTAGTCTCCGTCGTGCCGCCAGAAGGTGACTTCGTGAAAATCCTGGGGCTCTGCTGGAATCCACACCTTGATTCGTTTCTGTACACGATCCGTAATCCCCCCTTCGAGCACGTCACCAAGCGCGCCATGTTATCAGCCGTCGCGAGAATCTTCGACCCTCTCGGACTACTCGCTCCTATTGTGCTCTCAGCCAAATCTTTGATCCAAGAAGTATGGAAACGCAACATAGACTGGGATGAAGAGCTCCCTGAAGGAATCCTAGCCCTCTGGTTACAGCTTGTTTCAGAGTGGCCATTGCTAACATCTATCCGAATTCATCGCTACGTAACCACTCCCAAAGCCTCCATGCAGTTCATAGGATTCTGTGACGCTTCCGCCCGCGGCTATGCGGCAACACTTTACATGCGGTCCGAGGACCCAAGTGGCGTGACAAAGGTGTCTTTGATCAAGGCGAAGACGAAGGTTGCACCTTTGCGGTTTCACTCTATTGCTCGCCTCGAACTCTGTGGGGCTCTTCTATTAGCTCGGTTACTTGCCTCTGTCCCGTTTCAATGCCAATCGGAAACGATATGCTACACAGACTCCAGAGTTGTTCTATCTTGGCTCCATACTCCCGTGTACAACCTACAAGTGTTCGAAGCCAACCGCGTCTCGCAAATCCTTAAGGTCATCCCTGTGCAGCAGTGGCGCCATGTACCCTCCTCCGACAATCCCGCCGACGTAGCGTCCCGAGGAACCACGCCCAAACAGCTCTTACGCGACGAACTGTGGTGGGCCGGCCCCGCGTGGTTACGAAATCCCGTTGAATCATGGAGCGGACACAGCGAGCCGAGTAGCGTGTTTGCCCTCATCACTCCTCCTCAGTCACCACCAGCTCCCGTTGAAGACTGGACCACAGCGTTCTCTTCATATCCGCGCCTCATAAGAACCACCGCACGAATCCTCAGGGCCCTTAACTCAGCCAGAGCGAGACTGCAAGGGACATCTCCTCCTCTCCAAACGCAGCTGACACCCGAGGAATTGGCACAAGCCGAGACACGCTGTATCCTGTTCGTGCAGAGACTCCATCTCCCTCGAGCTCTCACCCAGGGAGGACCGCCTCCCAGAGAGTATGAGTCGCTCTGCCCAATCATTGACGAGGCGGGTGTTGTCAGGGTGGGCGGCCGTCTTCAAGAGTCGTCGCTCCCCCAGAGCCAAAAGCATCCAATTTTGCTGCCGCCCCGAGCGCATTTATCAAAGATTCTAATAGACAACATCCATGCGCGCAATTTGCACGCAGGACCGTCACTATGCCTGGCGTTTCTAAGACTGCGCTATTGGATTCCTTGAGCCGCTCAACTAATCCGCGGCAGGACTCAACGATGCGTCCACTTCCGTCTTTGCAAGACCAAGCCTCACACATTCGAGGAACTCTCCACCATTCTTTCCAGGATCGAAGCACTGCTAAATTCAAGACCTCTGTGTCCACTTTCTGAAGACGCTTCGAGCTTTGACGTGCTGACACCTGGAAACTTCTCCGTTGTTCGCACTCCTTCCGGCACGCTCCTTACCAGAGTTAGTTTATTTCATCCCCAGGGGGACATCATTTCATTGTTATTTCTTAGCTAGGTTTGCTATTATTCCTTTTTTTTTTCTCATTTTATGTCGCTCCCAACGAGCCTTTATTATGCTTTGTATATATTCGTTCTTATCGCAAGGTGAGTGAAGCTATTTACTTTTAACGGGCATTGTAAGCCCTCATTACATTTGTATATCACTGCTGCCTTTCTTATTGTAATTTATTAAATCAGGCGGACACCGCTACACTGATTTAGGTGGGCGGTTTGTTCGTTCTACGAGCTAACTCGTATCACTCGCCTATCGAAGACCCCACGCACTCTCTCGGTCCAGTGCGTGAAGCAGGAACTTCTGCAAGCAAGCACTGCAGCACGCAGCGCTAGGGTACATGCACCGAGCCCAGAGGGCAGTACGTCCTGGGCAGCCGAAGAGCAAGTACCCCGCTCAACAGCTCTTCCTCAGCAAAACCTCCTCACCCATTTACCGAAGAAGATGCAATCCAACGCCATGAGGGAGTAGAGGCGAATCTCCGGCCAGGAGCGCGAGTGCGGAGGAGAGAGGAGCGAAGACAGCGAACCGGCGAACGTCGAGGCAACATCACAGCATGCGGCCATCATAATCCCCAGGCAACATTAATCTCAATCATTAACAATATTAACACCATTGGCTCTTCAAGCCCAGGGAAGAAATATGTTTTATTTAATATAGCTATTTTCTCACATAAATCTTTGTTACATATCATTTCATACAGTCCACTTTTATCAACTCCACGCCGGGACTCCTATCCGGCGATGCCGAGCTTGCTCGATCAAGATTTGCGCGCACCACCCATGCCAGGGAGGCGTGCGAATTATACAGGAACTGCATCATCTTAGCGTGGTTCCGTTCTTATCCGAAGTGCGATTAGTAAAGGAATAGTAGCAGCTATCGGTAGGTTTTGATCTTTTGTTAAAAATATAAAATAAAATCTCAAAGAGAAGGAAGCTTAAAGCGCCACATATGGAAACTGACAGTTTTCTAAGCGGATGGGACTCTCCCGTCATCGCGACGCTCACTCTAGGAAAACTCTATTACCAATATGATTCTTATTTTCTCAGCTTTAATGAAATACTCATTCCACCGTTAAATAAACTTAAAAAACAAAAGTGAGGTAAACAGTGACAAAAACCCGTTTAAAATAACAAAACTAACACTTTCGTAGTTTTAAACACTTACTTCTCCGACTGACATTGCCCCATCGAAATTTGCTTCAGAATCTTTTTTTTAGAGAATTTAGTAAGCTTTTGAATGGTTAAATCGTACTTCCCACGATTTCTTAACTGGTTTGAAGATATTAAGGGGGAAAAATGGTGCTAATAGTTACCGATAGCTGCTATATTCCTTCACTAATCGCACTTGAGATAAGAACTGAACCGCGCTACGATGAAGCAGTTCCTGCGGGTCGGACTTTTTTTTTTGTCAGACAAATCAATGTATTATGTTTATATTATAATATAAATATTATGTTTATAAGAAGAGCAAATCACTTTAATTGCGGTGTAAAATATTGTTGCTAGCTAAATCTAAGTATTATATAAGCTCATAAGGAAAAAATGGTGCTAATGACTCAGATTTCGATGCACCATAAAATAAATAAAAAAAATAAAATAAGGACAATATACGAAGATTCCGAACCATTTCATCTCTGTTAATAAAATATTTTATTCTAATCCCAATAACGCTAAGGTTATAATGAGTGATCCGCTGTGGCATACACCAAGTACTACCACCGTGTGGAGTGCAACTAGTATAGACCGGTACGTCAGTACCACTGTGGTATGTAAAGAGCGGCTGTTCTGATACTGGCAAAAATTAGAAATCCTACATTCCTACAGTTGTTTGGAGGCTTATCTTTATGACTCTAGAAAGGGACTTACAGATGACGAGGGTACACAGGGAGCTAGCTACCTGGGGAAATGGAAAATCCCCCCACCCTAAGCCTCCTAGCTCCTCACCTTCGAATTCATATGATTTCGTTCAAAAAAAATTAATAAATAGATAAAAACTTCTGAAAATAGGGAATACCAAAAACAATTCTAAAGAACGAAATCAACACCAGTACAGTAATCTAGATATTCATAGGGCATCTTCGAATTCCAAGATACCGTTGAAACAAAATATTGTTTCTATATATACGTATCCTGTTTTATTGACTAATACATTGGACTACTATAAGCAATCACAAAAATAACGAGCAGTGAAAAAAAACTGTAGGAAACACACAAAAAGATTCGTCCAAATGAACGAAATTACCTATGTTTTAAGCACTTATTTCTCCAAATATGACCATCCCATCGCAAATGTCTTCAAAACATTTTTTTGTAGAAAATGTAGTATCCTTTCGAATGGTAATCTTTTGCTTGCCAAGATTCCAAACCGTTTTCGTGATATTAATGAAAATATACGAAGTTCCCAAAAATGTTCATGTCTAAAAATGAAATATTTTATTTTAATCCTTCCTTTACTCCAAACCAAATTTTCAACATATTAGTTTTGATAAAATTCAAACATGGAGAAAATGTTTCAACTGAAGCCCATGATTCTAAGTACCAAAATCAAAGACAAAAAGAACAGTTCGAATAAGCGAAATCAATTACTTTAAAGTTTTAAGCACTTATTTCTCCGATTGACATCGCCTAATCAAAACTTTTATTAGAATATTTTTTGTAGAGCATTTAGTAAAACCAAGCAAACAACAAAACTTTTCATGTCTGTTCATAAAATATTTTATTCTAACCCTTCCTTAACTCCAAACGTAACATAACTTTCAACATATTAGTTTTAATGAAAGTAGAACATGCAGATAATGTTTCAACTGAATCCCGTGATTCTAAGTACCCAAACCAAAAACGGTATTCAAAAACTATTTTTCCAATTTTCTCGAAAACCGTTGAAGCTATCGCCTTGAAAATGGTTTCATTCGTTTTCCTAGCCCAAGAAGCCTATACAACGAGTACTTACAAGCGCTGACAGGCTTCTTTAAATCTCAGGACGTTTGGATTTGAGTTGGTCTGTGTGGACTCTCCTTTCTCTTCCCTCAACTTCTACCAGATAGGAGTACCTTCCAGTCTTTCGGAGTATGAGGCCTTCTTTGTAACCTTTCCCAGACGTATTTAAGACCCATACACAATCTTCTTCATTGAATTCACGGTGGCGGGATCTGCGATCATGGATAGATTTTTGATTGAAGATATTTTCCTCGACTGTGCGTTTAAGATCTGGTTTTAGAAGATCGAAAGTGGTTTTCAGCCGTCTCCCGTATAGTATTTCTCCTGGACTCCTCCCTGTTGTCTTCTGAGGTGACGTTCTGTAGGAGAAAAGGAACTGCAGCAGTCGCTTTTCTTGGTCAAGCCCGTTGCTTCGAGAAGCTGCGAATCGACGCTTGAATGTTTTCACTGCCCTCTCACAAAGCCCATTTGTTTTAGGATGGTATGGTGCCGTGCGGATGTGGTGAATCCCATTCGCCTTGCAGTACTGAGAGAATTCATATGAAGTGAACTGAGGGCCGTTGTCCGAAACTATTGCAGAAGGCAAGCCCATTCTTGAGAACATCTCCTCTAGTGCTCCAATTGTCTTGGAAGTTGTTGAGGATTGCATTTGTTTGATTTCTAACCACTTCGACGTAGCATCTATAAGAACCAACCAAAATTTCCCTTCGTAAGGCCCAGCGAAGTCAATATGAACACGAGTCCATGGGAGGTCGGGTGTTGGCCATGAATATAAGGGCGCTTAGATTTCTTTTTCACCATTCTCTTGGCAGGATTTACAACCTTTCGCGAAATTCTCTATGTCCTGGTCCAAATATAGAACCTTGCCATAGCCCGCATATTAGATATTCCAGGATGACCGGTGTGTAGCTTCCTTAGTGCTGTTGGGTGTAGACTGCTCGGAATAATAATTCTTCCCTTCCAAAGAACAATCTCTTCTTCGAAAGAAAGTTCTTCTTTCTTTTCATAAAACGTAGCCAAAACTTGAGGAACATCTTTCCGGGTTGTCGGCCAGCCCTTCTGGAGAAATCCTATAACATTAAGGAGAGTGTTGTCTTTTAGCGTCTCAGCTTTAAGAGATTCCTTTTTAAGGGATGAATCTTCCAGCCTTAAGTGAAGTAAGTGGCCATTGCAAGGGTGACGAAGGTTTTCCACAGGAGAACCCTCAGATGTTGCAAGTGGGATTCGAGAAAGAACATCAGCAGGCGAATTGTTTCTCCCTTCAATGAATTGTATAGTGTAAGAATATTGGCTCAAAATGAGTGCCCATCTAGTCAATCGGTTTGCTGCCAGTTTAGGGATGGGTCGATTTTCACCAAAAATATGTAATAAAGGCCTGTGATCTGTTTTTAAGATAAACGTTTTTCCAAATATGAAATGGTCAAATCTTTTTACTGCAAATACGAGTCCCAATGCTTACTTATCCAGTGCGCTGTATTTTTGCTCTACTTTCGTCAATGACCGGGATGCGTATGCTATCGGCTTTTCAGAATTATCAGAAAATCTGTGAAATATTACCGCCCCCAGGCCTGCGTCACTTGCATCACTACACACAATTATCGGCAAGTTTGGATTGTAATGGACTAATGTATCTGATGTTGTCAACGAAGATTTGAGTTGATCAACGATCTTGTCATCATTGGAAGTCCAATTCCACTTAGTTCCTTTCTGCAAGAAACGATGGAGTGGTGCACATTTTCGCTGAAGATTGGGAACTAATTTGGCATAATAATTTATTGAGCCGAGAAACGAGGGCAACTCTTTCACGTTTGCTGGGTTAGGCATCTTTTTTATTGCTTCTATGTGCTCAGACGTTGGATGAATACCTTCCTCATCAAAAATGTGGCCAAGGTACTTCACGTTTCTTTGAAACCAGTGACACTTCGACGTTTGGGTCCTAATCCCTGCTTTCCGGAGTCTGGCTAGAAACTCCCTCACGTTGTGCTCGTGCTCTTCAACTGTAGATCCCGTGGCTATGATGTCGTCCAATAGACAAGCTGCTTTAGGGATTCCTGCTAGGAGCTCATCCATTGTACGCTGGAAGTAGGCAGGTGCTGTTTTGATACCGAAGCATAACCTTTTGTACCGGTAATACCCCTTATGTGTTGCTATTACCAAGTATCGACGGGAGCTTTCCTCGACTGGTATTTGTAAGTATGCATCGCGTAAATCGATCACCGTAGTTTGGCAGTAATATCTTCGAAAATAGGGAGTGGGTAATTATCATTGATCACGTATTTATTTATTGTAACTTTAGAGTCAGCACAAAGTTTCACACGACCATCTTTCTTCATCGCAACGACAAGTGGAGATGCCCATTCTATGGGGTGCTCGCATGGATCCACCGGCTCTAGCACGTCTTCTATAACCAGTCTATTGAGCTTGCTGTGTACAGCTGACTGTAACGGAAGTGGTACAGGGCGAGGCTTATATGCCACTGGCTTAGCATCGGGGTGCGAGTGAATTTTCATTTCCTTGCCCTTTATCGTGCCCAAACTAAGTTCAAAAACTTCTGGGTTCAATCAGTTTTGTTGTTATATTATCAAATGATTTGTTGACTACTTGGCTAAGATGACATAATTGTGATCCTGGCGGAAGTGGCAGTTTAAATGCCAACACCCAGTCTAGGCCGAACAGTGGTGTTTCGTCGCCTTGAATAACAACAGCTGACAGAGCTTTTGTTTTATCGAACGCAGTGACCATAACATTTATTTTGCCTAGAGTTTTGATTGGAAGACCCGTAAAAGCTTGAAGGTTCGGGGTTCTTCCAAGATTAGGAGATCCTAGTTTACGCCACAGACTTTCACCGATTCCGATGTTGCAGGCACCTGGATCGTACAGCATTTTAATTTTCATGTTATTTATTTTAATTTTCAGCATTACCTGGGACCCTGGGGGTTTGATAGCACAAATATTCCGTACCTAACCCTCCGAACTGGAGCTTCTATGTGATCCCGAACTGTAATCCTCCCCTCGAACCTTATTAAGTTTTTTCACAATGATAGCGTTACCCGAAACCAAACAGGCTTTAGAAAAGTGGTTAATGTTTCGGCAGATCCGACATTCTTGTCCTTCAGCTGGACAGGGCCCAGATTTATGAATTTTGCCGCCACAACGAAAACAGTGCACTCCTTTTCGCAATTCCAGAGTGCTTTCTTATTTTTAATTTTATTAATCTTAGTGGGACTATTGTTTGTCACAGACAACCCTTGAAGCTGGCGCTGTTGGGACTCAACACTTTCGAACAGCAAAGCCGACTTAAGTACGTCAGAGAAACTCATTTGTCCAGAGTCGTGAACTCGAATGAGTTCCCTTTGCCAAAAGTCATTTGATATTCCAATAATAAATTGGTCTCGTAAATGTTCTTCTAAATTTTTTCCAAAATCGCAAGGATTGGCTAAACTTTTTAGTGAATTTACAAAACTAAGTATTGTTTCCCCGTCAAACCTGTAACGTCTAGCAAAAATAATACGTGAAGTGAGAATACTTGCCTTTGGACTGTAGTACTGTGTAAGAGTTTTGAGCAAAGACTGTATTGACTGATTACATACGTCATCAGGACTGTAATGATCCACCAAGATTCTGAACGGCTGGGAGCCCATCCTGGATAGTAGGAGATCTCGCTGCATATCCTCGCTGGTAGTGTTGCGGGCGCGGAGTGCGATGTTGAACCTTTGCTCCCAGTACTTCCATTCCTCTGCTTCATTACCTTCGAAACTGTCTATTTTAAATGGAATCCTTCCAGAAGTATTTTCTTCGCCCAAATGGAACGAAGAATCTGCTGCTTCTCGTTTTTTCGCGGCATATTTCTGTTATTTTTCTTCTATCATCGTCGCCAGTGAAAGATACACTTTATATAAACTTTGAATAACATTTTTATTGAATGAATGTACTACAGTATAAACATAAACTGAAAAAACTGTGTGTGTTGAACTAATAAGAACATATGATAGAAAAGAAATGACATATATAGAAAACAATTGACAAATGATAAACACAATTAACATATGATGTTGCTACATACCTCAGGGCGGGTGCCCCGTGCAGAAGAGTTGGCCTGATGATCGCCTTGTAAATCTGCTCTTCAGATGATTCAGGCGGAACGTCTTCTGCGGGTTTCCTTCAGGCTGCTGCTGACATAAGGTGTCACAGACACATGCCGGCGTATGAGCACTCCCTGGTAGTTTATCATCTTGGACAGCTTGATCTGCTGACCCCTGACCTCGAAACTCCACACGTTGACGGTCGACTGCTGGATATATCACCACCAATCCTGACGAAGAACGTATATTGAAGAGCTAGGCCGGGAATCCTTAGCACCGCAGCTGTTGCAGAACTAGTTGGTGGGATACGCAGTCGAACGTTAGACAGATTCATTTACGTAAAACCTGTTTTCGGACAAAAAGTTAAAACTAACCGGAAAAAAATAAATGTAACCCAGAAAAGTTTTTTACTGCTGGTTTGAACTCCCCTAATATCAGGCCGCCGAGTCGTGCTGCACGGGTGGTGGGGGAACTACGTCATCCAGGCCTCCCCCACTCTGCCTCCCTGACGGAGGGGAAGTGTTCTCTCACTCTTTTAATACACTCTTCACTGTCCTAGTTTTGTTTAATATTTATTTCATTTTCTTCTCTATTGATTAAATAAATATTTCAAATTATGGAAAAAAATGTATTAGTTACAGAAATAAATTCTAAATTGCATTCTCTGATTTGGCGTAAAAATAAACATCAGGGTGTTTTTCCTCCAGTAAATAATCCAGCTTCTTTGCGAGAAAACAGAATAAGAGTGTAGGAGGCTGGGTTGGAGGGAGGGGGTAGGCCTTTCTAGTAGGTAGGCCTTTAGGTTAAAAAATTAGGAAAATCAAACATGTTGACCAACAAATTTTATGCAATTTGAGTGTTTTCTAATGGGTTGACTTGAAGTGATTTCAGGAAAATTTATAGTAAAGAAATCACCGGTTACAAAATACAAGAAACATCAAACAGAATGTGCATACGTATATATATATGTATATGTGTGTGTGAGTGATAACACGATTTCAATTTTATCGCTAGAAAAATTGGTACTAAGCCATCCCTAAGTAATGTCGGTTTTCATACCTGTTGGTGGAGACCCTCGTCACTGGCATCTGTGCCGGTTTTATTTGGCGTGCTATAAGGTATAGGATAAAATCAATGAAACACTAGCTCTTCAACTCTTACAACAGGCTTTTCTTCTACAGTAGCCTGCAGGAGTACGTCGCACCGAAGGTGTTCAATCGCGTTAGAACTAACATTTTTTTTATACCTAATTAGTTGTAGAATTCTGCTGTAATATTGATTCACCATTTTATTAATAGGTATGATCACAAAAATCATTTTGTTGACTGTTTTCTCACTGAGTAAAAATCTCACAGTTTTTAGTGAAAAGTAAAACAATATTTTATACCACTTATTTTATTCCTGAAATATTGATATTACCCAGGAAGTCTCATGAGTATATGTAGCTTTTAAACGAATTTTCTTTTTTGCCAAAATGTTCGATGAACTTGGTGCATTTAGGTTGTGAAGATATCTGTAATGGAACTCAATTGTCCGTAGTTTATTTGGCGTTGAAAAAAAAGCGGTACTTAGCTGAACTCTCCTCATAGTGTTACCTAAAAATTCATGTTTTGAAATTGCTTTCATATAAATTTCATCGCCCTACTCGGCCGTATGTGTGCACAGCCTAATAAAATGAAGCGATTCGATTATTTTACCGTCACTATTTTCTGCAGAGAGTTGTTGAACAGTTTGTGATAGCAAGTAACGGAACATTCACAGTGAGATCTATCTAATATCTCCTGTAAAAATGTCAAAATGTATTCGTTATAAGCGAAAATTTTAATAAAGATAAATACTCCAAGACCAATTAACTGTATTACATTGTTTGTTAATTTATTCAACTCAGCACTCAAAAATACATTTGAATGGATACATATATCTACCAATTGAGTAAAATGTGACTTTTTGAAACCGAATACTTGCTGCTTTTCACGGTTTTCGTACTATAAAACCAGTTTATCTTCCGAAATAATGATTCTATGGAATTGGCAGTGGACTCAGCACTACAAAATACCTTAAAAACGATTCCAAAATCAGAAAGAATCAAGTACCTAGAGGTTTTTTCCCCAAAATCGGGCGTTTGGCACCACTGTGCGACGGTGCAAAAAAAAAAAAAAATGTCACATTTAGAGATGAATACTATTAGCAATATGAACTCGAGTGTCTTGGGGTTCAAAAACAGTAAGCTCAAAAGCAGTGAGTATACGATTCAACATTTTTCGTAACAAATAAGTCTAGTTTATTAAAAAGCTTCTAAACAGTTGTTTGTGCGATAGTGAAGGGCTACAAGGTCATCGTTGTTTGTTGACTGTTTTCTCACTGAGTAAAAATCTCACAGTTTTTAGTAGAAAGTAAAATAATATTTTATACCACTTATTTTATTCCTGAAAAATTGATATTACCCAGGAAGGGGGGGTAAATGGGCGGGCTAAAGGGTTGCTGGAGCGGACGTGCGGATATGGGAGCCGTCCGACTTCTTTTGGGAGCTCTGCTAAGCTATAGTGCCCTATTCCACTGCTTAGCATCTCCTAGTATACCTGATTCCCGTCAACGCCTACTGCTTTTCCTCCCCGTGGTACCCCCTGGTAACGTTCTTGTACAGTACATGAACGGCGAAAAGCAGAGGCGGGGGTCCACTATGAAGTAGGGCCACCTTCCCTACTGAGTGGATCCTCCTCTATTAGAGAGGGAATGAGCGCCGGTCTGCCGGCCAAGGTGGCAGCCCCACCAGCAGACTCGGTGGCGAGGATTAGGAGTCTAAGTCACCTAAACTAACCTTCCCTACGTCAACTAACGAGACAGCCGGACTCCTCATTACGGACAACCCAGGGGGTAAGCAGGACCCTCTGGGCGACCTCTGCATGGACTTGGACCAATCCCTATCTAATAAAAATTCAACCCAGAACACCCCAAATGGTGTTAATGGGAACAGTGTAGATCTAACACTTGGACGTGAAACGACCGGTGGTTCTCAAATCCAAGTGTTAAACAACGAATACGGCGAAATTCGTAACAGTGCTTCTCGGTTCACTTTGGAGCCGTTTATAACGCCTACAAAGAGTCCCGAGAAGAAGAGACAAAGAAAATCATGGAAGAGAAAACTTTTAGAAATTCCAGCAAATAGTGAAGCTAAATTTTCAAAGTTCATTATAATAAGCCGAACGGAGGGAAATTTATTTACAAAAGTGTCCCCGTTTCTTATTAACAAACTGGTTTCTCAGAATTTTGGAAACGTTGCAGGACTAAGCAAGATGGCAAATGGGGCCTTGCTGATTGAAGCAGCTACCAAACAGCAAGCAGAAAAAATCATGCTAACAGACACCCTGGGGGCATTCAGTGTTAAGGCAGAACTGCACAAAACATTGAATACCTCCAGAGGGGTGGTTACGTGTTTCGATTTGGAGCACTCATCGGAGGAGGAAATAAAAGAAGGACTAAGGGATCAAGGCGTCATTGCTGTTCGTAAATTCCTTCGAAAGAAGAGAATGACGAACGGCAATGAAGAAGCCCTAGAATTCACAGGGAGGGTGATGCTCACATTCGATCGACCCGAGCTCCCTCCCTGTGTACAAGCAGCATTCTACAAGCTCAGAGTCCGCCCTTACGTACCCGCGCCGATGAGATGTTTTAAGTGCCAAAGGTTTGGGCATTCCGCGGTAAGATGCAGGTCGGAGATAGAGATATGTGTTTGTGGTCACGCAGCACATGGCTCGTCTGCTTGCCCGTCTCCGCCGAAATGCCCAAATTGTGACGGTCCCCACAATGCCCGATCTCGTGAATGCATGGAATTCAAAATTGAAAAAGAGATCCAAAAAATGAGATCTGAAATTAAAAATCTGACATTCAAAGAAGCCCGCGTATTAGTAAAGAGTACCTCTTATGCATGCAGAGGTACGTACTCTAGTGCAGTCAGAAATGTGACTGAAACAAATACAAAAGCAGAAAAGAATAAATTTAAAAATATCCCCTCCCCCATTCCCCCTTTACCCAAACTCCCAGACTCCCCAAAATTTCCTTCCTCACCGGTTCCCCTCCCCTCCCCATCTACTTCATTCACTCCGGTGAATGAAAATAAAGAAAAGGGAAATACAATTTCCCCTAAAATTGTAGAGAAAGGTGAAATTCTGCCGTCCGTTCCTCCGCCTTCCCTCAACGTAAATGCCGTTGAGGAAGTGGCGGATGATGACGGTGGCGCATTTACACCAGTGTTACCTGGAAAAAAGGGTTGGCCCAAGGGTAAGAAACGTGGGTCTAAGAAATTGCCTGCTGAGTCGGAATGAATACTAATTATTAGATTTAAGATGCCCTAGTCCAACAAATTTATACAATGGAATATTCGGGGGTTTTCAGAGCATAGCGACGAACTTCGTTATTTGATCAGCACCTACAATCCTTTAGTCGTAGCTCTCCAGGAAACTAAATTTCCTGAGGGTTGCGCTAGAGCATTGTCGGGCTACAAGTGTGAGCACAGAGAGCCCGAGGTATTGCCGGGTGGTCGAAGCCACGGTGGCGTGGCTATCTACACCATGGAGAACCTCGGAGCGGTCTCTATCAACTTAGACACACCGTTACAAGCCGTCGCTGTGCGTCTGAAGACCCCTACAGCTGCCACCCTCTGTTCTTTATATCTCCCAGATGGTAGAAGATATGACGTGAGAGAGGTTATGAATGTAATTTCACAATTACCCCCTCCAGTCATAATATTCGGTGATTTTAATACGCACAATGTTTCCTGGGGATCAAGAAGAAGCACCCCTCAGGGTCGCTTATTGTACAACTCCGTAGAAGAGCTGGATCTACTGATCCTCAACGACGGGTCACCAACCCACTTCTCCGAATCTTCAGGAACGTTAGATGCTATTGACCTCACAATTACCAGCAACGCCATATCATCAAACCTTCAATGGGAAGTTCTTGAAGATCCTCATAGATCTGACCACTTCCCGATAGTTGTTACCCACGCAAGCAGATATTGGGAATGTAAAAAAACGAGCAAATGGGCATTTAAACGGGCTGATTGGGACAGATTTAGAGATGTATTCATTCCCCCTGACTCAGCAGAATCAACGGACGAAACCCTGCAGGGCATCATGAAGGCTATTGACGATGCATGTGAAAAGTCTATCCCCCATACCTCATCCCACACTCGGAGAAATCCGGTTCCTTGGTGGGATGAGGACTGCTGGGATGCTAACAAAGAAAAAAAAAGAGCCTTTAACCGCTTTAAACGACACCCAACTCAAGACAACCTCGTTGCATTTAAGAAAGCGAGAGCGGTGGAAAGAAGAATAAAACTTCAAAAGAAAAGAGATTCTTGGGTGAACTACGTCAGCTCGATAACAAGCAATGCCTCTCCTAATGATGTGTGGAGAAAAGTAAGGGCGATAGGAGGAAGAAGCACAAAACCCCAGATCCCAGTTCTACAAAACGCTGGAGTGTTCATTGATCATCCGTTGAATATCGCGAACACATTCGCAGATCACTTCGGTTCTACGTTTAGCCTTGTAGACTACGATGACCACTTCCGAGCTTCTAGAGCTAAGGAAGAGGCCATCCATCTGGATTTTGGACAAACCGAGGACACAACGAGTGATTACAATGTGCACTTCAGCCTGGAAGAACTTAAAAGGGCACTTCAGGGGGCATCTAAGAAATCATCGCCTGGATGCGATGGGATACCTTTCGAGGTTTTAAGAAATCTCCCGGAAGCAGGAAAAAGAATGATTCTAGATTTTTATAACCAACTCTGGACCCAAGCGATATTCCCTGCTGCTTGGAAAGAATCAATAATTGTCCCAATCATGAAACCCGGTAAGGATCCTCAGTCACCAGGAAGCTACAGACCCATTTCGCTGTTGTGTTGTCTGGGAAAGCTCTTGGAGGCTATGGTGAATTACCGGCTGGTTCACGAGCTTGAGAAGAACAATTTAATTAGCCAGTACCAAGCAGGATTTAGGCAAAATCACTCCACCCAAGATCAATTGGCGCTATTAGAGCGCTCCATACAGAAGGCATTTTGCTCCCAACACCATCTCACCGCCGTTTTTTTCGACATGAAGCAGGCTTATGACAGAGCATGGAGATATGATATCCTCCGTAGGCTCAATGAATGGGGACTCAGGGGACGCCTGCCCCTATTTCTTATGAGCTTTCTCAAGGATAGAACGTTTAGAGTAAGAATCGGGGATGCTCTGTCATCGCTACGCGTACAGGAAAACGGACTACCACAGGGATCCGTCCTCAGCGTAACCCTGTTTCTTGTCGCAATTAACGGCATAGCTGATAATGTGCAGTTTGGAGTAGGCAGATCACTCTTTGCTGACGACTTGGCCTTATTCACAACCCATTTACCGGAAGACGAAGAAGCCCGGAGCCTGCAGGGGGCGATGGACACAGTTTGTATTGAAGCTAAAAAGAGAGGTTTTATATTTTCTCCAGATAAAACCGTGGCCGTTCACTTCTGCAGGCTTCGGCGACCGCATAATCATCCTCCATTGCTGCTGGATGGTTCTGCGGTCACATTCAGAGATAGACATAAATTTCTTGGGTTAATAATGGACGCGCAATTGAGGTGGAGGTACCATATCAGCTACACCATTCAGAGATGTGAGGCATCTCTCAAAGTCTTAAAAACACTGTCCAGATTTAAATGGGGTGCTGAGAAACAAATCCTATTGAAAATATTTGACGCATTGATAAGGTCCAGGGTTGATTATGGATGTGCAATCTACGGGTCTTCACGCAAGTCGTGGCTCCGCCAGCTAGACAGGCTCTACAACGCGGGGCTGCGGGTTGCGATTGGTGCATTCCGCACCAGCCCGTTGGATTCCATCTACATAGAATCAGGACATCTTCCTCCTGAACATAGACGAGCCCTCATGACACTCACGTATGTGAACTCTCTAAGAGGAAATAGGCACCATTTTCTTAACGAAATCATATCGGACAACGCAGAATTAAACATGTATTGCTGCAGACGAACAATAACTAGACCATTAGTCGTAAGGGCAAACGAATTAATTGAGTCGTATGGCAGCTCCTGGGATAATCTAATGGAGATCCGGCCTCCAGTCGTAGCTCCATGGGTTCTCCCGGACCTGTCCATAGACCTCACGCTGACTCGATTTAGTATAAACGAAACGGTTCCCTCAATATATAAGGCAATTTTCAATGAAAGAGTTGCGAAATTTTCAGAAAACCTAGTAATTTTCACAGATGGCTCAAAAACAGACACTGGAACTGGATGCGGTGTGTTCATCGATAACAGTAGACACCTTGCTGTTCCTTTGAGCCCACATACCGGCGTTTTCAGTGCCGAATTACAGGCTATACAAATAGCCCTGGAGCACTACGGAGCTCTCGACATTAGAATAGTAGTGTGCACGGACTCACTTAGCTCCCTTCTTGCACTCAAAAATAAGTTTACGAAGGATTCACATGTGTCTGAAGTCCTCAAAGTAATAGCTATTCTGTACTCCGGGGGAACGACTGTATCGTTTCTTTGGGTACCAGGACATAAGGGAATCGAAGGAAATGAGAAAGCAGATGAATTGGCGAGGCAGGCAGCTGCAGAGGCAGTTGAGCCTGCCTCACCAATTCACATCAAGGACGCAAAGAGGCACATGAAACTCATAGTCAAAAACAAATGGCAAGAGGAGTTTAACAACAAGGATCTCTTTATTAAAAATGTCGAGAGCTCGGTAGTGGTCAATTACCCTATCAACAATATGAAAAGACGAGATGATGTGGTGTTAACCCGTTTAAGAATAGGACACACACGTCTAACTCACGGGTACCATCTTGCTGGTCGACGCCGACCCAATTGTGAGCGGTGTGGTGCCCTCCTTGATGTAAAGCACATCCTGGAGGAATGCCCGGAGCTCCAGGAGGCTAGGCGGCGACACCAATTACCAGACACGCTGAGTGTTCTGTTGAGTAGGACTGAGCCATCTGTGAAAAGACTGATCGAGTATTTAAAAGATATCGAGGTTTATCTCCATATATAGAAAAAAAAAATATATATATATCCTAATTATTTTGAACATTTATTAGTGATATATTAGAAACGAGTACTAGATTAGTGTAACTATTTATTCTGTGTGTGTTTGATTATTTATTATATGAATAGAATATTATTAATTACTGTATGAATGATTATACTATAATAGAATATAATATTGTAAATATGTAAATATATCCTTCCTAGGTTTAAGTTTAGCTTTAGAGGTTGATCCGGTATATTTTAAAAAGGATACAACCAACTTAAATGGCATGTGTGTGTGTTTGTGGGTGTATGTGATAGTAGCGTGTATGAATAATTATCCTAGCGTGAGTGCGTCTTGTATGAATGAGTAAATGTAAATATGTAAATAAAGTTGTTTAGGTTAAATTCACAGGGAGAGGCTACTGTTTACAAACAAGCTGATGTTACCTTCCTTTTGAAAGGAGGCAGCAGTTTTGCACTGCATTTTATATTCAACATTAGGGAAACATATAACAGAAGGGTGCTAATGACCTTAGCAGTAGATGCACCAAAACAAAACAAAAAAAAAAAAAAAAATTACCCAGGAAGTTTTATGAGTATATGTAGATTATAAAGGAACTTAGTGGATTTAGGTTGTAAATATATCTGTAATGGAACTCAATTATCCTTCGTTTATTTGGTGTAGAAAAAATGCGGTACTTAGCTATGCTCTCCGCATAGTTTTACCTAAAATTACATGTTTTGAAAATGCTTTCCTATAAATTTCATCGCCGTACTCGGCCGTATGTGTGCACAGCCTAATAAATTGAAGGTGTCAATTAGCGATGCGATTATTTTACGAGAAACGACTTAACCATTATTTCTTCTGCAGAGAGTTGTTAAAAATGTTGTGTTAGCAAGTAACTAAACATAAACAGTGAGATCCATCTAATATCTCCTGTGAAATTGCTAAATTTAGTCGTTATATGCTCCAATTTCAAGAATGAGGAATACCTCGAGAACAGTTAACAAAATTACATTTGTTATTAATTTATTCGAATCAGCACTCAAAAACACATTTTTGAATTATACATATCTCTACCAATTGAGTAGAATATGACTTTTTTATATTGAATACTTGCTGTTTTTCAGGTTTTTTTAAAAATATAAAACCCGTTTATCTTCCAAAATAATTATTCTATCAATTTGGTAGTGGTCTCATTCGACTCTGCACAAAAAAATACTTCGAAAATGACACTTAAATGAGAATGATTCTAGTACCTAGAGGTTTTTTCCCCCAAAATCGGGCGTTTGGCACCACTATGCGTCGTCAAGCTCTGTTGGTCGACCTGTACGAGGCTCTTCTACAAGCTTGCGGTTTACCGCCGTATTTGTCGCTCAGAAATGACATTTTCTTCACCTATTTTTACAAGTTCGTGGGTGTGGTTAGCTCACTAGTAGAGGAGTGGACGTATATGCTGGAGAACCTTAGTTCGAATCCCGAGCACGTACTAAAGATTTTTATCTTCTAGTGTCTTCGATCGTGGGTTGGATTTGGTCTCCGCGGTAGCCTCGGTTGGCTAACCCAAGCCTTAATTAATTCATTAATGGACACCTGCAAAGAGGAAAATCAGTCGGCTGGAGCATAGTACTGACCACACTATCTCCCTAGTGTGCTGTATGGACATGATCAGATACCTCTACAGTATCTATTCCTCTGGGCCTTCATGGCCTGTTAAGGGACTGATTTTTATTTCTCTATAAGTTGAAGCAGTATTTACTTCTTTATGTGGATTTAAATTTCAGCACAGAATAAATATGTTTCACCAACCTAAACATGATTATAAATAGAAGTGTATTTAACATTGTACAAATGAACTAACTCTATCCATCCGATTTGATTGCGGTTGACTCTAGAACGAAGTTATTAATATCTCCGCTCCGATATTTATTTTCACTCCCCATCATTCCCAATTAATAAGGAGCATGTATTGTAAAAAAATAAGTAAATCTATCCATTAGACGTTTGGATTTACTGTAGAAAACAGTTTGATAATCCAGTCGTTCGTTTATTTCATAAATAAAATAAAAAAAACAAAAACGTATGTATGTTTATCCTGTATTTTCAAAGGTTATTTTGAGCAAATGCTTCATGGATGTGTGTTTTGCCCATTTTGCTAAAGAATATGTTTAGTTAGGCATCTCCTGCGTGACGGGCTTTTTACTGGTCCATTAGAAGCCTTGTTAGAATACAGCCGACAATTATCTCTAGAGCGATGCAGCATGAATGTTGTCATTGCTTCTGAGATTCAAACCAATTGTCGGGGTAGCTTAGTGATTAGGAAATTTCCAGTTCTTTCTGTCACCTTGTGGTGCATTTGGCAGTTGTAGCCTACAACTTGTGGTGCATTTGGCAGTTGTAGCCTACAACTTGTGGTGCATTTGGCAGTAGTAGCCTACAACTTGTGGTGCATTTGGCAGTAGTAGCCTACAACTTGTGGTGCATTTGGCAGTTGTAGGCTACAACTTGTGGTGCATTTGGCAGTTGTAGCCTACAACTTGTGGTGCATTTGGCAGTTGTAGCCTACAACTTGTGGTGCATTTGGCAGTTGTAGCCTACAACATGTGGTGCATTTGGCAGTTGTAGCCTACAACATGTGGTGTATTTGGCAGTTGTAGCCTACAACTTTTGGTGTATTTGGCAGTTGTAGGTTATT
Source organism: Gonocerus acuteangulatus (assembly GCA_946811695.1). Lineage (NCBI taxonomy): Eukaryota > Metazoa > Arthropoda > Insecta > Hemiptera > Coreidae > Gonocerus > Gonocerus acuteangulatus. The sequence goes on from OX328123.1 coordinate 159,404,977, forward strand.
TATACAAGGAATGCATGTAGGGACAACGTTATTACCCAAAAGATAGACTCAGGTGTGTTCCACAATCAGGGGAGACACTTTAAAAAAAAAACAAAAAAACATTTATTAACTTTAGGACATAATGCCAAAAAATACAGAGATGGGTAGATAGTTTAGAGAGAGAGGTAATAATTAACTATTTTGCGTAGGACTTTGGATTGGAATGCCTGTTTTCTCTGTATATTTGAAGTTTTGGTTGTTCCCCATAGTTCCGTACGTCCAAATAGGTCTGATGATCATATCCTTCAAGATTAAAAATATTAATCCGCTTTTCACTTAAAACTTGAAGTGTTTATAATACAATAAGTTTACCTTAGTATGATTGTCTAAACATAGAGGCCAGCTTGATGGAAAATACACCATTCGGAGGCATATGCATATAAGATGAGGCCGGCATACGGAGCTGCTCAGAACCTAATCAGACTGTTTGTATTATATTTCGTTCTTGATAAGGGTATATTAACATAGAGGAGTGGTGGGGCTTCCGCAGCACATGGCCGCGCGGTCTCTACAGCCCCTATTCTGCGGGGGGGGGGCGGTGAAATTGGAGGAGGCCCCCCCAAATTGACTAATGTATATTCAGGTAAGGGCTGAGTCGTGCATATTCATGTTTAGTCCCGGCTCGGCTCTTAGGTTCCTACGCTTCTATGATAATGGAGTGAGTACTCATGATCAAATTTTAACTGGCAGTACGTTTAGGAAGCTATCAGATGTGGGCGTGTATCATATAGGCGGTTTAACTTACAGAGAACGGCGTTCAGAACAGCGTGAACATGCTTATGCATGCATATTTTATGCGTTACTGTGTAATTACTTATTGTTTTTTTATGCATTCATTATTAGCATAAATATGCTTTAGTGATGACTAAACTGAAAAAAAAAAAATCGTTTAGAGCCTTCTTCTCAAATTCAGGAACATAAATATGCTTTAGGTCCACCTGACACACCTATGTAATGTACTGTATAACATATAGTCTTCTTTTTCGTACACGGACACCGCGCATGAGCTGACGCCAGCGGACACTTTTTGTGACACGTTTTTGGAACGCCTAGGTCTACCCGATTAACCTATGTAATGACTCAGTAACATACAGTCATCTCTTTCACACATGGCCACTGCCCGTAGGCCACTACTTATGCGCGAACGCGAGCGGAAACTTTTTTGTGACATACAGTCTTTATTTTCGTAAATGGCCACTACGCATACGCGAACGCCACTGCGCATGCGCGAACACCACTGCGCATGCGCGAACGCCAGCAGACACTTTTTTGTAACGTTTTTTTCCAGTTGTCATCGCTAAAGCATATTTATGCTAAAAGCGTCACAAAAAAGTGTCCGCTGCCGTTCGCTTATGCACGGTAGCCATGTACGAAAAAGAAGATTGTATGTTATACAGTACATTAAAAAGGTTTGCCGGGTGGACCTAAAGCATATTTATGTTCCTGAATTTGAGCAGAAGGCTCTAAAAGAAATTATTTTTTTATTATTTACTCTGTCCCCTGAGGGTTTCAAACTCATCCACTTCCAGTAAAACTTATTCGTTTAATTACCTAATAAGGAAGTGGGCGGTTGCTTGAATATGCTCAAATGCCTATTGAATATCGAACGAATTTGTATACAAATTATTTATCTTCTAAAACGAAGAAGTGGTGTTCTGTCAGCTATCCATGCATCTTTCACTTGCATTCACATCATCATTTATTTATTTCCATCTATTTTTTCTGTTTTCTGCCGTTTGTTAACCCTTTCTGGACGGTGGGCTTCTCCAGCAGCCAGCACAAAGCCGTGACTGGCTGACGGTGGGCTTCTGTAGCAGCCAGCACAAAGCCGTGACTGGCTGACGGTGGGCTTCTGTAGCAGACAGCAGAAAGCCGTGACTGGCTGACGGTGGGCTTCTGTAGCAGCCAGCACAAAGCCGTGACTGGCTGACGGTGGGCTTCTGTAGCAGCCAGCACAAAGCCGTGACTGTCTGACGGTGGGCTTCTGTAGCAGCCAGCACAAAGCCGTGACTGGCTGACGGTGGGCTTCTGTAGCAGCCAGCACAAAGACGTGACTGGCTGACGGTGGGATTCTGTAGAAGCCACCTCACTCTATATAGTATAAGGACGGCCGCTTCTTTTCTTTTGTTGTATTTAGTTCTATAAGTTTGTATTTTTGTATAAATCGGTATTTGTTGTATCTTAAAAAGTGCAAATCGCCGTCTTTGTGATACTCGAAAATTTTTTTTTTATTTATTTATTTATTTATTTCGAATTTACAACAATGTATAAGGTACATTTCTAGTAAATTATTGCAAGCTTATATGACATGGATGAACATGAGGTGGGAAGCTGCACAGTTGTAGTACCCACAAGACAGAATTTATTTTTTCACAGATCTACACTTTCTAGAGTTGATCTCTTGGCCACTTGCGTTTTAGTCGTCGAATGGGGTTGTAAGGAATGTGCTGGGAGGATAGAGAGTTTATTAAGGAGTTAGGATGGCCGTGTAGGTTCGAATGGAATTTGCGGTAGAGGGATTTGGCTAGAGGATGGATAAAAGGGATATTAAGGTCATTATGGAGGGTCAAATTGGAGACATAAAACGGAGCATCCGTTATTTTTCGGAGAATTTTAGACTGCATGGATTGGATTTTGTAGGAGTTGGAAGGCTTTGTGGAACCCCATAGTTGAATTCCGTAAGTAAATATTGGTCTGAGAATGGTCATGTAAATGAGACGTTTGTTTGTTAGTGTGAGATTAGACCGTTTGTCAAGTAAGTGTAGTAATAGTCTGTACCGTCGGCTGAGTTCTTGTCGCTTCTGGGTAATATGTGGCTTCCATGTTAGTCGTTTGTCAAGTATTAGTCCTAGATAGCGAATTTGGGATTTTTGCGGAATTAGAGAACTATGGAGGAACACTGGAGGGCAGGATGATCGCCTGAGGGTAAAGGTTGAGTGGCAGGATTTCTGAGGGTTAACTTTGATTCTCCATTTACTGAGCCAGGGTTCGATCAGTCCAAGGTGTTCCTGGAGAGACTTGGATGTCAGAATTGGGTCAGAACTGCAGGAGAACAGAGCTGTATCATCGGCGAACATATGGAGGGATGTACCGGGGTGAGTTGGGATATCAGCCGTATATGTGAGGTATAGGACAGGACTCAGGATTAAGGTGAGGATGAAGGATGGGTGAGGATGAAGTACCCTAGGAAACTTGGAAGAATCTGTCGGAGAGATAGGATTTTATTACGAGGTAGTAGGTTGATGGGAGAATTTGTTTGAGTTTGAACAGCAAGCCCCGGTGCCACACCCGATCAAAAGCCTGGGCTACGTCGAGAAAGACACCAGAGCAATACTGTCCATTCTCAAAGGCTGTGGAGATCAGATCCACAATTCTGTGGCATTGATGAATGGTGGAATGGAGTTGACGAAAACCAAATTGGGAAGACGGGATTTTGGGAATAAGAATGGGGTAGAGGCGTTTGAGTAAGAGTTTTTCAAGAATTTTCCCCAATACGGGCAATAGGGCGATAGGATGTGAGGTGGTGGATAGGTTTTTTTGGTTTAGGTATCATACGGATTACAGAGAATTTCCAGAGGAGGGGAAAGTGGGTAGTTCTGAGGACAGCATTATAAATGTAGGTTAAGAAAAGGACTGCTTTTTTCGGGAGATGCTTGATTATTTGGGGCGTAATTAGGTCATATCCTGGAGCTTTTTTGTGGGGAAGGTGTTGGATAGCGTGAAGTACTTCTTTAGGATTGAAGGCCTTGGGAGGAAGTGACATTGGGAGGGGAGTATCCTGTTGACTCGAGACATGGTGGTAGTGGGTTGGATTGTTAACATCAGGGTGCGGGGTAAAGACATTGGAGAGGTAATGCCCGAAGGCGGTGGAAATTTCTATATCAGTTTTGGCCCAAGAGCCATCTTCTTGTTGGATGGGATGATGGGAGGTTTTGTATGAGAGTATTTTTCTAGTAGCCTGCCAGAGTGATTTGTCGGATGTAGTAAGTTCCTTAGTGTATGTTTTGAATTGATCGTTTTTATGTTTCCACAGTTCATTTCTTAGTTGGTTTGTGATATGACATGCAAATGTTTATTTAGAATTTAGAATTATTACATATGTTAATTGTTACTTCAGTTTTTGGTTATGAATGAAAAGTTAGAAAAATACAAACTCCAATTATTCTTTGTCTCGTTGTTATTAATACATAATAACTGGCGACGAGGATGGGATAAACTAATAATGGAAGACAAAATACGTAAGTTACGTGCAATTCACAAAGGCCATATTACAAAGGCAACAAGATTTCTTGAAACAGCCCAAGACCTTACATCTGCAGAAATAAATACCCGGATTCAAAGTATTGAAGACTATTGGGGAAAATTTACAAAACTTCAAGATGAAATTGAAGTTCTTACTAGTGACGAATTACTTCAAGATGAACTGGACTATAGAAGTGATGTCGAAGATGTATATCTTCACTTGAAAGGAAAATTGGAATATATTAGAGACACAAACAATCACAATATTCATATAAATGAAGCCCCATGTCACACGAATAAAGGTAAGCAACCTTTTGCAACTTCTAATATTAACTTTTCTCCCTACAATGAAGACGAATCTTTCATTAATTTCATTAGACGTTTAGAAATATTCCTTCACTTACAACAAATAGAAGACAGGGAGTTAAAAGTATTTGTCTTACTTCATGCGTTAACTCCGCATCTACACCAAAAATTATATGATATATGTGCTCCCAATGATCCCAAAAAGAAACACTATGAAGAATTAGTACAAATACTAAGCGATTACATGGACCCTCGGCCTAGTATTTGGGCAAGGCAACACCAATTTATTTCAAGAGTACAGTCAGAAGACGAATCCATTGTACAATTTGCGACAGAACTCAAAAAGATGACCAGCTCTTGTGAATTCAATTGTAAGTGCGGAGAATCTGTCGCTGAAATGTTTCTTCAACTGCAGTTTATCAGAGGGTTACGAGAACCCGAGATAAGAACACGCTTATTACAAGAAATTAATTTAAAAACATTTAATGAAGTCTTTTTTTTTTTTGTTCTTGTTTTAAGGCATGTCAGCCACACGGGCGATTTATGCCTTGATTGGGGTGACAGATAGCGCCACCACCACCGACAGGACCCGACCAGGCGAGAGCACGCCCACCGATATCGCAGGCCCCTCACTAGATGAGGGTTTACAGTATATTGCAGATATTACATGACATGAGCTTGTGGCCGAGGGTCTGTTCGGTGGGACCAGGCCGACCAGACCCTCCAAGCTCATGGACCCTTTGGTCCATAGGGCCCACGACACCGGAAGACCCACCCCCACCCGACCGGCACCATGCCGGAGCAGGGTCACCCCCGTCACCCCAATCAATAATAGGTAATTTTTACATGAGGCTGATTCTATGGATTAATATGTTTTAGAATTAATTATAATGAAATGAAATTGATGCTATTTAATTCACATGTTTCAGCAAATATATTTCTAAAATGACATCATAAAATTTACTTTTAGATTTTTCTTTTTGTACTATTTTAACTATTTAAATTTTTGAAATTAATTGGGTATTTTTTAGAAAAAGTAATAATTTATTGACTTGAATGGGACTGTTACCTAAGATTTCCTCGAAATCTGATGAGAGCCGAAGTTCATCTCTTTGTTCTTTATAAATTCGACACTCAATAAAAATATGCTTGACAGTTATAAATACTCCGCATGTTGGGCAAATGGGCTGTGCCTCTCTGGTCATCAGATATCCATGAGTCAGTCGGGTATGACCAATGCGCAGTCGTGCCAAAGCAACCTCTTCCTTCCTCTGGCCTGTAAAAGAAGTCTTCCATGCCCTGACACCTGCTTTAATTTCCCTTAGCTTGTTATTGTTCTGCTCGTACCACCTAGCTTGCCAGGAAATCCACATCTTGGACTTTATGTGAGCGTGAATATCTGAAAAGGGGACTTTTTTGTATGGTATTCCATTAGAAACGGCTGACTTTGCTGCCCGGTCTACTTCCTCATTTTCGGTTATGCCACAGTGACCAGGAATCCAAGAAAAGACAACTGAAACATTGCTTGCTCTGAGTGTTTCTAGGCGTTCCAAAATGTTGACAACAAGTGGATGGTCAGAAAGAGGGTTATTTATTTCTAGGAGTGCTGAGAGTGAATCGGTGAAGATTGATACGTGTCTTTCCTGAATTGTAGATAATGCTTTGTAAATAGCTAGAAGTTCAGCGGTAAATATGCTACTAATTGGATCTAATTGGAATTTATCTGATCTGATTTCACAATTGAATGCCGCTCCGACCCCGAAGTCATCTTTGGATCCGTCTGTGAATATATGAGTTGATGGGGGAAGTGATTTTTTTAGTTTAATATACTCTTTCTGAAATATAATAGGAACAGTGTTTTTCTTAAGGAATTTTGTGAGAGACAAATTAACTTTGGGTTGGGGTAATTTCCATGGCTCCTTTGCTGGGCTACAATTAAACAATATTTCTGGAGGGGTTATATCAAGTTCTGGTAAAAGAGCTTTAATTCTTCTTGGAAATGATCTTTTGATGTTATTACTCTGCCTGTGAGGGTGAATGAGTTGAAAGTTAGGAGAAAAATAATAATTTAAAGGGTGATTAGGGGACGCAAGAATATTATAATAAAAGGAAACTGCCAGGAACATTCGTCGATATTGCAGCGGAGGTTCTCCTGCCTCAGCACACACGCTGATGACAGGACTAGACCGGAATGCACCGGTCACCAATCTCAGGCCTGAGTTATGGATACTCTCTATCATGTTTAATACTCTCGGGGAAGCGGAATCATATGCTATACACCCGTAGTCAATTTTTGATCTTATATAGCTCCGGTATAATGTCATCATACTTTTCCTATCAGCACCCCAAGATGTGTTAGTAAGGCATTTCAGCAGATTTAAAGACCTATTGCAATTATTTCTCAAGGATTTAATATGGGCAACCCAATTTAAAGATCTATCAAATATTACACCCAAATAACGAACGATATCTTTATTTTGGATTATTTGATCGTTAATTCGCAGACTGAGTTGTTCACTGACTTTCCTTCTTGTAAACAATATACTTTCAGTTTTTAAGGGAGAAATGCGAAAGCCACGATTTAGAAACCAATTGCTGATTTTGTCCAAATTCTGTTGCATTGTTTCATATAAGTAAACAACCGACTTGTCCGCAAGATATACAACTAAGTCGTCGGCGTATAACATGGATCTAACTGGTAAATCACTGTGACGGAGAACGGGACTGATAGCAATAGAGAAAAGAAGTGCAGACAGTACCCCGCCTTGAGGAACACCGTTTTCTTGCTTGAACTCTTGAGATAGAACAGAACCACACCGAACTTGAAAAGTCCTTTCTTTCAAATAATTGATAATAAATGCCAGCATGTGCCCCTGTATCCCTATTTCCTCTAGGCGATCAATAATATAACGCCGCCATACACGATCAAAAGCGTTTTCCAAGTCGATAAATACTGCAAGCACTTTTTTATTATTATTGAATGATTCATTTATATCAGTTTCAAGTCTAACAAGGTTATCCCTGGTACTTCGTCGATTCCTAAATCCACTTTGCCACGACTCCAGTAAACCTTTTGACTCTATGATCCATTTTAGCCTATTGATAATCATTTTTTCCAGTAATTTACAATCTGAGCAAGTTAGGGAGATGAAGCGATAACTAGCGGCTATATCTGTAGGCTTGTCTTTTTTCGGTATAGGAACGTTTACGGATTTTTTCCAGATATTAGGGAAGCTACCTGACAAATAGATTTTGTTTAAAAAAGCGAGAAATATTTTTTTATTATTTGGAGTCAGATTTTTAATCATACTAATTGTGATGTTATTAGGACCTGGTGTAGTATCTTTCCGCGATCTGAGCGCCAAGAGAAACTCGCTGAAAGAAAAGGGGTTATTTAGAGAATCTAATGGATTTGTGTGTATTTCAATGGGGATAGCTTCTCTGTTTGATTTAATGTGTAGAAAATTGGCATTATAGTTTTCATTTGATGTGACATGTTGGTAATATTTACCGAGTTCATCTGCTATATTCTTAGGATCAGTATAAACGGAGTTTCCATTCTTCAATATATTTACAGGGGCATTGTGACCGCGACCTGTTATTTTTTTAACTGTGTTCCATATCTGAGCTGAAGGAGTGTTAAAGTTTATCTGAGACAGAAAATTTATCCACGATTCTTTTTTAGATTTTCTAATTATATAACGGGCATTTGTTCTAGCTTGCGTATAGTCACTAAGATGTTCTGTGCAGGGGCACGCTTTAAATTTTCTGAGGGCTTTTTTACGCGCTTTAACAGCTTGGTCGCATTCATTTGACCACCAGGGAACAATAACTTTGCTTGGATTAGATTTGGTTTTAGGAATTGATTGTGTTGCAGCGTTATTTAAAATCAGAAGTATTGCACTCGTGATTTCGTTAATATTGGAGTTGTCTAGGTTTATGTCAGTGAGTTGGGCTAGTTCTTCATACTTGTTCCAGTTTGCTTCTTTGATTTTCCATCTAACAGGTCGTTGGACGGGCGCTAGTCTATCAATGAAATCTAAGATTATAGGGAAGTGATCGCTTTGGTACAAATCATCTGCTGTCCTCCATCTGCATCTACTAATTAGACTAGGGCTAATGATGGACAGGTCTATAAAGGTTTGTGAAGCAGAAGTTCTATTGATGTGTGTGGGTGAGTTACCATTCAGTATTGCTAGTCCGCTCCTATCAAGGAAAGTTTCTACAATTTTACCTCTCGTGTCGAGAAATGATGAAAACCAAAGGGGGTTACTACTATTGAAATCACCGAGTAATGTTAGGGGTGTTGGTAGCTGAGAAAATAAATCCATTAGTTGTTGTAGAGTGAATGATTGTCCAGGAGGGAGATATATAGAACATACAGTGAAAGGGAAAGGTTTGAATATCCGAACTGCAACTGCTTGTAGTTGAGTAGCGAGAGGGACGCGTTCTGAGGGTAGAGCTTCGGAAACTAGTATGGATGCCCCGCCACACGCAATAAGGCCACCGCTGTAAATAAAATTGTAACTTTTAAAACCCTTGAAGATTAATTGATCGGATTCCTTTAGATGGGTTTCTTGAAGACATAATATGTTAAAGGAGAAGTCTTTGTGTAATATGGCTAATTCATGTTTCTTATTAAACACTCCGTTGATGTTCCATTGAATAATACGCATTTGGAGTATGGAGAGATAGTTCTATAGTACTGAGATTCAATGTACACAAAAACACACAACTATACAGTGTGTATACAAGACAATTATATACACACTTCTGAATTACACATAAAGTATTCCAGTTTATGTTAATCAGAGATGCAAGGAAATACTTTTTATGAGTATTTATTTCCCTAATGTTACGCTGTAATATTCCACTGTATCTCAAGACAAACTGCAGGTTCATGCAGTGGCCATTTTTTATGTTTGATTTTGAATAGAAATTTCGAGAATGAGAAGATATTATTATTGTATTATTAAATACAATAAACAGTTTAGGGTTAGTGTATATAGCCAGATTATTGTATAATGAGTAGGAATTTATTGATTTTACGTTGATGATTCTCGGTTTGATATATGTTTTCTGGAATATTATAAGGGGTTCTTTAGTTAAAATGTAATTAGAAGACTTTCCAAGAAACATATTTAAAAAATGTATAAAAGAGGTGACTATTGATTTGTAGTTAGAAGCATTTAGGTTTAGCATGTTAACAAAAATCATTGTTTTTTATTTCTAGTTTTACCTCGAGGTGGTAGTGGCGATTCTGGTATGTTTCCTTTCTGCGGGTTAATTGTGCCGTTAGCAGAAAAAACAGAATTTTGTGAGGGAGGTTTTTCAAGTTTTCCTCCTTTTTTGGAGTTTGAATCTTGGGGTAATTGTTTTACTGGAAGTTGTGATTTTATATTATTTTTGACATTTGGAGTATTAGAAGGAGAGGGGATAATTTGGTTTTCTTGAATGGAATTGAGATTAGTTGGAGCTACACCATCTAAATTCGGGGGATCTGAATTATTTTTACTAAAAGATTTTTCAAGGATGGTTATTTTCTTTGATAGAATTTCGACAACATTTGCCAGTTTCTGTATTTGTGACACGAGAGAGCTTGAAGTGGAGGGAGCTGTAGCAGTTTGAGCATAGCTCTGAGAGCTAGGCGAATCTAAGGTTCTAGGCTCGAGTAATCTCTCAGCCTGTATATATGAGATTTTATTTAAGACTCTTAGCTCGACTAAACGTTTTTCTTTTTGGTACACTGGGCATGAAGCATACCATGATGGGTGAGGGCCGCTACAATTTATGCACTTGGTAGTAGTACATTCACCCTCATGCTTTGCACTTGCACATTTTCCACATTTTGGTATACTTTCTTTGCACATGCGTGATCCATGCCGAAAACGATAGCAAGTAAAACAGAGCAATGGTTTGATATATGGAACCACTCTGACACTAAGGAAATCAAGTGTTATTCTATCAGGTAAATCAGCTCTATTAAAAGTGAGAATAAATGATGAGGTGGGAATTTTTTCATGATTTTGAGTTTTATAAATTCTTTTGACACTAATAACATTCTGACATGATAGTTCAGCACATAGTTCATATTCACTGCAGTTCTGGAACTCATCACAAGTAATGAGACCTTTGGAAAAATTCAATGTTTTATGTAGGGAAAAGTTGATTTTAAAATTTTCATATGATTTTATATTAGAAAAGTTGTAAAATTCTTTTTCAAGTTCGATTTCCAGAAGAACAATTCCTGATTTCAAAATTTTAATTTTAGTATTGGGGGCATAGCTCTTAATGAATCTACACACTTTAAAGGGACTAAAGTCCCGGAAGGTTTTATTTTCGTTATTATCTGCAATGCTCATTACAACGAATTTTTTTGACCATTTTCCTTCTAGTTTTTTAAAGTTAAGAAATTGGAAATCAGGGGTTTTAGGTTCCAACGTTTCGTTTGAGGCCATCTTAAATAATCAATCAGAGCTATTAATCAATTTTATAACAGATCTATTAAATTTAAAAAATAAATAAATAAATAAACATCAAAGTTGAATACTATAATGAAAAAATATATAAAAGAATGTAAGAGAGTACTCCCTGATACAGGTCCGTTCCTCCCTGATAAGAATCCCACAGCCTCTCCTCTATGCGATCTCGGCTGAAGTCGGCAATCTTCGGAGAAACATCCGAATCTACCACGTTGTTATTCAACTTTAGGTTAGCTATTACTAATTGATTCTAATTAGCTTAAAATGAATCACAACCCGAGTCTAATAGAATAAACTATTTGAACGGATAAAAACTACGTTAATATAATATTATCACTTCACTAATCTATACAGTATACGAAAACACAAACACTAAAACTTGGGGGCAACAACAAGCGTCCTTGTTTTCTAAAACACCCAAATATAATCAATTCCTGACCAGGCTGAAGCCTAATAATAGTTCAGAGGTTGCTTGATGCTTAAATGCACCTCTTCATACACTACTAATCAAATATATTGCTTAAAAAACACTTTTAAATCGATTTATAGTAAGAACTTCAAAACGCACTGTTTCCAAGATGGCTACCCGACGCAAACTGTGTAATGAAGTCTTGAACTTGGCTACTGCTATGGAGTTAGCAACTAAGGAGAGCTCTGCTATGACTAAACCTGAACAGATCCACAAAGTAACTAATTACAAAGCTGACCGTAATAACAACAAGCTAAGCAAGAGAGGGACAGTTTCACCTACTAGTCAAGCAATCCCGAAGCCTGTATCACCAGTCGATACATTACACGGTCGATGTTACAGGTGTGGAAGTAAACAACATAAGGCTAACACCTGTAGATTCGTTACAGAAATCTGCCGGCATTGTAATCGTGAGGGCCACATTGCACGTGTCTGTCTCACTAGATTAAGAAGAGGTGTAGTACATCAAACAACATATGAAAATGAAGATTTGGAACCACAAGAAATAAACCTACTTACATCTTCACGCCAGGATAAGTTGATAGTTAAAGTCTCAATTGAGGGAAATCCTATTTGCATGGAACTAGATACGGGGGCAGCATTGAGCGCTATTTCTTATCAAGATTTCAGAAAGTTAAATTTACAAAACAAATTGTTCAAAACTAAGGTAGAAATGTGTACATATACCGGAGAAATCGTGAAACCAAGAGGAGTATCATTCGTGAAGTGCTCTTACAAAACTACCACATTCGTGGGAAAACTGTACGTTATAGACGGCAACGTAGATCCGATATTCGGCAGGGAATGGCTCAGAGAAGTTAACCTGGATTGGGCCGAACTTAAAGTATTAGGACGTCGGACTTCATCCGATCTTGATTCTTTGCTGGAAGAATATTCAGAAGTGTTTAGGGAAGGAGTTGGAACTATTCCTGATACCGTTGGCCATCTCCGACTCCAGGAAGGAGCCAATCCTATTTACATCAAACCTCGTCAAGTACCGTATGCACTAAAAGGGAAGATTGAAAATGAATTAGATAGACTTGAAAAGGAAGGAATCATTACCAAGGTAGAATTTTCAGAATGGGGTACACCAATAGTACCGGTACTCAAACCAAACGGAAGTGTTCGGTTATGTGCTGATTACAAGGTGACACTAAATAAAGTAATTAAAGATGAACACTTCCCTATACCTAAGATTGAGGACATTTTTTCCGAAATGGGAGGAGGAAAATATTTTTGTACCTTAGACATCAGTCAAGCCTACTTACACCTCAAGATGGACGAAGAAAGTGCCTTAATGCAAACCTTAAGTACACATAAAGGATTGTACAAAGTGAATCGGCTGATGTTTGGAGTGAAGGTAGCACCGGCAATCTGGAATAGATTTTCCACTTCACTTTTGCAAGGAATACGGGGTGTCCAGGTATTCTTCGACGATATCATAGTACAAGGCTCAACAAAAGAAGAAACCTTACTGCGATTGAAGGAAGTACTTAAACGATTGAAAACACATGATCTACGAGTAAACAAAGACAAGTCAAAATTTTTCCAACAAAGTATTGAATATTTAGGACACATAATCGATGACAAGGGCTTACACAAGAGCGAGGAGAAAACTAAAGCTATATCCAACTGTACACCACCCAAGAATGTGAGTCAATTAAGAACTTTTCTTGGCCTTGCTAATTATTATAATAAATTTATTCCCAACTTAGCAACTATATTAGTTCCACTCTCAAGATTATTACAGAAAGGTCGGAGCTACAACTGGACCAAGGAATGTGAAAAAAGTTTCCAAGCAGTGAAGAAGGCAATACTAAGTGATAATATCCTTGTTCACTTCAACCCTGACTTACCTATAATACTAGCGACGGACGCATCACCAGTAGGACTAGGAGTGGTACTGTCTCATAGATTTCAGGATGGAACTGATAGACCTATAGCCTTTGCATCCAGGACCTTGACTAAGGCTGAACTCCACTATAGTCAAATTGACAAGGAAGCGACTGCTATTTACTGGGGACTCAAGAAATTTTTTCAATACTGTTATGGCCGAAAATTTATACTCGTTACAGATCACAAGCCGCTCGTTTCCATTTTCGATCCTCACAAGACGCTACCTACAATGTCTGCCATGAGATTATTTAATTATGCACATTTTCTTTCCGGATTTGACTACACCATTGAGTATCGCAGGACCACCAAACATGGAAACGCTGATTTCCTTTCAAGAAATCCAAGAGATACATCGGACTTCAATTCAGTCGATAATACCACAACATTCCACTTGAATCAGCTGCATACTTTACCTATAAATGCAGAGATCATATCTGAAGAAACGGCAACGGACAAAGAACTACAACCACTACTCGAAGCATTGGTGAATGGAAACAGCATCGAAACTTTGGGCTTCCACGACGGCGAGTTCTCTCTTCAGGATGGCTGCATTTTCAGAGGACCTAGAGTTGTTATTCCACAAATACTGAAGCGAAAGGTTCTTCTGGAGTTACACATTGGCCACTTAGGTATGGTGAAAATGAAGTCCCTTGCCCGAAGCTATTGCTATTGGAAGGGGATTGATCAGGACATAGACAGACTTGTTTCACAGTGTAAACAATGTTGTTTAAAGAGAAATGAACCAGCCAAGGTTAAAGCACATCATTGGGAAGAACCAACCTCACCATGGCAACGGATACACATCGATTTTGCGGAACCCCGGGCAGGTTCCTTTTACTTTGTCATTGTGGATTCATTCACGAAATGGGTCGAGGTGATTCCGACTAAAACTACTACAACTACATGGTGTGTGAATCAACTCAGAAAACTATTTTCCATTTTCGGGTTACCTCTAACTCTTGTTTCAGATAACGGGAGTCAGTTCACTTCGCAACATTTCACTTCATTTATGAAGGAGCATGCTATAATACATAAAAGGACGGCTCCATTCCACGCGTCAACCAATGGACAAGCAGAACGCTTTGTTCAGACTATTAAACGGTCATTGAAGGCAATGCAGTGCGAAGAAGGGGATTTACAAGCAAAAATTGACCGTTTAGTTACTCAACTGAGAAGAACACCTGCTAAAAATGGGTCAAGCCCATACCAATTGATGTTTGGTAGAAAAATAAGAACATTCCTGGAAGTTCTGACAGAAAGGAAACAGGGCAAAAATAATTTTGAAGAAAGACAGAATTTGGAAAAATGGAGGACTCTGGAAATCGGAAGAAGAGTTCAAGCTCGGAATTACCAAGGGGGAGAGAAGTGGAAATTCGGAACTGTTATCTCTAAGGAAGGCAATCTTCATTACACACTGAAAATGGATAGTGGAGAGATCCGGCGACGTCACATAGACCAACTAATTCCTACAGAATTTAGAGGGGAGGACTGATATGACATGCAAATGTTTATTTAGAATTTAGAATTATTACATATGTTAATTGTTACTTCAGTTTTTGGTTATGAATGAAAAGTTAGAAAAATACAAACTCCAATTATTCTTTGTCTCGTTGTTATTAATACATAATAGTTTGTCAGTTGGTTTAACAGTTTTTTGTCAGATGGGTATCTAGAATTTTGCCATCGTTTGCGTGCTCTTCTCTTTTCAGTGAGCAGTAGTTGTATGTGTGTTGGTATGCCAGCCGGTCGTGTTTGTGTATTATGTAGAGGTTTTAGTCGGGTGGAGATGAATAAGGATTCCTGGATGGCTACTGAAAGATAATGAACAGCATCGTCGATATCAGTGTTTGTTTTTAGAGATGTGTTTAGGTCCAGTTTAAGTTCTAAGGATGATTGAAAGGATTGCCAGTCAACTGGGCCAGGAGTGAGTGTAGGTCTTGGAGGTATAGAGTGGGAATCAGCATCGGAGTTGAAGAGAAGGAGTACTGGACTGTGATCGGAAGATAGGTCATCGAGAGTGGAAATAGAGGTAGGAATTTGGGAAATACCATGGGTAATGAAAAAGTCGAGGATATCAGGACGTTTTGAGCGGGAAGTAGGCCAGTATGTAGGGGAAGAAGGGGTGATTATTTTGGCAGGGAAGGTGGAGAGGGTTTGAAGTAAGGTTCGTCCTCGAGGATTAGCCACACGGCAACCCCACTGGGGGTGTTTAGAATTAAAATCCCCACCAATTAGGAAGCGAGGACCTAGATGCAGGAAGAAAGAATGAAAGGTATTGGTGGAAACAGATTTATTAGGAGGACAATATACGGCTGCAATGGTAATAGGAAATTGAAATGTTGATTGGAGGGAAATTGATGTACTCTGGAGGATGTTTGGTGGGAATTGGTTAGGAATGAGGAAGTGGGAAAGTGATGAGCGAACAAGAATTGCTGTTCCGCCATGTGCTGTTCCGTCTGGATGATCAGTTCTGTACGTTTTGTATCCCTGGATGTAGAATGTAGTCCGTCGAGTCAGGTGTGTTTCAGTTAGAAGCGCGATGTCAATGCTTTTGTCCTTTAGAAGTAAGTATAGTTCGTCCTTGTGATTTAGTAGTCCATTGGAGTTCCACAGGAGGATTGTGAGAGGTTTGCAGGAAGGATGAGTCATGATTGGGAGGGGGGACTCGAAAATTAAATTAAAAAAAAAAAATAAGGACGGCGGGTTTCTCTAGTTCTTTTAGAATATTAGTCAGATTTCTTAGTAGACGTGTTAGAGACTTCTCGGAAGATGATAAATCGCAGCCCAGTCCTTCCTCAGCTCCAGGAAGTAATATTGAAGAGCATTCTAGGATTTGGACGAAGACGGTAGGCTTTTTCCGAAGCGTAAACAATGTAATTTGCTGAGGAAGCATCGCAGTTAGGAAGATATAAGTTTTCTATCAGTAGTACAAAGGTGTTACGTGGAAAGGTTTCTACACTAATTAAAGAATATATACGTATTACTAATACGA
The DNA here is from genome assembly GCA_946811695.1 of Gonocerus acuteangulatus. Classification (NCBI taxonomy): domain Eukaryota; kingdom Metazoa; phylum Arthropoda; class Insecta; order Hemiptera; family Coreidae; genus Gonocerus; species Gonocerus acuteangulatus. The sequence goes on from OX328123.1 coordinate 159,421,403, forward strand.
GAACACAAATCTAAAAAAAAAACATGAAAATTGTCGAGCGCCCATGGAAGGGAGCTAGCTAGTAGCCGTCAGGAGGGACAGGCAGGTATCGGGAGGGCCCCGTCACTAGCCCTTTCCGTACCGTGGACTTGTACAGCAGTCGAAAGCGGTCGGGACCCACTTACCGTGGACTTGTGTAGAAGTCGAAGGAAGACGGGACCCACGTACCGTGGTCTTGTACAGCAGTCGAGAGCTCGGCGTATCTCTCTCATTCTTTCTCATTTATCGACTTTAGAGCTATCTAGCGTTACCGTATTGTACATCTAGTATTCCTGACTATAACTAGATGGCATTCGAATGAAGTTTTTGGTCTTTTTCAGGTTAATTACAACTCGTTGCCTTCTCCACCCATTTACCCGGTCAACCTTCTTCAAAATTATCGTTTGTTTTTATACCTCGGTACATTCCCAATAACTTGTTTCTGCAACATTAGTTCACTTTTAGTCTTGAAGTGTTAAGATCTTATATTTAGTTTTGTTAAATTTAGAAAAAAAAATCTTTTTTTTTATTGCGTGTCCTCCATTTAAAAATAAATGTAATATTCAATTGATAAGATTAATATATTACGTATTTAATTGAATAATTCCTTAAATTAACTTTAAATCGTGAAATTTGTCAAGATCCTCTCGAACATCTCGAATAAAAGCTATATTAAGGTGTCTGGGAAACCGACAGTAGCTAACTTACACAGAAGCGGAAATTATACAATCCGGCTCTCATTCTAAAGCAAAGCTCTATAAATCAATACAAAATACAAACACGCATGGGCGTATATAAGTAGGGGGGCTTAGAGGGCTGCTCCCCCCAATCGGTAAAAAAGTGTAGTAAAAACCTTAAAAATAGCGTTTTAATTGTCTAACTATTCCAAGTTCTAGATTGTTAGTATTCAATACCCCCAAAATCCTCTCAGCCCCCCCCCCCCCGGAAATTATTTTCTATATACACCTGAACACGCTTCTCATTAACTAGCCTTGTTTTATTGAAAAAAAAAATCCAATCAAAATAACAGCAACCAATTAAAAAATAAGGCATACAACATAACACAAAATTAATAACTGAAGAAAACAAAGACAAAAAAAGAGGAACTACTTCGTGAGCTTGTTTGAGTTTAATATTATCAAATGCCAAGCATGTCATTTTGCACGCTTTATGGCTCTAACGGTACTAGGACCTTAGAAAGAGGAGCAGGTATACAGCGGCTATGGTCCCATCGACAAGCCACTGGCCTAGTCTGGCATATTATGGCTCTAACGGTACTAGGACCTTAGAAAGAGGAGCAGGTATACAGCGGCTATGGTCCCATCGACAAGCCACTGGCCTAGTCTGGCATATTATGTTAAATACAAGTAAGGGAAATTCTGGAATCGCCTTTTCTCAGAAATGGTTAATCTAATGAAAAAAAGTGTGAGGACAAGTTTTGTACATAATTGCACGACCTGCAATTTTTGTCTTTACTATTTTTATCATAAATTTTTTCATTTCGCTGAAAAAACCTAAAAACCTTTTTATGCGAACTTTGACCTCGAATAAAATTGTTCATGGGATCGATAAGGGCTTTTACAAAATTCCCTTGTAATGTTGTCCCGAACGTTCATGCAAATTTTCAGGTTGCTAGGACTTTATGCAAAGGTACTCATATTTTTCTAACTCATCTATTTCTAACAACAGAAAATTTGTTCTCATTTTAACTATCCTGTTTTAAACACAAATATATATAAGTAGGGGGGCTTAGAGGGCTGCTCCTCCCAATCGGTAAAAAAGTGTAGTAAAAACCTTAAAAATAGCGTTTTAATTGTCTAACTATTCCAAGTTCTAGATTGTTAGTATTCAATACCCCCAAAATCCTCTCAGCCCCCCCCCCCGGAAATTATTTTCTATATACACCTGAACACGCTTCTCATTAACTAGCCTTGTTTTATTGAAAAAAAAAATCCAATCAAAATAACAGCAACCAATTAAAAAATAAGGCATACAACATAACACAAAATTAATAACTGAAGAAAACAAAGACAAAAAAAGAGGAACTACTTCGTGAGCTTGTTTGAGTTTAATATTATCAAATGCCAAGCATGTCATTTTGCACGCTTTATGGCTCTAACGGTACTAGGACCTTAGAAAGAGGAGCAGGTATACAGCGGCTATGGTCCCATCGACAAGCCACTGGCCTAGTCTGGCATATTATGGCTCTAACGGTACTAGGACCTTAGAAAGAGGAGCAGGTATACAGCGGCTATGGTCCCATCGACAAGCCACTGGCCTAGTCTGGCATATTATGTTAAATACAAGTAAGGGAAATTCTGGAATCGCCTTTTCTCAGAAATGGTTAATCTAATGAAAAAAAGTGTGAGGACAAGTTTTGTACATAATTGCACGACCTGCAATTTTTGTCTTTACTATTTTTATCATAAATTTTTTCATTTCGCTGAAAAAACCTAAAAACCTTTTTATGCGAACTTTGACCTCGAATAAAATTGTTCATGGGATCGATAAGGGCTTTTACAAAATTCCCTTGTAATGTTGTCCCGAACGTTCATGCAAATTTTCAGGTTGCTAGGACTTTATGCAAAGGTACTCATATTTTTCTAACTCATCTATTTCTAACAACAGAAAATTTGTTCTCATTTTAACTATCCTGTTTTAAACACAAATACATTTACCTAATATAAGAATTACAAAAATAAAAAGCAATAAAAAACAAAGGGAATGAGACAAAAATTACAAAAACAACGACAAAACCCCGTTCAAAAGAACAAAACAAACGTATTTGAAGTTTTAAGCACTTATTTCACCGATTTAGATCACCTAATCAAAAATAGTTTTAGAATCTTTTTTGTAGAGAATTTAGTAAGCTTTCAAATAGTTTCTATCCACTTACCACGATTTCCCAACCGTGTTCGAGATATTAAGCAAATATGCGAAGCTCCCAAAATTTTCTAGTCTACACTTCCGGATTGCGTCATGAGATCAATCTCATAAGCGGGGTTCCTCCCTATGGGGGGAGGGAGGAACCGCGCTAAAAGAGTAATACAACACTAGGGAGGTATTGAATAGACGGGTCTCAGATAAGAACTAACTTTACTTAATCCTGCCTAGGATATTATAGCTTCAGCTAGTTTATTTACAAGTCATTGTTTTTCCTCGTCCATAACAACCTTGAACCTCCTAGTTTCTGAAAACATGACAGAAACTTAATATTAAACAATAAAACAAAGAGATCTTATCTTTACTACACAAGAATAGGGGAAAAGAACAAGAATCTTAACTTCACAAAAAATAAAACGACAACGAATGAGAAAAAAAATGAATGAAAAACTTAACTTACAAGTTAGATACTACATCTATATATTTGTCAAATACCACTCACTCACTGACCTATCATCGCCCAGCCCAACCCACTTGACAGAAAATTTTGAGATTTTGCGTGGACTCTGTCTTTATAACGTAAAAACTCGCTGAGAAATGATTTTTTTTGATATTCAAATTTTTAAGTATTTTTAGAGGGGTTTGAATTTTTAGTTGCTTTTAAAGAGAGCATACACACCTAGGCAGCATGCGTTGCTTGGACAATAACTAGTCAGCTGTTACCGTACATTATCTATTTCATAATATTATTTATATTTGCGGTTGATTTCAACTATGATGGCAGACCTTGAATTACTAGAAATAAACTGTGATTTTGTCCGTCATAGAGTTTACGCTATACCTGGTGATGGTCCATCCAGGTAATAATATCCCGAACCCTTGCACAGCCTCCTCACCCATCAGCATCCACGATTGTTGGTAATTTTTTTTGTTGTGTTTAACGGCGTATCAACAATTAGGCTATTAACGGCGGGCTATCTGCACGTTGCCACCTGTTTATAATACCAACAGCACGTGGTCGGTCACCCGTTCAGGTTCTGATCACGCCCGACGTTGCTTAACTTCGGTGATCTACGGGAACCGGTGCATTCAACGTGGCTATGGCCGTTGGCTCTTGTTGGTAATTCTGGCAAATATAATAGTTGTTTCCAAACGACATCTAGGAACATAAATTTTAACTTACATTTATAATTGACAACCTATAGGTAACAGGTTATCTTTACATTCTCTGTTTCATGACAGTGGTCCGGAGCGCCCCAATGTCAAGAATCAATATACTTTGATTACTTATCAAAGTACGTATTACCGTTCTATAATAAACAGCAAAAAATTATATAGTAGCTTTAATTTTGATGATACATTATTTACCGCAATAAAATAACTACTTATCTGCCGTGACGAAGCACGGGTATTCAGCTAGTTACTGCAATATAAGTGCAATTGATAATAATATAAAATTGCAAGTAAAAATTAATTCAAGACACTTGAAAAAAGGGAAAATAAGTAAATAGCTCTTATACAATAATAATAATCGTAATAACCTAAAAGAAACCATTCATCTGCATACATACGTCCATGGACAAGACTAACTCTAAGGTGCACCTAACTACAGTTCGCATGCGTTTTATTTATTAATTTTCTGTAAGTTGAATAAAAAACTATCAACTGCCTTTTATACACGTCGTGCTTTCTTGGCAACCTGCAGAAGGTACTAGCACCAAAGATTCACTCTCCCTCGGGGAGTTACTAATAAGGGCGGCGGTTATTTAAAACTTTATCCATGCCCGCCACACCTCTTTATATATTTTTAATAATTTGGCTTACAGAATTAACTTAAGGAACACAATCTTGGGAGTAGAGACATATCGAGACCGGGTACAGAATAAGATGGCGCTGGATCAATATGGCGGAGATCAGCTGATCTATAATTTTGACTCAAACATTTTGGATTCAATCAGTCTAAGTGCAATCTGGACGTGGCCTTACTGAGAGGAGGTTCTACGCCTCATGTTGAGGATGTAATCTTCTTTATTTATACCAAATGAGGAGGCATCAAAAATGGTTTAAAAGTGTAGGGAACTTCTCTATCTACGATACTAGGCGTATAGCCATCGGGAATCAAGCATACAGGCTGCTAGGATTGTTAAACCGTGACAGAGCCACAAAGCTGACTTCTTAGGGGTTGTTAAACTCTAGTGGGTATAGAGTCTCTGACAGAGAGCAAACATACAGACAAAAATCCTATAAATCTTTGTTTTAGGTACTATTGCGTTGATAAAGGCCCCCAATAGTATTTTTCCCTCATATCTTCCATGTGCAGACAGCGATCCGTTAGAATTTTATTATATGCATAGATGGATTACGGCTGGTAGTGGCAAGTTGGTAATTTAGGTCCAGAATAAACCCCCCTCCTAATGCACCGATTTAGTCTATTTTACGAAATAGTTTTCTTTGTAGATGATCAAAAGAATAATGAGTTTCGTTGAAATATAACGAAAATTGGTACTTACGTACTAGTTGCACCGATCTCGAAAACGGTCTCCTGTTCAGGCTCTCAGTCAGTGATACGGATCATGGGCATATATAAGGGGGGGCTGCAGCCCCCCCAAAATTTTGATTTGATCGGTAAAAGTTTTATAAAACCCTTAAAAATAAATTAAATAAGATCATTTAGTTCATAAAACATATTCTATTTTAGGTGTAATAGCGTTTAAGTTGGCTAAAACTCTTCCAAGATATAAATTTTTAGTAATCCATACACCGGAAATGGTCTCAGCCCCTCGAAATTTTCCCAGCCCCCTCCGAAATTATTTTCTATACACGCCCATGATACGGATCAGGCAATGTGGCGACAATTTAAATACGGCGACCTGTTATTCAGACCACTTATAACCTGTAATTTCACCAATAACCTGTCATTTCATGATACGGATCACTGGGCACAAAAAATACACAAAAATTACGGCTGGTATTGGCAAATTGGTAATTTGGGTCTGCAATAACCCCCCCCCCTACTAATAAACCGATTTAGTTTTTTTTTTACAGCGCAGTTTTCTTATGATTGCCACAACGAATACCTAGTTTCGTTGCAATACAAAACAACATTTCGTCCGGTTTGGGCAAATAACTACTTTGTGTCCGGAGTAAACCCCCCCCTCCAGATTTTTCTGGTTAACGTTCAAACTTTCAATCGTTTGCTAGGGTAATACTATATAAAAAGTTTCGTGGCGAAAAAACAAGAACTCTAACGATAGTTCATCAAATGTTGGACGTGATTCTTTACATTAGCATATCTTCTACGAATTTACGAACATTGACATGAAACAAATACTAAATGTTAAGTAAAGCTTACCACAATATATTAGTGAAACTCGCATCTAAATCGGATAAGCCGTTTCTGAGATTAGCGTGATTAGGTTATATTTATATAGGGTATATAAATATAACCTATCAGTAAATCAAGAACAATATAAATCTAACTTAAATGTATTTACAGTTTAACTAATAAGACCTAACTTGAAAACAAAGCAAGTATGCAATAGATATGCTTTTGAAGGTCATATTTAAGAATTGGGTGGAGACAGAAAAACAAAGCAGGCAACAGCACTAAACTTCCAGGTACGACTATCGATACGACGTGATTCTTTACATTAACATAACTTTTTTATTTATAAACCGAATGACATGAAACAAACGCTAAAAGTTAAGTGAAGCTTACCACAATATAATAATGAAAACCGCAACTAAATCGGATAAGCCCTTTCTGAGATTAGCCTGCACAGACAAACAGATAAACAAACGCTAAAAGTTAAGTGAAGCTTACCACAATATAATAATGAAAACCGCAACTAAATCGGATAAGCCCTTTCTGAGATTAGCCTGCACAGACAAACAGATAAACAAACGCTAAAAGTTAAGTGAAGCTTACCACAATATAATAATGAAAACCGCAACTAAATCGGATAAGCCCTTTCTGAGATTAGCCTGCACAGATAAACAAACGCTAAAAGTTAAGTGAAGCTTACCACAATATAATAATGAAAACCGCAACTAAATCGGATAAGCCCTTTCTGAGATTAGCCTGCACAGACAAACAGATAAACAAACGCTAAAAGTTAAGTGAAGCTTACCACAATATAATAATGAAAACCGCAACTAAATCGGATAAGCCCTTTCTGAGATTAGCCTGCACAGACAAACAGATAAACAAACGCTAAAAGTTAAGTGAAGCTTACCACAATATAATAATGAAAACCGCAACTAAATCGGATAAGCCCTTTCTGAGATTAGCCTGCACAGACAAACAGATAAACAAACGAACAGACATCGATGTCTACAATTTTATTATATGTATAGATGTAAAGTGACATTTCATTTCAATATTTCGCCTATTTCTCCAATACCTTAACACTCTTAGCCCAGATATAGTGGGGGCAAAAAATGTTTAGTTTAAAAAAAAAGGAGATACGATAATAACACTGGTCAACAACAACAAAAAAAATTGTTTGTTTCCTGAGCCTATTTTGTTGTTTCTAACTCAATTTGAAGCGTTTGTTGTAAATATGACAACAATTTTTCTCTAACAGCCTTTGTTTTTCTGTTGTAGCTTATTAACCTTATATAGTATTGTTATTTCGATTTACAACTTTCCTCAAAACCATCATGACGATTGCTCCTTACGCGTTGTGGGAATAAATGGAATTAACCCTGGAAATCTAAGTAAGAGCTGAAAGTTGGTACAAAAACTGTTGTGAACGTGCCTTCAGTTAGTCCAGACCGCATCAAACTTCCACCACTTCATATTAAACTCGGAATAATGAAACAATTTGTGAAGGCGCGTGACAAATGTAGCGGAAGTTTCAATTTCTTACAAACAAGTTTCCAGGTTTAAGCATAGAAAAATTTAAAGGCGTTATTTTTGATAGGCCACAGATTAGGCAACTCTTGAAAGATCCTGATATTGTCAAATCAATGATTGAAGGTGAATCCAAAGCTTGGAAGTCATTTGTTTTGGTTATGAATAATGTTCTTGGTAACAATAAATCTGGTGACCAAGTCCAGTTCGTTGAGGGTATGCGATCGAACTTGCAAAAGCTAGGGTGCAACATGAGCGTAAAGATCTACTTCCTGCACTCACATCTAGATGCAACGAGATCTACCAAAAGTCATTAAGTCTAGGAAATCTTATAAAAGATCATTTGATAATGTTCAATAGAATTTTTTTAACATTATGCTTTAATTTTGTAGTCAAAGTAGTAAAACATTATATTCCACAAAATAAAGCTGTTAGCAAACTCCCAGAAATGTTGTGATAGTCAGGGTCTTCGCATAACCCAATAATTAAAAAAAAAAATGAAGGAACAAAAATTGTGTTGACCAGTGTAATAGCTCATGTAAAAAATTGTGTTGACCAGTGTAATAGCTCATGTAAAAAATTGTGTTGACCAGTGTAATAGCTCATGTAAAAAATTTGTCTAAGGATACCGAAATTGAATGAAAATGCTAAATTGTGGAGAATGATAATTCCTATAGCTTTTGATCTGATTAAATCCTACAAATAGAAAAAATGGAAATGTTCTAAAAGGATATTATTCAGGAATATAAGAGTTGTATGAATGAATAAAAATTTCTCCTGAACACAATATGTTCTGTCTTTTGTAGTTCATATAAAAGTGAAATTGCTTTCCGTCAGGAGCGACTTTTTTTATAAGGGAGCAGACATCCAAAGAATTCCTCGTACAATCACAATACAATTGCACATAGGAAATTGAAGAATTTTCCATTTAAAAAAAAAAAAAGAAAAAAAGTTTGTAGCTCTAAAGAGTATAGATTTTCTCCGGAAAGGTTTTCTAAAGGAATAGAGTGAGAAAAAGACCACGAATCACAAATTAATTAAAGGACTCGGTCACTGTTTCTTAATAAAACTACATTTTACAAGTTGTAATGGGTTTTATTGTCTGCCTACGTTTCGGCTCAGAAATGATCCCGCATCCGCGAGGCATAATTCTCCCCCTTTTCATCGCTCTGGTTTGAATTTCAAGCCGAACGTCGGCAAACAATAAAACCCATTTTAACTTGTAAAATGTATGTAGTTTTATTAAGAAACAACTACCGAACCCTGCCAATTTCTACCTTCGCATCCCCAACGGTCAACGATCTATCATATCAGCAAATTAATTAATTTTGGAACGCACATTGAGTTAGCCACAATTGTATCGTAATGAACATATTCAATATAGAGAAGGATTCATTAAGCAAGAATTGACGAATATATTTTTCAACAGAACCTGCCGAATACCCGTGCTTCGTCACGGCAGATAAGTAGAAATTTTATCGCCTTAAATAATGTATCATCAAAATTATTTATTTTATTTTATTTATTGTGTTTGGTATTTTGTAGGATAAACACACCGAGTTAAGTCTTCTAAGAGATCAGGAATTGATTATAAGTTTATGTATTATTATGAATCCAGGATTTATATATTCAAATAAAATATATTAAAGGCTTAAAAATGATTAGAGCTTTAACTTTAAGTCATAATAAAAATGCACTTATTCATGGGATATTTTTTTTTTTTTTTTTATTTATTTATTTATTTTTTGTTCTTTTAATAGTTCACTTTTCAGTTAATTTACATTTGACTTATGTTATAATATTATGACTATATTTATTTTAATCATAAGCGGAAGGATTTTGTTTATGTAATATTAGTTATATTATTTATTTCTCATATACAGATATTGTTATTTTGCAACTCATTTGCCTATTATAGTTTGCTCATATTAATAAAATAATACAAATATATGTTATAACAGTTAAACAGTTATAAAAGTTAAAATTTAAAATGACTAACAATAGTACTAACTAAATAAACATGTAAGCCAACTCCTTTGCTAAGGAGAAATCCTGTATAGCAAATACAAAATAATAAAAAAAAATCATGGGATAAAAATGTGATTTCATTAACGAACCTTCTAGGCCTCAGCAGTAAAGCTGAACTCATTATAGGTGAGTCTCTCTCCTCAACTTTACCCATTTCATTTTATCACGTATGACTTGTGTTTTTGTTTGTATTGTATTGTTTTTTAATGTTTATGTTGACGAATCAAGATTATTGTGATTATTTATTTATTATTTTACGTGTAGGTTTAGTGAACATTTTAATATTTAGAAGATTGATGTTATGCAACTGTTTTATTCTATTCATTTTGTCACAGTTCTGAGGATGGTAGGAAGAGCTACCGAAAGCGCTCAGCGTGAAAAATAAACTGTTGTGAAGGAACTAGACGTTTTTTCATTTACATGAAGATCTTCCTTCTCTGCCAGCAACCTCAAAGTTTTTGAACCTTGTAGGTCTTCATATGAGATGGTATAATCCTGTATTTGGTAGATATGTTAAGATACTGTCTATGTACTGGCTACCTTCAGCCAGAAGTTCACACATGTTGTAAGGGATGGTCAAATCAAAATTAATGCTACTACATAATTTTGGGGAGTTTATTATAACACGGTTGCCGCCATACTATAAGTTATTCGTCAACTCATAAGTTGTAAAATTATAATGTATCTTGACACTTGGGCGCTTCGGACCAGTGTCAACAAACAAATGATCTAGAGATAACCCGTTATCTAAAGGTTAACAGTAATAGGAGTTTAACTAGTACAGGATAAAATTTGTTGGCAATAATAAATGGACGTAAAATTTAAAAATTTATGTTTCCAAGATGTCATGTGGAAACACCCAATATATTTGCGAGAATTGTAACAACTGGGGATGCTGATGGGTGAGGAGGCTGTGCAAGGGTTCGGGATGTTATTACCTGGATGGACCATCACCAGGAATAGCGTAAACTCTATGAGGGACAAAATCACAGTTTATTTCAAGTAATTCAAGGTCTGCCATCATAGTTGAAATCAGTGTTGGACAAAACTAACGTTAGTAAACTAAACTAACGTTAGTTTTCCCTAACTAAAACTAAACTAATGTTATATTTTTAGTTTTAGTTTTAGTTTAGTTTTAGATTTAGTTTTAGTATAATTATTAATCATATGGACTCCGTTTTTAGTAATGCAATTAGTTTAGTTTAGTAAAAGAGACCTAAATTTGTGATTTTAGTTTAGTTTTAGTTTTTAGTTAACTAATTTAGTTTACCAAAGAACATATGTTTTCAAATTACGAGAAAAAGCCACAATTTCTTATTCTTAAGCAAGTTCTATTAGTTTTAATAATTTAATTAATTATCGAAATAACATATGATTTATATTAATTCATGTTATTTTAATAAAACTAAACTAAACTAAACTAAACTAAATTTTTAGTTTAGTTTTTAGTCAATTCCCAAAGATTTAGTTTTAGTTTTAGTTTAGTTAAAATCCATTAATTAGTAAAATTTTAGTTTTAGTTTTTTTTAGGTTGCAATTTTTAGTTTAGTTTTAGTTTATTCCAAAAAGTGAATTTAGTTTTAATTTTAGTTTTAGTTTTTAGTTTTGCCCAACATTGGTTGAAATTAACCGCAAATTAAAATAATATTATGAAATAGATACATACAGTAAGGTAACAGCTGTTCTGTTATCTTTCTGGCAACGCATGCTGCCTAGGTGCGCATGCTCTCTTTAAAAGCAACTAAAAATTCAAACCCCTCTAAAAATACTTAAAAATTTGAATATGAAACAGACATTTCTTAGCGAGTGTTTACATCTTAAAGGGAGTGTCCAAGCAAAATTTCAAATTTTTCTGTTAAGTGGTTTAGGCTGGGCGATGATAGGTCAGTGAGTGAGTGAGTGTTATTTGACAAATTCATATATACATGGAACCGTATTTTGATACTTTGCCAAGCAACCGTTTCCGATATAATACAAAATAATTATTAATTAATTACTTAACTGCGGAACATTTCAGTTTTAATCAATTGTAACTGAAATGTTCCGCATGCAGGAAATTCTCAGAAAAATATTTTCGACGGTCCCGCCATTTGCTAATTCCTATTTCAATAGACAATACACTACTTGAAACTCTATAAGAACTTAGATAAGAACTCAGGAAGGCTCTGAGTCATTGTGGCGTGGGAGACATTGTTTAATGTTTATCAGTACTTAACCAAAGCTAAGGCTGAAAACAATATTCACTATAATGTTGACTGTAATTGAATAAACAAGAAACAAAAAAAAAACAAAAAAAAAAAAAAAAAAAGTCCGACTCGCAGGAACTGCAGCATCTTAGCGCGGTTCCGTTCATGTCCCTAGTGCCATTTGATAAGCTTAGAAAAGAAATAAACTTATTTTTTTTATATATCTCGTGAAAATTGTCAAAATCCTCTCGAACATCTCGAATAAAAGTGATATTAAGGCGTCAGGGACACCGACAGTAGCTAACTTTTACACAGAAGCGGAAATTACAGAATCTGGCTCTCATTCTAAAGCAAAGCTCTATAAATCAATACAAAATATGCCTAATAAAGCCTTTCCAGAGGATACAGAAGCATGGGCGTATATGAGGGGGGGGGGGCTGCAGCCCCTCCCGAAATTTTGAATTGATGATAAAAACTTCTCGTAAAACCCTTAAAAATAAATTAAATAACATCACTTAGTTCATAAAACATATTTTATTTTACGTGTAATAGCGTTTTAGTTGCCTAAAACTATTCCAAGCTCTAAATATTTAGTATTCCGTACCCTGGAAATGGTCTCAGCCCCCCCCCGAAATTGTTTTTATATACGCCCATGTACAGAAGGATCAAGAAGAAGTACACAAGATTGAGTAGAATACCCTGCCTAATATAGCCTATATAGAATAATATGCCGAATAAAACCTATCTAGTAAATACACAAGGACAAATAAAAGTCTTGACGAATAACAAGTCAAGAAAAAAAACTTTATTTAACAAAATAAAACAAAGTTTAGTTGCCCAACTACAATAGAGTAATATACCTAATTAAGTCTATGGAGTAGACACAAATGGACCAAAAACAAGTCTTGTGGAATATTGTTTTTTTTTTTCTAATTAAATACTCTTTATCAATATTTAGTATATAACCTTTGTTGAAAACTATTGATTGCTAATTGATGAATCGGTTTACATCTAAGTAGTCTTTATGAATATTTAGTATATAACCTTATGTTTGGATCTTAGTTTTTGGGATGCTCTCCGCCTAGGCTTTGTATTTGTGTCGGCAGATACCTGGGGTATATTTAAAGCTCTTGAGGATTAACTCTTAGCAGGTAAATTTCCTGCGGACCTTCTGCTTCTACGGGCATTGAACCGCCATATCGCTCATAGTATCTAACCGTTGTGAAGTTTATTTTTTGGATTTAGGAATTAATATACATATGTAGACTAAATCATAGCAAGAAGTAATCCTCCGTCGTCGGTTCTTAACTATGTAGACTCGCTAATGTTACCCAATCTTAGACACATCGTAATTAAAATCCACAGCAAAAACACGACATTTCATCAGAATCCCCTGCTAAATAAAACATATACAGAATAATATGCCAAATAAAGCCTATCTAGTGGATAAAAATAGAGGAAAAACGCCGTTCGTGGTGGTAGAAAATCTTAAAAGTATTTCGCTCAGAAATCTCCAAAATATTGTCACTAATTTTACGTATCCTGTTTTATAGCCAAATAGATTTATATTCTATAATCAATAAGAAAAACCTACTAACAATAAAAAACTATGGGTAACAGATGAAAATAGGGAATACCAAGAATAATTCTAAAGAACGAAATCAACACCAGTACTGTCACATCTAGATATTCATAGGGCATCTTCGAATTCTAACAAACAAAATATTGATTCTAATTATACGTATCCTGTTTTATTGACAAATACATTTGACTACTATAAGCAATTAAAAACACTAGGGAATATGCCAAAGAACTCGGAGTAGGAGCCTCGACAGTTTCAAGACATTTGAAGGAAATCGACAAATCCAAAACTGACATTTCATACGGTACAGCCTGATATATTTTTAACAATGAATTGTTTTTCTTATTTTAATTAATCTGTTTTATTGTCAAATACATTATCCAACTTTAAGCAATTAAAAAATAACAAGGAATAAAAACAAACAAAAAGAACCGTTCGAATAAACGAAATCAATTACTTAAAAGTTTAAGCACTTATTTCTCCGATTGACATAGCCTAATCAAAAATTGTTTTAGAATCTTTTTTGTAGAACATTTAGTAAGCTTTCGCATGGTAACCCTCCGTTTACCAATATTCCTAACCGTCTTCGAGATATTAGGGAATGTATACGAAGTTCCCAAAACATTTCATGTCTGTTAATAAAATATTTTATTCTAATCCTTCCTTAGCTCCAAACGTAACCAAAATTTTAACATATTAGTGTTGATGAAATTCAAACATGCAGAAAATGTTTCAACTGAATCCTATAATTTTAAGTATCAAAATCAAAGACAAAAAGAACAGTTCGAATAAGCGAAATCAATTACTTTAAAGTTTTAAGCACTTATTTTTCCGATTGACATCGCCTAATCAAAACTTTCATCAGAACCATTTTTGTAGAGCATTTAGTGACCTTTCTAATGGTCATCTTCCGTTCCACAAGATTCTCAACCTTTTTCGAGATATTAAGGAAAGTATTCAAAGTTACCAAAACGTTTTATGTCTGTTAATAAAAGATTTTTTTCTAACCCTTCCTAAACTCCAAACGTAACAAAAATTTCAACATATTAGTTTTAATGAAAGTAGAACATGCAGAAAATGTTTCAACTGAATCCCATGATTCTAAGTACCCAAACCAAAAACGGTATTCAAAAACTATTTTTCCAATTTTCTCGAAAACGGTTAAAGCTATCGCCTTGAAAATGGTTTCATTCGTTTTCCTAGCCCAAGGAGCCTATAAAAAGAGTACTTACAAGCTTATGAACTCAAAAACGTAAGCGCTACGATTTTTTCTGCGCGAATTTCGCCCCAAACGCCATCTTCCAGTGGGCGGATTTTGCTGGTTAACGAACTTGACCTTTAAAATTGGACGACTGATTTTTGTACCAAATTTCATCAAAATCGGACCATCAGGGAAGCCAGAAATGAGCGAACAGACATATATATATATACATATATATATATATATATATATATATATATATATATATATATATATATATATATATGCATTTATAAATAAATAAATATATATATATATATATATATATATATATATATATAGACAAATTTGAACCACCGTTATTTTCGGTCTCTAGGGGTTCTGAAACGCGAAATTTTCTTGTCGGCACTTCCGGATTGTTTCATTGTATCAACCTTATAAGCGGGGTTCCTCCCTATGGGGGAGGGAGGAACCGCGCTAAAAAAAAAAAAAGGAAAAGGAAACAACAAAGGCCAGATAAAGTAGTTATAAATTCTACTTGAAGCGACACATATCACTTTCATTTAAACACATCTCACATATGAATACTATAACTGAAAACTAATAATACTTACATTAACACTACTGGACATATTACCTCAAACAAATTGTGAATTTTTATCATTAACTTCAAAATGTTTTTTGCCAAAGTTGCGTAAATATTAATAAATAAATAAAGTTCTAAATTTTTTCAGCGATCATTTTAAAAAGAAATCATAGAAATCGGTTAAGCACTTCCTGTAGTTCCCCGCGTGATTTAACACTACAGGATGTTGGTGTTACACCCAAAATAGATTCCTACACTATATATATGTAGAGATAATACTTGTAGGTACATCAGTTTATTTTGGCTTGTAACTGTTTTGTATTTTATGTGTTAGGTTTATGTATCTGCCTTAAAAAATTAATGTTTTGACAAAATTAAGTCGACTCTCTTTATGTGAAAATATCAATATAGCTTACAGTATCAACAATTTCGTTATTTCATATTCTTCTTTATATATATATATATATATATATATATACACATTTTTTATTTTATTTTTTTGTATGTACTATTTTTAAATAGTACTTTTTTTAAATATGTATTTATATTTTCTTATTACCCATTTTTTTCTTTATTTATTTTCCATTTTTTATTTATTTATTTTTTTTAAAGCTCTTTATACAAGTTTGCTTCTTTTAGGAATCTTATAAATAAATCAATAACATTTGAGGAGTTTCCTAATGCATTAAACACATCCTTTGGGGTTTTGAGCCTGTCAAAAATCCTGAATGCTGTGTTTCAAGCCATGATGTGAAGAGGTGCCATGATGCAGCTCGAAACATGTAGGGAAGGTAAATAAATAGTGTGAAACTGTATGGTGTAGAGGTAATGACCTTCCACCTTTTTAGGTAATTCGGTTAATTTGGGCAAAGGGTCAGTTAATGGTAATTACATAATTACTTAATCTTTATTACAAAAGATAATTGCAAGTTAACCAGATTTCGACTAATATTATTATATGCATTGTATTTCTCGTTACTTTACTTGTCGCATGAATAAATCCGCGCCCTTCCTGCTTATATAATTTATGTACATCTTGGAGGATCCAGGCTGTCCTTGGATTGTGACTCATTAGGAGGAAGGAGTGAATATTGTAAGGCTCGTGATCTCACTGCATTATATATAGGGAGGGAGGGATAAATGAAAAGGAGTATCGGGGGGGGGGGGGTAATAGGGGCTGCTTAGGAAATATTAAATATTAAGGTGAAGAGGGTAGGTGGAGGGATGGGTCTGGAGATCTGCATTGCAAATCGGGTACCTTATCGACACCTTCCAAGATCAAATCAGCATTTTTATAGTCCTTCGTGTGGTTTTGAGGGCTTTTCCCTTTATAGTCCTTCCCGTGGTTCTGGGGGCTTTTCCCTTTATAGTCCTTCCCGTGGTTTTGAGGGCTTTTCCCTTTATAGTCCTTCCCGTGGTTCTGGGAGCTTTTCCCTTTATAGTCCTTCCCGTGGTTTTGAGGGCTTTTCCCTTTATAGTCCTTCCCGTGGTTCTGGGAGCTTTTCCCTTTATAGTCCTTCCCGTGGTTCTAGGGGCTTTTCCCTATAAAGTCCTTCCCGTGGTTCTGGGGGCTTTTCCCTTTATAGTCCTTCCTGTGGTTTTGAGGGCTTTTTCCATTATAGTCCTTCCCGTGGTTCTGGGAGCTTTTCACTTTATAGTCCTTCCCGTGGTTCTGGGGGCTTTTCCCTTTATAGTCCTTCCCGTGGTTTTGAGGGCTTTTCCCTTTATAGTCCTTCCCGTGGTTTTGAAGGCTTTTCCCTTTATAGTCCTTCCCGTGGTTCTGGGGCTTTCCCCTTTATAGTCCTTCCCGTGGTTCTGGGGCTTTCCCCTTTATAGTCCTTCCCGTGGTTCTGTGGGCTTTTCCCATTATAGTCCTTCCCGTGGTTCTGGGGGCTTTTCCCTTTATAGTCCTTCCCGTGGTTTTGAGGGCTTTTCCCTTTATAGTCCTTCCCGTGGTTCTGGGAGCTTTTCCCTTTATAGTCCTTCCCGTGTTTTTAGGGGCTTTTCCCCATATAGTCCTTCCCGTGGTTCTGGGGGCTTTTCCCTTTATAGTCCTTCCTGTGGTTTTGAGGGCTTTTCCCTTTTTAGTCCTTCCCGTGGTTCTGGGGGCTTTTCCCTTTATAGTCCTTCCCGTGGTTCTGAGGGCTTTTCCCTTTATTGTACTTCCCGTGGTTCTGAGGGCTTTTCCCTTTATAGTCCTTCCCGTGGTTCTGGGGGCTATTCCCTTTATAGTCCTTCTCGTGGTTCTGGGGACTTTTCCCTTTATAGTCCTTACTGTGGTTCTGGGGGCTTTTCCCTTTATTGTCCTTCCCGTGGTTCTGGGGGCTTTTCCCTTTATTGTCCTTCCCGTGGTTCTGAGGGCTTTTCCTTTTATAGTCCTTCCCGTGGTTCTGAGGGCTTTTCCTTTTATAGTCCTTCCCGTGGTTCTGAGGGCATTTCTCTTTCCGTGTTCGGGCGCGCCTTCCGCTTCAGACCTCGGGTACGATACTAGCGAAGAGCGATAAGCCATAAGCGAAAAGCTTCAGATTAACGTCGCTCACATTAATGTTATGCTGGAGTGCAGTAGGATTGAGGGAGGACTGGCTGCAATAGGCATGAGCGACAGGGCGACGGCACTTGAAGGCTCCAGCCTGTCGCTTACAATTGTTCTTGTCGCTCACCCCAGACATTATATTTTGGTGCTCAAAAAAGGCTACAGCCTCTAAATCTTAACCGATTTCAATGCATTTTTTTTTTTTTTTTTTTTTTTTTTTTTTTTTTTTTTTTTTTTTTTTTTTTTTTTTTTTTTTTTTTTTTGTTAAATGAAAGCTAATAAAATTTAGAACAACTTTGTCAATTCACATTTATTGTTTTTGTTTCCCTTATTTTTTAAATTACGTGGAATGATGTTTATAACCACCGAATGCTTATAATCTTCTAGCTACCTTTCATATAAATAATTTTTTAAATATGAATACTAATAAAAGAGTAAATTGGATGGTAGTGAATCTGAGCTTTTAATTTCGGAAGTACAAAGTATGGAATGACTGACACAGGGATTTTAAAAATACAATCATAACCAAAAAACTATGAGAAGACGTTGGAAACACATTAAACATCCAAGGTAAGATATTTTTATTAACTAAACATAAAAAATATTAATTTTTTTAATTAATAATATAATATATAATATTCTGAGTAGGCAGTCACAGAAAATGACGAGTTCACACGAGGAATGAGGATGCGACTAGCCGCTGGCAAAATGGAAATCCCGAAGATATTAGGGAAACAATGATTTCTTGAAACCCTAACCTGGGAATATATCTGCTAATAAAAGACGGATCAGTTACTAATTACTGTAAGCATTCCGACATACAATAGATCGGTTCAATGTGGAGCTGTATCATGTTGTCGCTGCTTTATTAGGTTTAAGATTGACAGTTGGTTTCTGAGGTTCCATCATTAGCATTTGGTCAGTGTGATGTACTCCATTCGTGATTATGTCAAGTCTTTGTGTAGGAGACTCGCGAGGCCTTGCGAACATGAAGAGGCGTTAGAACATCAAGTATTTAATGCGCTTATCAAAATGGATAGGGAAATGGAATTTTACAGATGGAAATATTTTAAATTTAAATATTAAATGTAAATAGTTAACCAATAAGAAATGAGATAATAGCTATCGGCAATAAATAAATAAATAAATAAAATAAAATAATAGAAAATCAGATTTTCTGAAAAATCTATAATTTAGACTTAATCATTAATTGACCCTTTGCTCTTTATAGAATTATCGAAAAAGGCGGAAGGTCAATAACACTACAGCACACACTTTCAGTCTTTTTATTTAACTTCAAGTTAAACTTATAATTTTTTTTTTTATGTTATTTGTAGTTTTTGTTGAATATGAACTTTTTCATTAGGAAAATGTTTTAATTAAGTTATTTTAAAACATTTATCCAAATAACTTTTTTCATAAAAGTTCAATTCAAACAGTTATTCTGAAACTTTTTCTTAAAATGAAAAAAAAATAAAAATCCAAAACAATATTATACATTACATGTTATAGATTACATTTTTTTTAAATATATGAATTGATTTTAAAATACAAAACTAACATACACAATATGACATATTGATTGAATCTGTATCAATGCATGTAATGAAAGTATAACGGATCGCTGCCTGTACATGCAAGATTTATGAGAAAAAATATTATTGGGTGCATTTATAAACGCAGTAGCACCCAAAACAATGATTGTTTGAATTTCTGTCTTTGCGTTTGTGTACGCTAATCTCAGAAACAGCTTATCCAAATTAGATGCGATTTTGACTAATATATTGTGGTAAGTTTCACTTAACATTTAATGTTTGTTTCATGACAATCGGTTCACAAAAGAAATGTTATGCCAATGCAAAGGATCATGTCGACGTTTGTAGGTTGTAGCTAAGAGCCGCGCCGCTGCCTATAGGAATTAATTATTAGTGAACCTGTGTTTTCCGATGACAATTAATGAAGCCCAAGATCAGATGCTAAAGGTTGTAGGTATAGATCTAAGTATTAGCTGTTTTTCCCACGGTCAGCTTGAATGCTTTGATCCCAGATGGCTAAACGTCTAATTGTCGCGTATAGAGAAAGCATTGCTGTAAAGTAGATTTTTTAAATACCCAAACGACAGTGTTTATAATCAGAAATAAACAAAAAAATGATGCCCAAAGTCACTGTTACACGCGGACGAAGTCGCGGCCACACCTAGAGTAATATATATATATATATATATATATATATATATATATATATATATATATATATATATCCCTTGGTTACTAACCTTCACTTTATACCACTCACACTAACCTCGGGTCATACTGACCCGTAACTTGAAAAATAAGAAATAATTATAAGAATGCAATAAAAATCAAAATATTATAATTTTTACATGGTAAATATTATATATTTTACTACAAAAATAAATTTCCAAAAATTAAAATTGAAGAAAAATTTTCTAGATAAGTAATACCACTCAAATTTTTGGAAAAAATTGGTAATTAAATTTTGCCACTCTAATTTTTGCATTTTGATAATTAATAAACTACATTTAATAGTTGGAACAACTGTGGCATACATATTCTAAATGTTTTTTACAAACAAATTTGTCACATTTTACACAAATTGTTGAGACTTAGTTGTAGTTTGAACTGGGGCAGAGAACACTTCGCCTCCTTCTCCCTCTTTAAACTTTTATTTATAACAACCAAAGGCAAAACAGCTGTTGTTGAACTCATGCTTTAATTTTAATTGTTCAAAAAGTTGAGGTGAGCCTTGAACTTTTTGAAGAACAATAGTAATCCAAAAAGTTAGTAGAAAACTTTTATTGAGCAAACCTTTTCTAAATAAACCTTTTCTAATAACATTTATTAGCAGACAGAAACACTTCACTATTAGGATATTCATCATATAGATATGATTATACATTGGGAGGAAAGGCTTCAGGAGGCGTCGCTATATTCGTCAAAGATGCGGTCTATAGTGAACCTATCCGAATCAGAAGTACATTGCAGGCGGTAGCTTGTACTGTCTACGCTCCCTTTAGGATGACCATTTGCAATATCTATCTTCCACCAAGTGATAGAGTTGACCCTACTGACTTACAGGACTTATTAACACAACTTCCTCTACCTTTAATATTTCTCGGAGACTTCAACGCACTTAGTACACTATGGAACTCACATATTACTAATACAAGAGGAAGAATTATTGAAAATGTGTTGGACAGTTATGGCTTAATCCCCCTTAATGATAATTCTCCTACTCATTTGTGCTCACGAACAGGGACTTTTTCAAATATCGATGTCACAACATGCTCACCTGACATCCTAATACGCTTCAAATGGGAAGTCAAGAAAGACCTTTACAATTGCGACCACTTCCCAATAGCAATAGGACTACAAAGCTTTCCTGCACCGGTCCAGGTACCTTCAAGATTCAATACTAAGAAAGCACATTGGACAAAATACCAGCAACACATACTGAACAGACTTAACTTCTTAAACATAGACACAATACAGGACTTTAACGAATTAGTTATTACAGCTGCTGAAACCACGATTACAAAAACCAAGACAGTAAAGAAACACATTCCTGTCCCTTGGTGGAACGAACGATGCAAAAAGGCAGTCAAGGAAAAACGTACTGCTCTTAACAAATTCAGGAGAAACCCTACTACTGAGTTCCTCATAAAGTTCAAAAAAGCCAAAGCTCTCTGCCGACACGTAATTATTGAAAGCAAAAGACAATGCTGGCAAGACTTCTTGACGGCATTAAACAAAAATACATCACTAAGTACGGTTTGGAACAATCTTCGAAAAATAACAAACAGAAAATATCGAACACCAATAAGTGGTCTTAAAGTACATGAATCAATTCTGACTGACTCTAACAACATAACAACAATTTCAAGGACTCCTGAACAACACTATACTGACAACTTGCAAAATAATTTGACCATTTTAAACCCACAAAGAGACACATACCTACTAGACGAACCATTTACTATTGAAGAACTTCATCACGCACTAACTAACTCAAAAGAAAGCTCACCCGGACCAGACAGAATTACATACAATATGATAAGACACCTCCCCAACAGTTGCCATAAAGAACTACTTCGGCTTATGAACTCAGTATACGACTCGGGTCAAATCCCTGCATGTTGGACTACTAGCATCGTTATTCCTATACTCAAACCTAACAAAGATAAATCTGAGGTTGCAAATTACAGACCGATATCACTCACCAGCTGTGTCTTCAAAGTATTCGAGAAGATGCTAAACAGAAGGTTAAATTGGTACTTTGAATCGAAGAGCCTACTCTCGCCATATCAGTGCGGTTTCAGAGCAAGGCGCTCTACGCTGGACCATTTAGTTCGACTTGAGTCTTACATCATAGCTTCGTTTATCGATAATAAGGTCACGTTAGCGGTGTCCTTTGATATAAACAAAGCCTTCGACACAGTTTGGCAAATAAGAGTTATTTCTAAACACTATGAATGGGGTATTCGCGGGAAATCATTTGAATTTATCAAGGGTTTCCTTTCGAATAGAACATTCAGAGTCAGAAATGGAACTTGCCTCTCAGATGTCTATAAACAAGAAATGGGCATTTCTCAAGGGAGTATATTGAGTCAACGCTGTTTCTCATTGCAATGGATTCGGTTAGGGATCACATTCCTCCTGATGTAGAGTACTGTTTATATGTTGATGATATACTAATAATCCATTCATCCAAGACTGCAGAAGCTTCTCAAAACAGAATACAGGAGACTATACAATCACTCGAACGCTGGACGGATCTAACAGGACTGAAATCCTCGACTCACAAAACAAAGTCTATTTTATTTACACGAAAGAAACGCAATACTAACTATCATTTACATCTGTACAATACACAAATCCCACAAACAAACGCACTAAAATTCTTGGGTTTACTATTTGACAAACGACTCACGTGGGTACCCCACTACAAGGAATTCATTCAAAAATGTAAGAAATCGTTACATCTTTTGAGAGTTTTGAGTAATACCAGGTGGGGTGCTGACAGGAAAGTATTGCTAAACGTCTATCGAAGTTATACCAGGTCTCTTCTGGATTACGGATGCGTAGCTTACTCGTCTGCCAGGCCCACTACACTAAACATGCTCAATCCAATACATAACACTGGTTTACGATTATCTCTAGGTGCTTTCAGATCTAGTCCAGTGATCAGCTTGTACGCAGAAGCCGTCGAACCTCCTCTATCTTACAGGAGAGCAGTACTATCAGCGGCATATTATTACAAACTTCGATCACTGCCTAATGAAGCTTGCACAAGCGATATCCTGAGTAATCGCAATCTTTATAAGTATGAACAACGGAGAAGTCATGTCCGACCTTTTATTGTAAGATTTCTTGAAATGGAAGAACTGTTTGTCTTGGGAAACTACAACGTTACAACTCACCGACAAACTTTGAACCCACCTTGGACAATACGGAACTATAATATAGACTTAACTCTTACAAAGTATCATAAAAAGGACCCAATGTCAACATTACTACATACACAACATTTCACAGAATACTTCAAACAACACGACAACTGCCTAAAGATATTCACTGATGGATCAAAAACCGAAAGCGGAGTTGGCTCGGCAGCAGTTATGCAAGAAGATATTTATGCCCAGAAGCTGCCCCCATATTTAAACATATTAGGGGCAGAATTATATGCCATCCTACTTGCACTCAAAAATATTCCATCTACACGTCATAATCACATTATTATATACAGCAACTCATTGAGTTCACTACAATGCCTCCAGAACCTGTACACAACCCACCCACTTATGTACTGAAATAAAAGATAAAATGCATGACTTACAGACTCGACAGAAACATATAACACTATCTTGGCTGCCTGGACATCAAGACCTCGGTCAAAACACAACTGCTGATAAACATGCTCGACTTGTGACAGAAGAACAGGCGTGCCAACAATTTCATTTATTTCACAATGACATTACTAGACATACCAGCAAAATTATACTAGACAAATGGCGACTTGACTGGCATACTGAGACTGACAATAAACTACGGACTATTAAACCCACTATTTCGGACTGGTCATCATCGTACAGGAATTCACGTCGAGTAGAAGTAGTCCTTGCGAGGCTAAGAATCGGCCATACACGCATAACCCATGAGTACCTGATGACAAAGACTGACAAACCAAAATGTAGACATTGTAACACAGACCTTACTGTAAAACATATATTAACAGACTGTCGGTTACGGACTAACTTGGACATTCCACATGACCTGACAGATATACTTTCTGAAGGCAGCCAACATGTATCAATACTGGCCTATTTGAAAAACAATAACATTTTTGACAAAATATAAACTTCACATTCAACCTGGGGCAAACATAATCATAAGAATTCCAATTCACTTCTTCTTACAATAAAATCACAGCGATACAGAATGATTTATGCAGTACATTTTATTACCATCTCCTTTTAATAACAAAATTTTAATTTTTTATAGTTATATAGGTATATAATTATTTCTTGTATTTCTCATTTATTTTCAACCTATTTGTTTTTAAATCTATCTAACTTAAGTGGCATCGATTGTTGCAGCACCTACATCGGCTCACACTGAGGATTATATGCTTTTCCCCTAGAGGCTGAGCGTTAACAAAATAAAATAAAAAAATAAAAATAAATAAGTTTTTTTTTAAAACTTTCAAAATGAAACTTTTTTTTTAAAAAACTTTTATTTATTACAAACAAAGCAAAACAGCTGTTGTTGAACTCACAATTTAATTTTGATTGTTCAAAAAGTTCAGGTGAGCCTTGAACTTTTTGAAGAAAAACCGTTATCGAAAAAGTTATTAGAAAACTTTTATGAATGAATGAATGAATGAATGAATGTAAATTTATTATTTCATACGTACATATATATATACAAATATAAAAAGAGAATAATAAAACAATTTACTTAGGCTTGGACATTGTCCATCAGCCAGAGTGCATACCTATATACATAACTTAATTTCATAAAATAAAAATATACATTTTGCAAGTTATGGATACCACTTAAGATGGCTATGGATAAAAGAAGAAAAAGAAAAATTAAAATAAATAATTAAACATAAATTGAAATAATAATTAATAAATACAGTCATAATAAAATAGACTGAGAGAATATATATATATATATATATATATATATATATATATATATATATATATATATATAAATAAAATAAACAACTTATAAATCAATAATTAAATTAAAAAATTAAAAACTGTCGATATTTCCATATATTTTTTAAATATTTATATAAGGTGTCCCAGTTGTTTCCGTTCAGAATCTGCTTGACTTCTTCAAGGGTGAGTAGGTCCTTTTCGTAGTGCGCCCTCCTGAATTCCTTCATTATCGGACATCTCGCAAGAAAATGCAGAGTGTCTTCCTCCTCCTTGAGATTGCACATGGAGCAGTGACCACGCCCGTCTGTTCGCCATGGCCTACTGTTTAGATGCAGCATCTCTGTCCTAGCCTTCATGATTAGACGGACTGCATAGAGGGACCTGTCATCTGACATGTAGGAAACGGCTGCATCAGTGTGGACTAACGAATAGAAAACTTTTATTGAGCAAACCTTTTCTTTATAAGTTTTTTTAAATACTTTCAAAATGAAACTTTTTCAAAAAACTTAATGACTCTTTCGATCTCTGTTATAAAGATATAATGTACAACATCGTTAATCAAAAATTTTTATTTATAACAAACAAAGCAAAACAGCTGTTGTTGAGCTCACAATTTAATATTGAACGTTCAAAAAGTTCAGGCGAGCCTTTAACTCTTTCAAGAAAAACAGCTATCGAAAAAGTTATTAGAAAACTTTTATTGAGCAAACCTTTTCTTAAAAAGTTTTTTAAATACTTTTAAAAATGAAACTTTTTAAAAAAAAGTTAATGACCCTTTCGACCTCTGATCTATACGAAATTCGTTGATTACCTATCAGCTTGCCTCCGGTGTAATGCTCCTATATGTCATGCACATCCCGCAGAGATCAATAGGACCGCTAACATTAATCTAGTCACACCGCTCTCCATATGGGAATCTTGCAGGTAATATACACATCAACAATACATGCTATAGTCGGAGTCCTTACAAGGTAAGTCTAGCCACCAAATATATACCTTCTTATCTACCTAAGAGGTACATTATAGCAAAATTTCAAGGTGCATAAAACACTTCATGAAAAGTGCTTTGCTGGCTCTCGGACTACTAGTTAGCGCGGCTCCTCCCTCTCTCTATAGGGAGGAAACCCGCTTATTAAGTTAACCTTATCAAGCAATCCGGAACTCACTTGAGAATTTAACGTTTCAAAACCCATAGATCACGAAAATAACGAGGGTTTAAATTTGTGTACATACATACATAAATACACATATATATATATATATATATATATATATATATATATATATATATATATAAAATCAGTCCCGTAACAGGCCTCGAGGGCCCTGAGGGGCAGATACTATAGAGGTATCTGATTCTTGACCATACGGCACACTAGGGAGATAGTATGGTCAGTACTATGCTCCGGCCGCCTGATTTTCCCCTTGGCTGCTTCGACTGCTAGAGTCATTAGCACCAAGCAAGGTACCCATTATTAAATTAATTAAAGGCTGGGTTGGCCTAGGGACGGTCAGGGAGGCCGAATCCTACCCATGAACGAAGACACTAGAAGAAAAAATCTTTAGTGCTTGCTCGGGATTTGAACTCAGGCCTCCAGCTTATTAGTCCAGTGCTCTACCACTGAGCTAACCTCGCCCCCATATATATATATATATATATATATATATATATATATATATATATATATATATACATACATATATAAGGGTGTCCCTTAGCTATAGGGAATTTTTTCGAAAGCCAAAATTTTGCTGCTCCCACCCCCCACTTCTGTTCCAATCAACATAAAAAACTACCTTTGCAAAATTTCAGTGCAAAATTTCATCTAGTGTTATCTTCGGCAGTTGTTATCAGCGCATGGCCGTTGATATGGAGACCTTATTGTTTCGTGAAGGTGGTAACTCTACTACGTTAGTTCATTACCTGTAATACAAGATGCTCACTAAAATAATAAGTTACCTAACAAATTAGACTGATAATTGAGTATTAGTTAATTAGCCGGTAGTTATTTTATCTTGAGTATATAGTTTGTTTAATCGATTGCTCTTTTTAAACATTAACATGAGATCATCGGACGAACATGCAAAACTTGCTACTAGAAGACTTCCGAATGACCAGCACTTACTTACAGTTCAAGACATACAAATAACAATAACAGAAGCTATCCTGAATAGGTGGCATGCAATGTGGTATACCACTCAAGATAACCACCTAAGGGGAATAAAGACGACCATTCACGTCAAGCGAACAGAGAACAAAACGTGACGAAGTTGTACTAACAAGACTGAGAATCGGACATACACGCCTCACTCACTCACTCCTATTTTCGAAACAAGACAAGCCAAGGTGCGAAGCATGCAACGTTCCTTTGACTGTGAAACACCTACTAACAGACTGCATGAAAAGAAACAACCTACAGGCACCTCATGACCTTAGCGAGCTGTTAGCAGATAGCAGTCCATATATTGATACCATACTCACATACTTAATGAAAACGAATACATACAACGAAATATAACTGTATTAAAAGTAACGCACAATTAAAATCAAAGACAAAATTTCTGATATCAAAATAATTTTAGAGCAATTTGACTATATTTTTGTGTCTTTGTTTTCTTTAGGTTAGATCCTACTTATTATTTTATGAATTTTTATTATGATTTCAACTATACCATTATTTTATTAATTATTATTTGCTACTTATTTTGTTTTGTATACATATATAAATGTATGTATTTATTTTTTATAAATATGAACAATCAATGTTAATTATGAATGTAAATTTGAAAGTATTTCCTTATTATTTTTATTTTTATTAGCACTTTCCTCCGAAGGAAAGTAGCTATTGAGGTTGCACTCATGACGGAATTTTTGAAAAATTTCTTCAAATCTTTATCGATCCTACCTAGTAGACACCGAAAATGACCTTCGTTAAAATTTATATCTATATATATATATATATATATATATATATATATATATATATATATGTGTCTGTTAACACGATAGCGGCCAGAGTTTTTGTTTTTTCGTCACGAAACTTGGTATATAGCATTCAATTAGCAAACAATTGAACTAGTTCGTTAACCACCAAAGTCGGTCCACCGGAAGGGGGGGTTTACCCGGAACCCAAAACACTAATTTGACCATGTCAGCCGTAATATTTGTTATATTTCAACGAAACTTGGTATTCGTAGTGGTAATATAGAGAGAAAAGTGAGATATAAAAATTAACTAAATTGGTTCATTAGGAGGGGGGAGGGTTTACTCCGGAACCACAATACCAATTCGCCACTACCTGCCGTGATTTTTGGTTTATTTCGACGAAACTCGGTATTCGTAGTGGTAATCTACAGGTAAATACGTGTTGTAAAAATAAACTAAATCGGTTCATGAGGAGGGGGGTTTACTCTGGACCCAAATTACTAATATACTCATACCGGTCGTAATTTCTGCTGTATTGTAACGGAACGCGGTATACGTCGTGGGTAACTCATGAGAAAGAAGTGTGAGCTGAATCGGTCAATCGGAAAGGGGGGTTTACTTTGTAATATATTTCAACAGAAAAGCCCGCCAGACGTAGGTACACAAAGCCGCCGCAAGGAGCCCTTTCTACCACTAGAGGGACAGTATCCTGTTCCTGCGTAAGATAAAAATACGATAATATGAGTTTTTTTGTATTTATTAAGTAGTGTAGTAGGTACCATGTGTAAACATAACTCTGGAAGCAAATTAATAATTGATCAGTTACTCATTAGAAAATTAAAAGAGAACTATTCATGTTTTTATTTATGTAGGATATTTTAAGCAAATTGTTCTGGAAAGCAGTCTACACTACCCAAATTCTGAGGAAAGTGCTTAGTTATGCAGTTCCTGCGTGACGGACTTTTATTAATTTTCTTTGAGCAGATCACCCCTGTTGTGAAGCTCTTCAAGCAAATTAAATAAATATTGTATGCAACTTTGTATAGGTTATTTTACTGTATATATTTATCTATTTGTTTAATTTTTGTACAAATTCTTCTTTTTCTCTTACGTGTATTTACTAATTTTTACTTATCTTTCAAGTGCAGTACTCAGACAAACAATCTTTTTACTAAGGAGTTGTGTGTAAATTGAAACTCCAGTGGTTATTTAGGTTTTTCTTTGTTTTGTTTTTTTGTGTTTATTTTTATTACATCTGAATTATTAATGTGTTCTACTCATTCATGTTTTTACTTAGTTTTATAGAGACAATTGCTCTTTGTGATCATAGCATAAGTAATTTTTATTATCTTTAGGTTACTATTTATTTATATTGTATTCAGGTATTAGATTGTTAAGGATTAGCTAGTTAATATAGTTTTAATACTTAGGAGTTAAGAATATAAGCAAGGCTTGCTAGCAAGTCAAGCAAACTTTGAGCGAAGGAGACGCTCTTTTTGTATTTTTGTATCATCGGCCATTTTGTACAATAATGTTTTTTTTGTGTATTCATTATGTTGTTGTTTTTATCTTCAAATAAAGTATTATATATGAAGTTATTATATATATATATATATATATATATATATATATATATATATATATATATATATATATATATATATATATATATATATATATATATATTATTTTTGAGATTTCTTCGCTGGGGAGAATTTTCGATGTAAGTACGGCATTCTCCAGCTGTCTGATGAAGCAGGATGGGATTCCTGCGAAATATCACCTAGATAAACTGACCGCTGGAGAATGCCATACTTACATCGAATATATATATATATATATATATATATATATATATATATATATATATATATATATATATACAGGGTGTCCTGTAAATGTCTAGTCATATTGTGAGGGGTGATAGAGCACCTTTAGGGGAACAAAAAGTTGTTCTATGACGATTTTCCGAATTCTCGCTCATAAGGGAGAAAACGTCGTTTTATTGTTTTATTGAGACAAACGTGGTTTTTAGAAGAATAGTCGTTGTAGCTCCGTCCCAGGTGGTACTACTATAAAGGGTGTGAAACCAATCGAGAGCTGAGTAAATTTACTATAAGACTAGTTGGAAGTAAACGTAAAAATGAATGAATGTAAGTATGTTTATCTTACCAAAAGAAAGCTATTCTAAATTTCCTGACATTTTCTTGATATTTCTTTCCAGCGTTACTCCTCAATGGACAGGATCTGAGATTTCCGGGTTTTAGAAAAACTTCTTCATTTAAATAGCTTTCTATTCATGTATCAAAACCCTGTGTTATTGTAGTATGTGAACGATTTAAGAACAAAAGTGTAAAAAAAAAAACATGGATCTGTGAAAAGAAAATTATATTTTTTTCTTGAGTTTATTCAAAAAGCTGAGGAGAAATATTTATTTTTATAAATGTTTACATAAATAATTAGTAAATATTTACTTAAAACAATCAAAAAAATTACTTCCACGAATATAAAACAACTTCCTAAAAGAGTAAATACATAAAATACACATTTATTTTGAATTTATTAATTACAGTAACTAATACTGGGTCCAGGAGGAGGCCATTAATGAACCCCAACCATACATAAACCTCAAAAATTATTACTTTTACTTAGATAAAGCATTTGAATACATTTTCACAGGACTATCTACATCTTATTTATGAGGGATAGGATATTTAATTACTACAACAAACACGCCGAGAGTTTGGGCTCACGAGAATCCCAGTGAGTTTCACAAGTGTAGCCATCAGTATCAATTCGAGGTAAAGCATTTGTTTTCTAAATATAAAAACCTGTAAAAATGTGTTCAAATGCGTGATCTGGGTAAAAATGGTAATTTTTTAGGTTAATGTATGGTTGGAGTTTATTAATGGCCACCTCCTGGACCCAGTATTAGTTACTGTAATTAATAAATTCAAAATAAATGTGTATTTTATTTATTTACTGTTTTAGGATTTTTTTTTATAATCGTGGAAGTAACTTTTTTTGATTGTTTTAAGTAAATATTTATGTTAAACATTTATAAAAATAAATATTTCTCTTCAGCTTCTTGAATTAACTGAAGAAAAAAATATAATTTTCTTTTCACAGATCCATGTTTTTTTTTTACACTTTTGTTCTTAAATCGTTCACATACTTCAATAACACAGGGTTGTGATACATGAATGGTAAGCTATTTAAATGAAGAAGTTTTTCTGAAACCCGGAAATCTCAGATCCTGTCCATTAAGGAGTAACGCTGGAAAGAAATATCAAGAAAATGTCAGGAAATTTAGAATAGCTTTCTTTTGGTAAGATAAACATACTTACATTCATTCATTTTTACGTTTACTTCCAACTAGTCTTATAGTAAATTTACTCAGCTTTCGATTGGTTTCACTTCCTTTCTAGTAGAACCACCTGGGACGGAGCTACTTACGGAGGGAATTTTTTCGAAAGTCAAAATTTTGCTGCTCCCACCCTCCAATCAACAAAAAAAACTAGCTTTGCAAAATTTCAGGGCAATCGGACAACTGCTTGGCGACCCGCAAACGGTTTGAAATTGACACATAGAATACGCAACGATTAATTCAGTTAAAAAAGGTTGTACTGTTCTCTATCTCAATTTTTTTTCTTAGAACAATTTACGTAGTTACAATTTACGTACGTTGTTTAAAATCATTCTGAATCAAATATCTCAAAAGTTAGTAATAAAAAATGTCTGGAATAACAACAAAACTTTTAAAAATATTAGGATTTTACTAATGCATACAGCTTGCATAAGACAATTTTCTTGTTACAGCAATAATTTCTATAAAATCAAGGCAGTTGTGTATTTTGTTCCGTCCCCGGCAACGATCTGCAAAACTAATTGTTTCTCAGTTTCAAGTTTTGTGAAAACGTTATTGTAATCCTGGATGAATTTGACACCTCTTTCACAACAAGTACCCTCTCGAGTTTTTAATTCTAACCTGGATCATCCTTCCACTTTAAAGGGTCTTCTTCTCTCAAAACATTTAATGTTTTGTATCAGGTGTTACTTATTTTGGTGGAGAACGTATCTATTCAGTTGATTTTTGTTGTTGTTTCTCTCCTTCATCATTGTCTGCTTTCAGCATAACTTGATCTATATTTGCCTTAACCGCTGTTGGATAGTAGTCATCAAATAAGGATGGAGCGTCGGCTTTGGAAACTAAATACTAGAGTTGATTGGAATTTTTTTTGCAGCTGCCTTACTGATTTCTGGATCAATATCCTGATAATAATCAGTTGATGAGTGAATGGGAAAACATGATATGGTGCTTTTATTGTGTCTGATGGCAGAAACCAGTATCGAACGTACATTCGCGTAAGAAAAATACGCATTCCTCTGAATAGTTCAGTCACCTAAGACATCGAGATCGCAGAAAAACGCGTAACGCTGATTTTTCGGGGTGTTGTTCGGGACCACCCCAGTAGTGTGTACCTAATTTGTCAGCTTCGAAAGACCTGTGCTAACTACGCAACAGTCGAAAAACATTAAAATTTTCGGACATTTTTTTTTTTGTTTTTAGCGCGGTTCCTCCCTCCCCCATAGGGAGGAACCCCGCTTATAAGGTTGATACAATGAAACAATCCGGAAGTGCCGACAAGAAAATTTCGCGTTTCAGAACCCCTAGAGACCGAAAATAACGGTGGTTCAAATTTGTATATATATATATATATATATATATATATATATATATATATTTGTCTGTTCGCTCATTTCTGGCTTCCCTGATGGTCCGATTTTGATGAAATTTGGTACAAAAATCAGTCGTCCAATTTGAAAGGTCAAGTTCGTTAACCAGCAAAATCCGCCCACTGGAAGATGGCGTTTGGGGCGAAATTCGCGCAGAAAAAAACGTAACGCTTACGTTTCTGAGTTCATAAGCTTGTAAGTACTCTTTTTATATGCTCCTTGGGCTAGGAAAACGAATGAAACCATTTTCAAGGCGATAGCTTTAACCGTTTTCGAGAAAATTGGAAAAATAGTTTTTGAATACCGTTTTTGGTTTGGGTACTTAGAATCACGGGATTCAGTTGAAAAATTATCTGCATGTTCTACTTTCATTAAAACTAATATGTTGAAAGTTATGTTACGTTTGGAGTTAAGGAAGGGTTAGAATAAAATATTTTATGAACAGACATGAAAAGTTTTGGTAAGTTTGTATACTTTCCTTAATATCTCGAAAAAGGTTGAGAATCTTGGTAAACAAAAGATTACCATTAGAATTTTTACTAAATGTTCTACAAAAAATGTTTTGAAGACATTTGCGATGGGATGGTCATATTTGGAGAAATAAGTGCTTAAAACATAGGTAATTTCGTTCATTTGAACGAATCTTTTTGTGTGTTTCCTACAGTTTTTTTTCACTGCTCGTTATTTTTGTGATTGCTTATAGTAGTCAAATGTATTAGTCAATAAAACAGGATACGTATATATAGAAACAATATTTTGTTTCAACGGTATCTAGGAATTCGAAGATGCCCTATGAATATCTAGATTACTGTACTGGTGTTGATTTCGTTCTTTAGAATTGTTTTTGGTATTCCCTATTTTCAGAAGTTTTTATCTATTTATTAATTTTTTTTTTTAATTTCATTGAACGAAATCATATGAATTCAAAGGTGAGGAGCTAGGAGGCTTAGGGTGGAGTGCATTCCCAGTACAGGTATCGCCCAGTGGACCCTCGTCATCTGTAAGTTCCTTTCTAGGGTCATAAAGATAAGCCTCCAAACAACTGTAGGAATGTAGGATTTCTAATTTTTGCCAGTATCAGAACAGCCGCTCTTTACATACCACAGTGGTACTGACGTACCGGTTTATACCAGTTGCACTCCACACTGTGGTAGTACTTGGTGTATGCCACAGCGGATTGCTCATTATAATTTTATTTTATGAGTATTAAATAGATACCTAAAAAAAGTTTATTTGTGTATAAGTGTTGCGTTTTTGGGATTAGAATAAAATATTTTATTAACAGACATGAAATACTTCGGAATCTTTGTATATTGTCCTTATTTTTTTTTCTTTTATAGTGTATCGAAATCTGAGTCATTAGCACCATTTTTTCCTTATGAGCTTATGTAATACTTAGATTTAGCTAGCAACAATATTTTACACCGCAATTAAAGTGATTTGCTCTTCTTATAAACATAATATTTATATTATAATATAAACATAACACATTAATTTGTCTGACAAAAAAAAAGTCCGACCCGCAGGAACTGCTTCATCTTAGCGCGGTTCCGTTCTTATCTCAAGTGCGATTAGTGAAGGAATATAGCAGCTATCGGTAGGTATTAGCACCATTTTCCCCCCTTAATATCTTCAAAACAGTTAAGAAATCGTGGGAAGTACGATATAACCATTCAAAAGCTTACTAAATTCTCTAAAAAAAAGATTCTGAAGCAAATTTCGATGGGGCAATATCAGTCGGAGAAGTAAGTGCTTAAAACTACGAAAGTGTTAGTTTTGTTATTTTAAACGGGTTTTTGTCACTGTTTACCTCACTTTTGTTTTTTAAGTTTATTTAACGGTGGAATGAGTATTTCATTAAAGCTGAGAAAATAAGAATCATATTGGTAATAGAGTTTTCCTAGAGTGAGCGTCGCGATGACGGGAGAGTCCCATCCGTTTAGAAAACTGTCAGTTTCCATATGTGGTGCTTTAAGCTTCCTTCTCTTTGAAATTTTATTTTATATTTTTAACGAAAGATCAAAACCTACCGATAGCTGCTACTATTCCTTTACTAATCGCACTTCGGATAAGAACGGAACCGCGCTAAGATGATGCAGTTCCTGCGAATCGGACTTTTTGCTTATAGGTTTTAAAACGTGCATCCTACAACAATTTGTATTCTTTGCTTTTTAAAATTAGATAACATTTAAAAACTTGTGATGCTAAAATAAACTGTTTAGGTAGAATAACTTCCGAGATACAGCTGTTCAAAGTTTGGCTACTTTTCCCAAAAAGTGCAAAATTTAACTATCAGAGGCGTGTTTGGAGGGATATGGAGGCCGGAATAATCATCTTACAAAATACTCTTGAGAAGGAAAGTTATAGCAAATTTTATTAGCTTCAATTGAAGCGCAATAGGAAGTCTATAAGCCCATTAGGTGTCTGTTGCGCAGTTAGCACAGGTCTTTCGAAGCTGACAAATTGGGTACACACTACTGGGGTGGTCCCGAAAAACACCCCGAAATATCAGCATTACGCATTTTTTTTTGCGCACTTTGCCCCTTTTTTTTTGTGTTAGGCGACTGGACTAGAAAGAGTCTATCTCCCTACGACATAATTGAAATTGATCTGGGAACAGGTATATCTTGTATACATAAATCGCCTTTGCCATCCACCTAGCATGACCTACAGCTCTTGGTACACGAAGCGATATTCCGTTCTTCAGAATGCCGTCAAGAAAGATCCCTTTTCTTTCATCATAGAGTTCGAGTAACTTATCAACGCAGTGGTCAGTTCTTCTAATAG
This sequence comes from Gonocerus acuteangulatus, assembly GCA_946811695.1. NCBI lineage: Eukaryota > Metazoa > Arthropoda > Insecta > Hemiptera > Coreidae > Gonocerus > Gonocerus acuteangulatus. The sequence continues at coordinate 159,456,914 of OX328123.1, forward strand.
GAATTTGTGCTTTTTAACGAGTAAAAAAAATGTAAAAATGTAAACTTCTTGAATCATCAATGCTGTCTGTACTCTCCTTTGTTGTAAGATTTACAACTCATAGAAAATAGAAAACAACTTTTAAAACTTCTTTCGGAGCCGGTTCGAAGGCTCCGAAGATTTGATTGGAATCGCCCCATTGAAAATTGCTTCAGCACCTTTTTTGTAGGAAATTTAATAAGCTTTCGAATAGTTGCTTTACAATTTCCACGATTTCCCAACCGTTTTCGAGATATTTACAAAACTATACGGTATTTTTTTTCTCTGTTTTTACCTCACTTTTTAATTTAATTATTTATTTACTTTGTTTCATTGAACAGTGAAATAAGTATTTCTAGATTTGTATTCACTTATAGAGCCTGCCTTAACAGTTAAAGGACACATCTAGCCTTATGGCAGAGGGAAATAAACTGTGTTATCTGGAAAGGACCAAAATTCCCTTCCATCCATTAATTGAGCATTTATTTGTTTTGTTGTTTTTTTCTTTGTTTATTTGAGTTTATTATTGTTTATTTTTTGAATTAAATTTAACAGGAAAATGATCATTTTATTCAAACAAGGTAAGAAAATAGAAACATATTTCATTGGATTCCCAGAACTTTGTGAAGTCGGAAGGAGTAATTAGGATACTGTCAGTTTCCTATTGTGGTGCCTGGAATCTTGCTTCTCGGATTTAATTTTTTTTTCACTAAAGATTAGAACAAAATAATAACAGCTTCAATTCCTTTGCAATTGCCACTAGGGATAATAAGAGGAGCCACTAGGGATCGCGTTAGGAGTAGAGTATTTTGTAAGCTTTGGAATGGCCACCATTCAATTGCCACGATTTCCCAACCGTTTTCGATATATTCGCAAAAATATACGATTCCAAAACTCTTATAAGATCCTTCCTTAACTCAAAACGTAACCAAAATTTAAACATGTTTGTTTCTATGAATTTCAAACATACAAAAAACACTTTTACTGAATCCCATGATTTTAAGTGCCCATCTATGCTTCACGGAGAGTATGAAAACAGGTTTTGAGAATCATGGAATATGACATATTAGCGCGGTTCCTCCCTCCCCCATAGGGAGGAACTCCGCTTATAAGGTTGATACAATGAAACAATCCGAAAGTGCCGGCTAGAAAATTTCGCGTTTCAGAACCCCTAAAGACCGAAAAAAACAGTGGTTCAAATTTGTATATATATATATATATATATATATATATGTATATATATGTATATATATATATATATATATATACATATTTATTTATATATATACATATATATTTATATATATATATATATATATATATATATATATATATATATATATATATATATATATATATGTCTGTTCGCTCATTTCTGGCTTCCCTATTGGTCCGATTGTGATGAAATTTGGTACAAAAATCCGTCGTCCAATTTGAAAGGTCAAGTTCGTTAACCAGCAAAATCCGCCTACTGGAAGATGGCGTTTGGGGCGAAATTCGCGCAAAACAAAATCGTAACGCTTACGTTTTTGAGTTCATAAGCTTCTAAGTACTCGTTTTATATGATTCCTGGGCTAGGAAAACGAATGAAACCATTTTCAAGGCGATAGCTTTAACCGTTTTCGAGAAGATTGGAAAAATATTTTTTGAATACCGTTTTTGGTTTGGGTACTTAGAATCATGGGATTCAGTTGAAACATTTTCTGCATGTTCTACTTTCATCAAAACTAATATGTTGAAATTTTGGTTACGTTTGGAGTTAAGGAAGGGTTAGAATAAAATATTTTATTAACAGACATAAAAAGTTGTTGTAACTTTGTTTACTTTCCTTAATTTTTTTTTTTTTTTTTTTTTTTTTTTTTTTTTTGGTGCATCTACTGCTAAGGTCATTAGCACCACTTTCCACTACTTTCCTTAATATCTCGAAAAAGGTTGAGAATCTTGGTAAACGGAAGAATACCATTAGAAAGCTTATTAAATGCTCTAAAAAAAAAGGTTCTAATGAAAGTTTTGATTAGGTGATGTCAATTGGAGAAATAAGAACAAAGAAAAGAGATTTTTGATGAAATTTGGTACAAAAATCTGTCGTCTAATTTGAAAGGTCAAGTTCGTTAACCAGCAGAATCCGCCCGGTGGAAGATAGTTTTTGAGGCGAAATTCGCGCAAAAAAATCGTAACGCTTACGTTTTTGAGTTCATATGCTTGTATGTGCTTGTTTTGTAGGTTTCTTAACATAGAAAAACGAATCAAACCATTTTTAAGGCGATATCTATAACCGTTAATGAGAAAAGTGGAATCAATGTTTTTGTAAGTCATTATTTTATTGTGGGTACTTAGAATCGCGGGATTCAATCGAAATATTTTCTACACATTGGAAATTAATCCCAACTAAGATGTTTAAATTTTGGTTATATTTGGAGTTAAGGAAGTATGCGAAAACAATTATTTTATTAATAGACATGAAATGTTTTCGGATCTTCATACAGTTTTTGTAAATATCTCGATAACGGTTGGGAAATCGTGGTAAGTGGAACGTGACCATTCGAATGCTTACTAAATTCTCTACAAAAAAGGTTTAGAAGCAATGTTCGATGGGGCAACGTCAATCAGAGATATAAGCGCTTAAAACTTAAAAAGTGTTTGTTTTGTTGCTTTGAAAGGGTTTTTCTCTTTGTTTATCTTACTTTTTAATTGGTTGTTCCTTGTTTTAAATTTCATTTATCAGTAAAATTAGTATCGTAGTAAAATAAGCTAAGAAACGGTGAAAGGTATTGGTAATAAGTTTGGAGTAGCTGTGGTTATCAAGATGGCTGTGGCTAATCATGATGACGTAGTTTGTTTTGAATTCTCCTATCTATATAACCTTCCTTATAGCCTCAAACTGTAGTTGTCGTTATTTCTTATTTTATAGACAGATTTAACCCACGACAGAATGGAATTTTATTCCTCACGAAGCACATATTTATAGTTGATTATAACAGTAAAAGGAATTTACTAGTAAAACAAAATAGTTAAAATGACAAAGAATTTTTGTTTGTTTAGAATAGAGCCTTCTCAGCAGTAGTCAAGGAGTATGTACGTTTTCAGTACATAATTGTATTGATTTATACAGATTAAGAATCATCCACTTCTGTGTAAGTTGGCTACTGCCTGTTTCCTGTGATTTGTGATGCTAATCTATTCCATTTCTTCGAGAAGTACGTAACCGCGCTAAGATGATGCAGTTCCTGCGAGTCGGAATCTTTAAGATTTCCTCAGCAATTGGTTGTCCGTTGATTAATTAATTTAAAATCGGTGGTATTGTCGTTGGCTTGGCAGATAAGTTCTCCTTTTCTTGTTTGTTAATTCAATAAGCGTAGCATGCAACTAACTTTACCTGCAAGGAACACAATTGTGCAAAACTATAACTACAATCCTGAATTGAGACATGGTTTAATATCCAACCCTTCCAAGAAGGGAGGAACAATATGTGGATACAGTATTGTGTCGAGAAGTTGCCCTTGCACAATTTATACTTAACAATCTGTAGTGGATATAATCTTGAAGGTGAAGGGAAACTCAATAGAATGTCACTGTTGTTGTAACAATAGAAATAGCCAGGATTTCTAGATGCGCAGCACTTCCTCCCTGCGCGATTTAACACTACAGGACAGTACACACATGGATGATATTCTAAAATGTTTAAAAAATAAAAATAAGTTCCAACGTTTTTAGAAATCCTCCCTATAAATTATTTATTTTTTATTTATTTATATATTTTTTTATAATTTATTTACCTTTATTATTATTATTTTATTTTGTTTTCTTAAAGAATGATACATCTTTTCTGCTACTGTAGTATCTTTTTGTATTTTATTTATTTTTTTTTCATTTGATTTCCTCCTAGCTTCAATAGTATAAGAAACATTTAGCTTTGTTCGCACATAGACCTTAAGAGTAAATAGCCTTTGTTGTGTACTCTTAATAAATAAATAAACACTACAGGATGTTGGTGTTACACCCAAAATTGATTCCTACACTATATATATGTAGAGATAATAGTTGTAGGTACATCAGTTTATTTTGGCTTGTAACTGTTTTGTATTTTATGTGTTAGGTTTATGTATCTGCCTTAAAAAATTAATGTTTTGACAGAATTAAGTCGATTCTCTTTATGTGAAAATATCAATATAGCATACAGTATCAAGAATTTCGTTATTTCATATTATTCTTTATATATATATATATATATATATATATATATATATATATATATATATATATATATACATTTTTAATTTTAATTTTGGTGTGTGTACTATTTTTAAATACTTTTTTTTAAAATATGTATTTATATTTTCTTAATACCCTTTTTTTTTATTTATTTATTTATTTTAAAGCTCTTTATACAAGTTTGCTTCTTTTAGGAATCTTATAATTAAATCAATAACATTTGAGGAATTTCCTAAAACATCCTTTGGGATATTGAGCCTTCCTAAAATACTTGAGTAGTGATTACATTTGTTAAATATATGATAAATACTAACCTAAAGACAGCCTCTGCAGTGAGTAGATACATTTTGCTTGTTGTTCATGAGTTATGAGATGTCCCTGGGTTAATTTTGAATGGCCTATTCCCAGTCTAGTTATAGCTACTTCTTCTTTTCGAAGGGGTTGTTTCGCTGGCCACAACAGAACTTTTAATAAGTCTTAATTTGTTTTATTTTATTTGGATCCATTTATCTTCCCATTTTTACTGGATTTTTCTTTTTAATGGTAGATTGCAGTTGGTATTATTAGTTATTCTGTTTAAAGAAACTGAGCGTCCTTTGCGGCTTTATCGGCTTTTCCATTGCCCGAAATACTTTTATGGCTAGGAACCCATACAAAATGAATTTTTCTATCAGGCTGTACCGTATGAAATGTCAGTTTTGGACTTGCCGATTTCCTTCAAATGTCTTGAAACTGTCGTGGCTCCTACTCCGAGTTCTTTGGCATATTCCCTAGTGCTTTTTGAGGGGCAAGCTTCAACCCTTTCTTTCAGGTGGCCATTGTCAAGCTTGGTTTCTCGCCTTCCTCGCTCCTCGTTGTCAAGGTCAAAATTTCCACTTCGAAACCTGGAAAACCTCCGGTAAACAGTTCGTTCATTCACCGTTCCCTCCCCGAACGCCGTGTTAATGTTCACACACGCCTTAGCAGCACTATGACCGAGCTTAAATTAATAACGAAAAATAATACTGATTTCCGTTGAAGTAATAATTTAAGTTTTATTTTTTTCTCAGAAGAAGTTCTCACAACACAGTACGCAAGTTACTGATTAAATAATAGGAATAAAAGAGGTTTAATTCTATCTGAATAACAATGATGTTTGTAAATAATGAACGAAAAATAGGGAAAGGATTTAATCGCAAAGTAAACAAAATTGACATTTCATACGGTACAGCCTGATATTTAACTCGTTTAGTAGATATTTATGTTTTAAAGAAGGAATTAATTTCAGAGGGAAATAGTGAATAGGTAATATTGAGTCCTAAGGATGGAGAATATTATCGGCTGAATACGGAGTGTTCGTGGTCGGAAAGGCGAATCTACTGAAGGTTTCAGGAGATTCATGACCCAACAATCTGCCTAATACTCAGAGATATTAGTCCCGGAATCCTGGGGTCTAGGATACCTAGGGGGGTTGGTGTACCTGAACAACTTACAGATTTTAGGTGCACGGGGTTCCCTGAATTTAACCCTTATCTTGGCAAGAAGGTTTGCAAGTTCTCGTGGTTTACCAAACATAATTACTGATACAACCAGTTGATAGTCTTCAAACTGCCACAAACTGCTACCTACTGTATAGCCGTATTCCCCTTTGAGATCAGAAAAGAGAAAAATGGTTCTACCCCATCCTCATTTATGAAAACATTGCAAAAGTCAAGGTGTCATGTGTGACACCTTGCCAAGAAAAGGGCAAAACTTCAAGAGCCTATAGGAGACCAAAATACTAATACAAAAAGTCATTTAGAGATTTTATCGATTTTTCTTCGTTTTAGAGAAAATCTCGAAATAAGAAACGGAATTATTTTCATGTTTGTACTCATTTATTTACATTTTTAATGTAAGAAGATTAAATCTTTAATGCTCTCGGCTTTTGAATTAAGGTCCTTCAGCAGCACATTAGTCCAGTTCTCTACCACTGAGGTAACCTCGCCCCCATATATCTACAGGGTGTCCCGCATTGAGATGTCACAACTTAAGGTTTTTTTCTGCACCTCATTTGTAGCTCACTGATGGAAAAATGAGCGCTCTATATCAACATGTATCAGAGCTACTCAAACATTTGTATATTTTCAATACCATTGTTTTATTTGCTTGAAAAACTGTGGGGGTCTCCCGTGGTCAATAACGGGTTTTTCTTATTGGTAATTTAATATACATTCTAAAAATGTTACGATACATTAACCAGAAATCCCGGACAGCTTTTCATAAAATAAACCAATAGTTTTACAAATAGACAAGTGTTTGAGTAGCTCTGCTACATGTTGAGATAAAACGCTCATTTTTGCGCCACTTGACTACAAATGACGTGCAGAATAAACCCCTAAAGTTATGTTATCTCAGTGTGATACACCCTGTATATATATAGGGTGTATCGCAAGGTTATGACAATACTCCAAGGCCTGAAACTAGACAAAAACATGTAGTTCAACACCACCAACCATACATTCCTATCTCACTCAGTTCCAGACATATGCCGTTCTTACGTTTGTCCCGAAGCCAATCAACCAGCGAAGGCCACCCGCCCACATGACCAGGCTGGTCGGGATGCGGAGCAACCTCAAGAACATCTGGGCCCGAACGAAGGACTGGACAGTTCCCCGGGGCATGGAAGCACGGCCCGCCGTGTTAGTTCCAATTCTATTCGAATACCGCAGAAGCAGGTGACAAGGCCGAGCTGATCAGCCTGCTGAGTCACGTGAGCAAGATCTTCGAAAAGTTGATCCTTTCTCATGCGGTAAAGCACTGCACCGAGGCGGACGTCATCCCGCGAACAGACTGGCTTCCGGCTCGGGCTCTCCTGTGACCACTACGTCACCAAGTTCCAGAACACCCTGTGCTCTTATCTCCCTGGACTGCACCCAGGCGTTCGACTGTGTATCCCACCAACTACTTGTGCATCAGCTGCGGTGCTGCGGATTCCCGGCCCAGCTGTTCAAGTTATCGGGATTGGTCTACGTCAGGATTGGCGGTGATATATCCAGCAGTCGACCGTCAACGTGTGGAGTTTCGAGGTCAGGGGTCAGCGGATCAAGCTGTCCAAGATGATAAACTACCAGGGAGTGCACATACACCGGTATGTGTCTGTGACACCTTATGCCAGCAGCAGCCTGAAGGAAGCCCGCAGAAGACGTTCCGCCTGTATCATCTCCTGGCGATCGGCCCAGCTGTCGCTTCGGCTGAAGGAGCAGATTTACAAGGCGATCATCAGGCCGACTGCACGGGGCAGTACATGTACCCTCATACGCCGCAGCGTTTCCAGAACGGGGTCCTGCTTCGTGCTGTGCAGCACACTTCCCTCCGAAGGACGAAGCCATCCCCCCTCCACGAAGAGTTGATGCTGCCCTCGGTTCAAGACTTCATACGGAAGCGTCATGTTAAGTTCTGTGACGGCCTCCGGTACTGTGTGAACCCCCTCATCAGGGACTTGACACCTCCGCCTCTACCTCTGAGGTGGCAGGGCAGGACCAGACGGATCCTGGATCTCTGCGAAGACGCTGCTTAGGAGCAGCAGTAGGTATCGTATGAACTGAATGTATTAATTTAAGTCTATTTGTTAGTCTTAAGTTAGCTTTAAGTTACTTCCTTGTATAGTCCCTCCCTATACAACTCTGTGTCCCCCTAGATTTAGTATTTTAGACTAAGTAGGCTTAAGTCCCCCGATTATAAATACATCTACCTTCTAGTGCGTAAGCATAGAAAAAGGTGTAGTTTTAAGTCCAGTTCCAGGACCCAATCCGTTGGGCCTGGAGCTCTCTATGTACGAAATAAATTTTTTTGGAGGGTGGGAATACAAAATGTCATTCCCTCGGCAAGTACCGAGGAAGAAACAACAATGACCTGGCTGACGAAGATGGAGGGGATTTCAGCAATATATATTGAGGGGTACCACCGCTGGATAAAAATGCTGTTCCATCCAAAAATATGATCCCAGAAACGAAAAATTAACATATATATAAAATCTATGAAGATTTAAGACATTTTGAAAATTATCATCAGTACAACCGTAGGTTCCCATTGCCCTGGGGATGTGCTAATAGTGAAGTGATAAGAGAGATAAGAAACTGGCTGACTAGATTCTTGGCCCGAAGGTCGAAGCACATTCCGAGATTATTAAACCCGTTAACAGCCTTAACTGCTAGAACCTTGTCTTCCCAGTGTGGGAGTCGGTAGTTGAATCTTCTTAATCAGAACAACGAGGCAATCCTCTTCTCTCTGCTTCCTAGGGCTCTCTGGTTCTAGTAGCAGCAGGGCAGAGTCAGCTGTTCTAACAACTGTCAGGTTATTTGTAGGGAAGGTCCACGTTTTGAAAATATCGTAGACAGCATAATATTCAATTACATATGTAATGAACCCTAATACATTGGGCAGCGTTTTTTAACTAAGGGTCTGAATATCCGCGCGCGAAACATTTATATTTTTCCTGTTTTGAAATAATGTAATAAAAACATACTTATCTATGGTCACCTAAAATATATAGTGATTAATACAAGCTCCTAAACCAGTATTGATCCATCTCTATTTTAAGCTCAGGATATAGCACATACTTACTGTATAATGTTTTCCTGTTTTTTGAACTTTTTTTGTATATATGTAGATTAGTATTAAATTTTGTTTGTTTTATGGCGTGTCAACCTTTTCGGTCATTAACGCCATTTCTTTGAGAAGGGAATAATCTGTGATGGTTGTAATCATCAAAGATTATTCGCGAACATATACATTCCCATTAATAAGCAGTATAATATTACATTCACGTAATATTAAACTGCTTATTAATAATAATTTTTCTCCTTTCTCTTCAATGAAGTATAAACTCTGTCCTACTTGTTTAACAGCCCTGATGAAGGCTTCAAGCCGAAACGTCGGCAAACAATAAAACCCATTTTTACTTGTAAAATGTAGTTTTATAAATACAACGATCGTACCCTGACTATATGATATGAAAGATACAGTTATGAAAGATACAGGCTCAACTATGTGGAGATGATTTCGATGAAGCAATTATCAAGAGGATCCAGCCAATAAGAGACATGGTGGCTGCTGGTTGTCAATAATATGATAAATGTTTAAAAAACCTGTACAGTAGGCCCTAAGTTAATGAAATGAAGAAAGTTGGCACGTTTGTAGAAGAATTAAAAATCAAGTTTCTGTACAGCTTCAAGCTATACCTAACCGAGGTGCTATGGATTCAATATTTTGAAATGGTCACGCATTTTAAACTATTTTCACTTCATAAACAGTTTAACAATTTGGAAATATTGAATCCATAGCTTTGAAATAGTCCCTCAGTTAGGGTTGAAGGTGTGCAGAAAACTTGATTTTTAATTCTTCATCTCAACCTAGTTGAGCCTGTTTGATAACTGTATCTTCCACATGCATTTTCATCACCTGAATTACAAAATTACGTTTATGATGAGGCAGTCGTTGTTTTGAGCTTGTGTAATCTTCAGGAATACTTGTTCCGCACACAAAACCATCCGTTTTGAAGTAAAACTCAGAAGATGGCGTTAGTTTTCCCGAAGATTGATTAAGCAGCCTTCTTCAGGCGAGCTGCTATTTTTTTGCTTTTTACAAAAATTACTGACTTCTCCCATATTTCAACGCTCGTTTGCGTGGAAACCGTGCGATGTACGAAAAAATGACTTGAAACCACCGTTTGACTGGTATTTGGGATACCACTCTGATCGGTCTAAGCCAACCTTTAATTTGGATGGTAGTAAGTTGTTGAGCCCGATGAAAGAGCTTTGCTGGTCCAAGTCCCCACCCCTGCCCTATAGGTGGAGTGGAGGGGAGGGAATCATTACCCCCACCCCACCACTCCCTAATTGCTGGTTACTCTTGCAGGAATAACATGGATAAGTGATCTAGGCAACCTGTCAGAACCACAACTTACTAACGATTTATATAATTTAAACGCTTAAATTTACACTTTTACAGGAATTAACAACGTCATGATGAAAAGTGAAGGGTATCCTTGGAAATTACGGTGTAACAAAAAAATAGGCGGTTCCTCCCTTCCTCCATAGGGATATGTGTATATGTATAATATATATATATATATATATATATATATATATATATATATATATATATATATATAAATCACGTGTCTGTCTGTTTTTCTGTTTATTTATTTGTTTGTTTGTTCCTTATACAAATCTACACCGTTTGACCGATATTGACCAAACTTGGCACACTGGTAGGTCTTGATACGAGAAATCGCCTAGGCTAGGTCAAAATACTTAAATTTCAAAATTTGGTCATAAGGTCAAAAGTTTTGTTCAAGAAAAATTGGCTGCACTGAAACAAGTACTCTTCGACTACTGCTGAGAAGGCTCTATTCTAAACAACCAAAAAATCGTTGTCATTTTAAGTAAATTCGTTTTACTGTTATAATCAACTGTAAATATGTGCTTCAGTAACGATAACTTCAGTTGGAGGCTATGAGGAAGGTTATGTAGATAGGAGAGTTCAAAATAAACCTATGTATACGCCATCATGATATTGGCCACAGCCATCTTGATTACCACAGCCACTCCAAACTTATTACCAATACCTTTTATAGTTTCTTAGTTTCTTTTACTACAATTCTAATTTTACTTTCTAAAGTAAAGTAAAATAAGTAATTTTACTTATAAATTCAATTTAAAACAAAAAACAACCATATTAATAAGTGAGATAAACAAAGAGAAAAACCCTTTCAAAACAACAAAACAAACACTTTTTCAGTTTTAAGCGCTTATATCTCTGATTGACGTTGCCCCATCGAACATTGCTTCTAAACCTTTTTTGTAGAGAATTTAGTAAGCATTCGAATGGTCACCATCCACTTACCACGATTTCCCAACCGTTATCGAGATATTTACAAAAACTGTATGAAGATCCGAAAACATTTCATGTCTATTAATAAAATAATTGTTTTCGCATACTTCCTTAACTCCAAATATAACCAAAATTTAAACATCTTAGTTGGGATTAATTTCCAATGTGTAGAAAATATTTCGATTGAATCCCGCGATTCTAAGTACCCACAATAAAATAATGACTTACAAAAACATTGATTCCACTTTTCTCATTAACGGTTATAGATATCGCCTTAAAAATGGTTTGATTCGTTTTTCTATGTTAAGAAACATGTTTTCGTTCGTCGGCACTTCCGGATTGTGTCATGAGATGGGGTTCCTCCCTATGAAGGGAGGGAGGAACCGCGCTAAAAAGGTTCTGAAGCAATATTCGTTGGGTCAACGTCAATCAGAGATATAAGCAGTTAAAACTTAAAAAGTGTTTGTTTTGTTGCTTTGAAAGGGTTTTTCTCTTTGTTTATCTTACTTTTTAATTGGTTGTTCCTTGTTTTAAATTTCATTTATCAGTAAAATTAGTATCGTAGTAAAATAAGCTAAGAAACGGTGAAAGGTATTGGTAATAAGTTTGGAGTAGCTGTGGTTATCAAGATGGCTGTGGCTAATCATGATGACGTAGTTTGTTTTGAATTCTCCTATCTATATAACCTTCCTTATAGCCTCAAACTGTAGTTGTCGTTATTTCTTATTTTATAGACAGATTTAACCCACGACAGAATGGAATTTTATTCCTCACGAAGCACATATTTATAGTTGATTATAACAGTAAAAGGAATTTACTAGTAAAACAAAATAGTTAAAATGACAAAGAATTTTTGTTTGTTTAGAATAGAGCCTTCTCAGCAGTAGTCAAGGAGTATGTACGTTTTCAGTACATAATTGTATTGATTTATACAGATTAAGAATCATCCACTTCTGTGTAAGTTGGCTACTGCCTGTTTCCTGTGATTTGTGATGCTAATCTATTCCATTTCTTCGAGAAGTACGTAACCGCGCTAAGATGATGCATTTCCTGCGAGTCGGAATCTTTAAGATTTCCTCGGCAATTGGTTGTCCGTTGATTAATTAATTTAAAATCGGTGGTATTGTCGTTGGCTTGGCAGATAAGTTCTCCTTTTCTTGTTTGTTAATTCAATAAGCGTAGCATGCAACTAACTTTACCTGCAAGGAACACAATTGTGCAAAACTATAACTACAATCCTGAATTGAGACATGGTTTAATATCCAACCCTTCCAAGAAGGGAGGAACAATATGTGGATACAGTATTGTGTCGAGAAGTTGCCCTTGCACAATTTATACTTAACAATCTGTAGTGGATATAATCTTGAAGGTGAAGGGAAACTCAATAGAATGTCACTGTTGTTGTAACAATAGAAATAGCCAGGATTTCTAGATGCGCAGCACTTCCTCCCTGCGCGATTTAACACTACAGGACAGTACACACATGGATGATATTCTAAAATGTTTAAAAAATAAAAATAAGTTCCAACGTTTTTAGAAATCCTCCCTATAAATTATTTATTTTTTATTTATTTATATATTTTTTTATAATTTATTTACCTTTATTATTATTATTTTATTTTGTTTTCTTAAAGAATGATACATCTTTTCTGCTACTGTAGTATCTTTTTGTATTTTATTTATTTTTTTTTTCATTTGATTTCCTCCTAGCTTCAATAGTATAAGAAACATTTAGCTTTGTTCGCACATAGACCTTAAGAGTAAATAGCCTTTGTTGTGTACTCTTAATAAATAAATAAACACTACAGGATGTTGGTGTTACACCCAAAATAGATTCCTACACTATATATATGTAGAGATAATAGTTGTAGGTACATCAGTTTATTTTGGCTTGTAACTGTTTTGTATTTTATGTGTTAGGTTTATGTATCTGCCTTAAAAAATTAATGTTTTGACAGAATTAAGTCGATTCTCTTTATGTGAAAATATCAATATAGCATACAGTATCAAGAATTTCGTTATTTCATATTATTCTTATATATATATATATATATATATATATATATATATATATATATATATATATACATTTTTAATTTTAATTTTGGTGTGTGTACTATTTTTAAATACTTTTTTTTAAAATATGTATTTATATTTTCTTAATACCCTTTTTATTTATTTATTTATTTATTTTAAAGCTCTTTATACAAGTTTGCTTCTTATAGGAATCTTATAATTAAATCAATAACATTTGAGGAATTTCCTAAAACATCCTTTGGGATATTGAGCCTTCCTAAAATACTTGAGTAGTGATTACATTTGTTAAATATATGATAAATACTAACCTAAAGACAGCCTCTGCAGTGAGTAGATACATTTTGCTTGTTGTTCATGAGTTATGAGATGTCCCTGGGTTAATTTTGAATGGCCTATTCCCAGTCTAGTTATAGCTACTTCTTCTTTTCGAAGGGGTTGTTTCGCTGGCCACAACAGAACTTTTAATAAGTCTTAATTTGTTTTATTTTATTTGGATCCATTTATCTTCCCATTTTTACTGGATTTTTCTTTTTAATGGTAGATTGCAGATGGTATTATTAGTTATTCTGTTTAAAGAAACTGAGCGTCCTTTGCGGCTTTATCGGCTTTTCCATTGCCCGAAATACTTTTATGGCCAGGAACCCATACAAAATGAATTTTTCTATCAGGCTGTACCGTATGAAATGTCAGTTTTGGACTTGCCGATTTCCTTCAAATGTCTTGAAACTGTCGTGGCTCCTACTCCGAGTTCTTTGGCATATTCCCTAGTGCTTTTTGAGGGGCAAGCTTCAACCCTTTCTTTCAGGTGGCCATTGTCAAGCTTGGTTTCTCGCCTTCCTCGCTCCTCGTTGTCAAGGTCAAAATTTCCACTTCGAAACCTGGAAAACCTCCGGTAAACAGTTCGTTCATTCACCGTTCCCTCCCCGAACGCCGTGTTAATGTTCACACACGCCTTAGCAGCACTATGACCGAGCTTAAATTAATAACGAAAAATAATACTGATTTCCGTTGAAGTAATAATTTAAGTTTTATTTTTTTCTCAGAAGAAGTTCTCACAACACAGTACGCAAGTTACTGATTAAATAATAGGAATAAAAGAGGTTTAATTCTATCTGAATAACAATGATGTTTGTAAATAATGAACGAAAAATAGGGAAAGGATTTAATCGCAAAGTAAACAAAATTGACATTTCATACGGTACAGCCTGATATTTAACTCGTTTAGTAGATATTTATGTTTTAAAGAAGGAATTAATTTCAGAGGGAAATAGTGAATAGGTAATATTGAGTCCTAAGGATGGAGAATATTATCGGCTGAATACGGAGTGTTCGTGGTCGGAAAGGCGAATCTACTGAAGGTTTCAGGAGATTCATGACCCAACGATCTGCCTAATACTCAGAGATATTAGTCCCGGAATCCTGGGGTCTAGGATACCTAGGGGGGTTGGTGTACCTGAACAACTTACAGATTTTAGGTGCACGGGGTTCCCTGAATTTAACCCTTATCTTGGCAAGAAGGTTTGCAAGTTCTCGTGGTTTACCAAACATAATTACTGATACAACCAGTTGATAGTCTTCCAACTGCCACAAACTGCTACCTACTGTATAGCCGTATTCCCCTTTGAGATCAGAAAAGAGAAAAATGGTTCTACCCCATCCTCATTTATGAAAACATTGCAAAAGTCAAGGTGTCATGTGTGACACCTTGCCAAGAAAAGGGCAAAACTTCAAGAGCCTATAGGAGACCAAAATACTAATACAAAAAGTCATTTAGAGATTTTATCGATTTTTCTTCGTTTTAGAGAAAATCTCGAAATAAGAAACGGAATTATTTTCATGTTTGTACTCATTTATTTACATTTTTAATGTAAGAAGATTAAATCTTTAATGCTCTCGGCTTTTGAATTAAGGTCCTTCAGCAGCACATTAGTCCAGTTCTCTACCACTGAGGTAACCTCGCCCCCATATATCTACAGGGTGTCCCGCATTGAGATGTCACAACTTAAGGTTTTTTTCTGCACCTCATTTGTAGCTCACTGATGGAAAAATGAGCGCTCTATATCAACATGTATCAGAGCTACTCAAACATTTGTATATTTTCAATACCATTGTTTTATTTGCTTGAAAAACTGTGGGGGTCTCCCGTGGTCAATAACGGGTTTTTCTTATTGGTAATTTAATATACATTCTAAAAATGTTACGATACATTAACCAGAAATCCCGGACAGCTTTTCATAAAATAAACCAATAGTTTTACAAATAGACAAGTGTTTGAGTAGCTCTGCTACATGTTGAGATAAAACGCTCATTTTTGCGCCACTTGACTACAAATGACGTGCAGAATAAACCCCTAAAGTTATGTTATCTCAGTGTGATACACCCTGTATATATATAGGGTGTATCGCAAGGTTATGACAATACTCCAAGGCCTGAAACTAGACAAAAACATGTAGTTCAACACCACCAACCCTACATTCCTATCTCACTCAGTTCCAGACATATGCCGTTCTTACGTTTGTCCCGAAGCCAATCAACCAGCGAAGGCCACCCGCCCACATGACCAGGCTGGTCGGGATGCGGAGCAACCTCAAGAACATCTGGGCCCGAACGAAGGACTGGACAGTTCCCCGGGGCATGGAAGCACGGCCCGCCGTGTTAGTTCCAATTCTATTCGAATACCGCAGAAGCAGGTGACAAGGCCGAGCTGATCAGCCTGCTGAGTCACGTGAGCAAGATCTTCGAAAAGTTGATCCTTTCTCATGCGGTAAAGCACTGCACCGAGGCGGACGTCATCCCGCGAACAGACTGGCTTCCGGCTCGGGCTCTCCTGTGACCACTACGTCACCAAGTTCCAGAACACCCTGTGCTCTTATCTCCCTGGACTGCACCCAGGCGTTCGACTGTGTATCCCACCAACTACTTGTGCATCAGCTGCGGTGCTGCGGATTCCCGGCCCAGCTGTTCAAGTTATCGGGATTGGTCTACGTCAGGATTGGCGGTGATATATCCAGCAGTCGACCGTCAACGTGTGGAGTTTCGAGGTCAGGGGTCAGCGGATCAAGCTGTCCAAGATGATAAACTACCAGGGAGTGCACATACACCGGTATGTGTCTGTGACACCTTATGCCAGCAGCAGCCTGAAGGAAGCCCGCAGAAGACGTTCCGCCTGTATCATCTCCTGGCGATCGGCCCAGCTGTCGCTTCGGCTGAAGGAGCAGATTTACAAGGCGATCATCAGGCCGACTGCACGGGGCAGTACATGTACCCTCATACGCCGCAGCGTTTCCAGAACGGGGTCCTGCTTCGTGCTGTGCAGCACACTTCCCTCCGAAGGACGAAGCCATCCCCCCTCCACGAAGAGTTGATGCTGCCCTCGGTTCAAGACTTCATACGGAAGCGTCATGTTAAGTTCTGTGACGGCCTCCGGTACTGTGTGAACCCCCTCATCAGGGACTTGACACCTCCGCCTCTACCTCTGAGGTGGCAGGGCAGGACCAGACGGATCCTGGATCTCTGCGAAGACGCTGCTTAGGAGCAGCAGTAGGTATCGTATGAACTGAATGTATTAATTTAAGTCTATTTGTTAGTCTTAAGTTAGCTTTAAGTTACTTCCTTGTATAGTCCCTCCCTATACAACTCTGTGTCCCCCTAGATTTAGTATTTTAGACTAAGTAGGCTTAAGTCCCCCGATTATAAATACATCTACCTTCTAGTGCGTAAGCATAGAAAAAGGTGTAGTTTTAAGTCCAGTTCCAGGACCCAATCCGTTGGGCCTGGAGCTCTCTATGTACGAAATAAATTTTTTTGGAGGGTGGGAATACAAAATGTCATTCCCTCGGCAAGTACCGAGGAAGAAACAACAATGACCTGGCTGACGAAGATGGAGGGGATTTCAGCAATATATATTGAGGGGTACCACCGCTGGATAAAAATGCTGTTCCATCCAAAAATATGATCCCAGAAACGAAAAATTAACATATATATAAAATCTATGAAGATTTAAGACATTTTGAAAATTATCATCAGTACAACCGTAGGATCCCATTGCCCTGGGGATGTGCTAATAGTGAAGTGATAAGAGAGATAAGAAACTGGCTGACTAGATTCTTGGCCCGAAGGTCGAAGCACATTCCGAGATTATTAAACCCGTTAACAGCCTTAACTGCTAGAACCTTGTCTTCCCAGTGTGGGAGTCGGTAGTTGAATCTTCTTAATCAGAACAACGAGGCAATCCTCTTCTCTCTGCTTCCTAGGGCTCTCTGGTTCTAGTAGCAGCAGGGCAGAGTCAGCTGTTCTAACAACTGTCAGGTTATTTGTAGGGAAGGTCCACGTTTTGAAAATATCGTAGACAGCATAATATTCAATTACATATGTAATGAACCCTAATACATTGGGCAGCGTTTTTTAACTAAGGGTCTGAATATCCGCGCGCGAAACATTTATATTTTTCCTGTTTTGAAATAATGTAATAAAAACATACTTATCTATGGTCACCTAAAATATATAGTGATTAATACAAGCTCCTAAACCAGTATTGATCCATCTCTATTTTAAGCTCAGGATATAGCACATACTTACTGTATAATGTTTTCCTGTTTTTTGAACTTTTTTTGTATATATGTAGATTAGTATTAAATTTTGTTTGTTTTATGGCGTGTCAACCTTTTCGGTCATTAACGCCATTTCTTTGAGAAGGGAATAATCTGTGATGGTTGTAATCATCAAAGATTATTCGCGAACATATACATTCCCATTAATAAGCAGTATAATATTACATTCACGTAATATTAAACTGCTTATTAATAATAATTTTTCTCCTTTCTCTTCAATGAAGTATAAACTCTGTCCTACTTGTTTAACAGCCCTGATGAAGGCTTCAAGCCGAAACGTCGGCAAACAATAAAACCCATTTTTACTTGTAAAATGTAGTTTTATAAATACAACGATCGTACCCTGACTATATGATATGAAAGATACAGTTATGAAAGATACAGGCTCAACTATGTGGAGATGATTTCGATGAAGCAATTATCAAGAGGATCCAGCCAATAAGAGACATGGTGGCTGCTGGTTGTCAATAATATGATAAATGTTTAAAAAACCTGTACAGTAGGCCCTAAGTTAATGAAATGAAGAAAGTTGGCACGTTTGTAGAAGAATTAAAAATCAAGTTTCTGTACAGCTTCAAGCTATACCTAACCGAGGTGCTATGGATTCAATATTTTGAAATGGTCACGCATTTTAAACTATTTTCACTTCATAAACAGTTTAACAATTTGGAAATATTGAATCCATAGCTTTGAAATAGTCCCTCAGTTAGGGTTGAAGGTGTGCAGAAAACTTGATTTTTAATTCTTCATCTCAACCTAGTTGAGCCTGTTTGATAACTGTATCTTCCACATGCATTTTCATCACCTGAATTACAAAATTACGTTTATGATGAGGCAGTCGTTGTTTTGAGCTTGTGTAATCTTCAGGAATACTTGTTCCGCACACAAAACCATCCGTTTTGAAGTAAAACTCAGAAGATGGCGTTAGTTTTCCCGAAGATTGATTAAGCAGCCTTCTTCAGGCGAGCTGCTATTTTTTTGCTTTTTACAAAAATTACTGACTTCTCCCATATTTCAACGCTCGTTTGCGTGGAAACCGTGCGATGTACGAAAAAATGACTTGAAACCACCGTTTGACTGGTATTTGGGATACCACTCTGATCGGTCTAAGCCAACCTTTAATTTGGATGGTAGTAAGTTGTTGAGCCCGATGAAAGAGCTTTGCTGGTCCAAGTCCCCACCCCTGCCCTATAGGTGGAGTGGAGGGGAGGGAATCATTACCCCCACCCCACCACTCCCTAATTGCTGGTTACTCTTGCAGGAATAACATGGATAAGTGATCTAGGCAACCTGTCAGAACCACAACTTACTAACGATTTATATAATTTAAACGCTTAAATTTACACTTTTACAGGAATTAACAACGTCATGATGAAAAGTGAAGGGTATCCTTGGAAATTACGGTGTAACAAAAAAATAGGCGGTTCCTCCCTTCCTCCATAGGGATATGTGTATATGTATAATATATATATATATATATATATATATATATATATATATATATATATATATATATATATAATCACGTGTCTGTCTGTTTTTCTGTTTATTTATTTGTTTGTTTGTTCCTTATACAAATCTACACCGTTTGACCGATATTGACCAAACTTGGCACACTGGTAGGTCTTGATACGAGAAATCGCCTAGGCTAGGTCAAAATACTTAAATTTCAAAATTTGGTCATAAGGTCAAAAGTTTTGTTCAAGAAAAATTGGCTGCACTGAAACAAGTACTCTTCGACTACTGCTGAGAAGGCTCTATTCTAAACAACCAAAAAATCGTTGTCATTTTAAGTAAATTCGTTTTACTGTTATAATCAACTGTAAATATGTGCTTCAGTAACGATAACTTCAGTTGGAGGCTATGAGGAAGGTTATGTAGATAGGAGAGTTCAAAATAAACCTATGTATACGCCATCATGATATTGGCCACAGCCATCTTGATTACCACAGCCACTCCAAACTTATTACCAATACCTTTTATAGTTTCTTAGTTTCTTTTACTACAATTCTAATTTTACTTTCTAAAGTAAAGTAAAATAAGTAATTTTACTTATAAATTCAATTTAAAACAAAAAACAACCATATTAATAAGTGAGATAAACAAAGAGAAAAACCCTTTCAAAACAACAAAACAAACACTTTTTCAGTTTTAAGCGCTTATATCTCTGATTGACGTTGCCCCATCGAATATTGCTTCTGAATCTTTTTTGTAGAGAATTTAGTAAGCATTCGAATGGTCACCATCCACTTACCACGATATCCCAACCGTTATCGAGATATTTACGAAAAATGTATGAAGATCCGAAAACTTTTCATGTCTATTATTAAAATATTTTTTTTCACATACTTCCTTAACTCCAAATATAACCAAAATTTAAACATATTAGTTGGGATTAATTTCCAAGATGTAAAAAATATTTCAATTGAATCCCGCGATTCTAAGTACCCACAAAAAAATAATGACTTACAAAAACGTTGATTCCACTTTTCTCAGGAACGGTTAGAGATATCGCCTTGAAAATGGTTTCGTTCGTTTCCTATGTTAAGAAACATATAAAACAAGTACCTGCAAGCATATGAACTGAAAAACGTAAGCGTTACGAATTTTTTTGCGCGAATTTCGCCCCAAAATCTATCTTCCAGTGGGCGGATTCTGCTGGTTAACGAACTTGACCTCTCAAATTAGACGACAGATTTTTGTACTAAATTTCATCAAAATCGGACCATTTTTCATCTTACTAGAGAGCAAACAGACAAGCATATATATATATATACAAATTTGAACCACCTATATTTTCGTGATCTATGGGGTCTGAACGAGAAAGTTTCTAGTCAGCACTTCCGGATTGCGTCATGAGGTTAACCTCATAAGCGGGTTCTCCCTATGGAGATAGGGAGTAACCGCGCTAAAATGTGCCATAAAACCATTAGCGTTTTAGTTGGTTAAAACAATGCCAAGTTCTAAAGAGTTAGTATTCCGTCATTTTTTATATACGCCCATGCACCTAACTTGGTATATCGTATTCCCCTGGCAAACGATTGAACGAATATATATATATATATATATATATATATATATATATATATATATTTATATATTTATTTATTCGTCTGTTTTTATTCCTTGTTATTTTCTATTGCGTATAGTTGGATAATGTATTTGACAATAAAACAGGTTAAGTAAAATAAGAAAAACAATTTTTTGTTAGAAATATAGATCCCCAAAAACACATAAATGTGAAATAGAGGCCAAGTTCCTGCCCCCAAAAAGAAACACTCGACGACTTTATTTACTACATTTAAGAAAGAAGTCTCAACTGCTTTTGTTAAGATGCGTCGAAATGTTTTTTAAAACATCAAATATAGGTTCTACTTACCAAGACGATTCATTTGAAACCCCACATGATGGGTTTCAGAAGAAATGATGGCATTTCGATGGAACAAAATGTAGAAAACGTCATAAGTAATATGACACTCCCCTATCAAGACCTACCTGCGTGCCAAGTTTGGTTAAAATAGGCCAAACGGTGTGAATTTGTATAAGGAACAAACATACAGAAAGACAGCTGAAAGACCTTTTTTGCCTAGCCTAGTGCATTCCCGGACCAAGGCCTACCTGTGTGCCAAGTTTGGTCAAAATCGGTAAAATAGTGTGAATTTGTGTAAGGAACAAACATGCAGACAGACAGCTGATAGACGATTTTGACTAGCCTATGACACTACCTGGATAAAGACCGACATGTGTGTCAAATTTTGTCAAAATCGGTCAAACGGTGTGTATTTGTATAAGGAACAAACAGACAGACAGACAGCTGATAGACAATTTAACCTAGCCTATGATTCTCGCCGTATCAAGACCCATCTGTGTCCCACGTTTGGTCAAAATCGGTCAAACGGTACGGATTTGTAAGAGGAACAAACATACAGACAGACAGCTGGTATAAGATTTTTACCGAGCCTATATGCGTCTAATTGTTTCTTAAAACATCAAATATAGGTTCTTCATACCGAGACAATACATTTGATACCCTACATCATGGGTTTCGGACGGAATGATGGGTTTCCGAAGGAAGTACAAAACTGGCACGTCTCCACCCCGGAAGCGGAGTCAAACACAACTTTTCGCAATTTTTCGATTTTTCCTTTAATAACGTCTTCATATCTATCTTCATGCAAAATGTCAAGTCTCTAGCATCATGGGAAGTGCCTAATAATTTTGATGAGTCAGTGAGTGAGTCCTATCCCCCCCAAAAAAACATAAATGTGAAATAGAGGCCAAGTTCCTCCCCCCACAAAGCAAAGAAACACTCCCTTTCCCCAAAATATCCTCTCCTAAACCCCCCCCCCCCCCCAAAACGCCTTACCATCCTACACTCCAAAAAAGTAGTGTGAGTTAGTGTATTAAGTGCACCATATTTTCAACCAAAAATATTTGCCAATACAAGAGATGATACAAGAAAGAAATGTCCAAGTTCATTACTTGGAAGACCTCATAGTTACTTACTAAGAACAGTAAAGACACTTCAACTGACCTTTAAAAACAAAGATAAAAATACTTATATCCAGTTACTAAAATATCACTTTCCTCAACCAGGTATATTCTTAAACTTGGCAATGTTTAGTTTTCTCTCTAAAGATAATTTTAGCGCAAATAAAACATTGCCAAGTTTAAGAATATACCTGGTTGAGGAAAGTGATATTTTATCAACTGGATATAAGTATTTTTATTGTTGTTTTTAAAGGTCATTTTGACCTAGCCTATGACACTACCCGGATAAAGACCTACCTATGTACTATGTTTGGTCAAAATCGGTCAAATCGGTGTGGATTTGTATAAGGAATAAACAGTTAGGCAAACAGCTGATAGACGATTTTGAACTAGCCTATGACACTCCCCGGATCAAGACCGACGTGTGTGTCAAATTTTGTCAAAATTGGCCAAACGGTGTGTATTTGTATAAGGAACAAACAGACAGACAGACAGCTGATAGGCAATTTAACCTAGCCTATGATTCTCCCCGTATCAAGACCCAACTGTGTCCCAAGTTTGGTCAAAATCGGTCAAACGGTACGGATTTGTATGAGGAACAAACATACAAACAGACAGCTGGTATAAGATTTTGACCGAGCCTATAAGCGTCTAATTGTTTCTTAAAACATCAAATATAGGTTCTTCATAGATTCTTAATTATTTTCTATTGTTATCATTAAACAAACGTTCCACCGGAGTGCTATAACATTTCTATGACACAATCAAAACATAATTTGTGCCACGACAGCGAATGAAATATCAAACCTGACGACATTAAAGTCGCCATAATGTTGGGTTGATGTAAGAGTGATATACAACTTGAGTATAATACACCGGAACCGTGGGGCGACCAGCACCTACGTGATACCCCCCACGACCTGGCTAGCACGTAGGGATGGGATTACGACGGGAACATTTCCTACGCTTTCACATAAAAACTCCATCCTTGCCTTAAGGTGGTAACTTATTTCTGGTACTATTTCTTTTTATGAAGAAAAAAAGAATGAAACCTGATATTTACCAACGTTTGAGAAAATATATTTTCTTCGACGCAATGAAATAGGGTTAGTCAATATTCGTTCTGTACGTGACTATTTCGATGTTGAGAAGAATGTTAAAGTTGTATCACTAATGTGTTCGACGTTATGTTGATATTTACGTGGAATGATGTTGGAACATGCATGGTATGCTAAGCGAATCTCACAGAAATATATTTTTAGCGAATGTTATTAATAATGAAAGTTATATTTAACTTCATGTTTATTTGAAGTGCTCTTTTGACCTCATATTGTATCCAAAAATATGACGATGCTTTGACTATGGTCTTTTCATTCCCCGAAATAATTATGGACCTTTGGTAACAACCTCCCAAAACATCTGGTGGTTAAACATTAGTAGATGGGAACCACCTCCCAAAACCTCTGGTGGTTAAACATTAGTAGATGGGAACCACCTCCCAAAACCTCTGGTGGTTAAACATTAGTAGATGGGAACCACCTACCAAAACCTCTGGTGGTTAAACATTAGTAGATGGGAACCACCTCCCAAAACCTCTGGTGGTTAAACATTAGTAGATGGGAGCCACCTACCAAAACCTCTGGTGGTTAAAAATTAGTAGATGGGAGCCACCTACCAAAACCTCTGGTGGTTAAACATTAGTAGATGGGAGCCACCTACCAAAACCTCTGGTGGTTAAACATGAGTAGATGGGAGCAACCTACCAAAACCTCTGGTGGTTAAACATTAGTAGATGGGAGCCACCTACCAAAACCTCTGATGATTATGCCTTACAAGGGGAGTATACATCGATGGGGTCACCGATTTGGACCATTTTTTTTTCTGGTGATTCTACATCGAAAAATAGTCGACACGAATCCGAGCGTTCCGTCCAATGCGCCTTAGAAGCCGAGAAATAAAATAAAATATGTTGAAAGTGCTTTATTTTTTATAACGAGTTTAGAAAATGATATCGACATGATTCTTTCACCAATTCATTCGTTTTACTGAGTAGATTAAAGGAAAAATATAATTGTTAAACAATAATTTATATATCGTCAAATAAATTCAAAAATATGCTTACGTTTTCAAGTAAACTAGTATTGTACATTTTTTTACACCAAAAATAATAGCAGATTTAAACTCAGCACCCCAGGAAATCCTAAAGTGGTGAATATCATTGAAAACAAAAAATAATGATTTTTCCCAGCCTAGAAGAGACTAAAAATTTGTAAGTGAAAAAGTAACCAGACGTTTTTAAATTCAATATCTCCCCTTGAGATTATCCGATCTTTACGTCATTGAAATCTTTCAAAAGAAGAAAGACTCTTTTTTCTAACCATATAAATGACTGTTGTATTATCTCTAAACGTACTTGCAAAAAATGGTTCTCAAAGTAAAAATAAAATGTAAACGTTTTTGCATATAACGTCAATCTGACATCCGCTTTTAAATAAAAAATTGTTTTACATACTCGACTCTATAGAAGTCATAATTCTGCCAAAATATTCCATATACCTACAATTAAAAAGTTAACGATTATAAAAAAAATGTTAATTTAAAAACGGATATCAGATTCGTTTTTAGCACATTGAAATACCCCTAAATTCAAATTTTGGGAATATTACAAAAATAAAAAAAAATGTATTTTAAATTTTAGTAAGGGGGGACCCTTAAAATTTTGTTAAAGATTCAACAATCAGGCCATATTTCAAAGAATATTTACCCGATTCAAACCAAACTTGGAGGGTCGATAAAGGCCTTAATGAGACACATTTCCTTCCAAATCGGGGTGTTTCTGCGAGTTCTGGGATTGACGTTATATGCAAAAAGTCCGACTCGCAGGAACTGCATCATCTTAGCGCGGTTCCGTTCTTATCTCTAGACTCATTTAAAATGATTAAAATAGAAGATGTTATTATTTTGGGTCCACATTTCTAGAAAGCATGAAGATTAGATAGTTAGCCGTCGAGGTGATAAGTAAGATGGAATGGTTGGGATTCGGCTAAATAAACCTCAATACGATTTTTGTTAAAAAAATCTATATTTAGGACGTTTTGGCTAGTCAGTGGTAGCCTTCGTCAGCAATGAAAGTGCCGGGAGGTAGAGGAGGACCAAAGTTGACAGTTCCATCTTTACTCTCAAGAAAGGTGTTATTTACGATCTTACCTGGGTGGGTCCCCGCCCTAGGAAGAACCCCGCTAGGCATTTGAAAAGCTATATTATCTTGGAAATCCATATCTCTAAGATTAAATTGTTTTTCTTAGTTTTCTTAACCTGATTTGTTATCAAATATATTATCCAACTATAAGCAGTTAAAAAATAACAAGGAATAAAAACAGACAAAAAGAACAGTTCGAATAAGGGAAATCAATTACTTTAAAGATTTAAGCACTTATTTCTCTGATTGACATCGTCTAATCAAAACTTTCAGCAGAACCTTTTTTGTAGAGCATTTAGTAAGCTTTTTAATGGTATTCTTCCGTTTCCCAAGATACTCAACCTTTTTCGAGATATTAAGGAAAGTATACAAAGTTACCAAAACTTTTTATTTCTGTTAATAAAATATTTTATTCTAACCCTTCCTTTACTCTAAACGTAACAAAAATTTCAACATATTAGTGTTGATGAAACTCCAACATGCAGAAAATGTTTCAACTGTATCCCATAATTCTAAGTACCAAAATCAAAGACAAAGAACCCTCCCTAGGAAGGACGCTAGGCAGTTGAAAAGCTATATATCTTGGAAATCCATATCTCTAACATTCAATTGTTTTTCTTATTTTTCTTAACCTGTTTTATTTTCAAATACATTATCCAACAATAAGCAATTAAAAAATAACAAGAAATAAAAAACAGACAAAAAGAACAGTTCGAATAAGCGAAATCAATTACTTTAAAGTTTTAAGCTCTTATTTCTCCGATTGACATCGCCTAATCAAAACTTTCATTAGAACCTTTTTTTTAGAGAATTTAGTAAGCTTTCAAATAGTTTCTATCCACTTACCACGATTTCCCAACCGTGTTCGAGATATTAATGAAAGTATACGAAGTTCCCAAAACTTTTCATGTCTGTTCATAAAATATTTTATTCTAACCCTTCCTTAACTCCAAACGTAACATAACTTTCAACATATTAGTTTTAATGAAAGTAGAACATGCAGAAAATGTTTCAACTGAATCCCATAATTCTAAGTACCCAAACCAAAAACGGTATTCAAAAACTAATTTTCCAATTTTCTCGAAAACGGTTAAAGCTATCGCCTTGAAAATGGTTTCATTCGTTTTCTTAGCCCAAGAATCCTATAAAACGAGTACTTACAAGCTTATGAACTCAAAAACGTAAGCGTTACGATTTTTTCTGCGCGAATTTCGCCCCAACCGCCATCTTCCAGTGGTCGGATTTTGCTGGTTAACGAACTTGACCTTTCAAATTGGACGACGGATTTTTGTACCAAATTTCATCAAAATCGGACCATCAGGGAAGCCAGAAATGAGCGAACAGACAAATATATATATATATATATATATATATATATATATATATATATAAAAATATATATATATATATATATATATATATATATATATATATACAAATTTGAACCACCGTTATTTTCGGTCTCTAGGGGTTCTGAAACGCGAAATTTTCTTGTCCGCACGTCCGGATTGTTTCATTGTATCAACCTTATAAGGGGGGTTCCTCCCTATGGGGGAGGGAGGAACCGCGCTAAAAGTGAGTTAAGCAAAGAGAAAAACCCTTTCAAAACAACAAAAAAAGTCCGACTCGCAGGAACTGCGTCATCTTAGCGCGGTTCCAGTTAATTTTTTTTTTTTTTTTTTTTTTTTTTTTTTTTTTTTTTTTTTTTTTTTTTTTTTTTTTTTTTTACGGCTCATCTACATCTAGGTCATTAGCGCCGACATCCAGGGTTTAGCAAGGAATTTTACCAGCGAGCCGTGGGATGATAAAATTCCTGCCGGAGGTTGGGAATCGAACCCACCATCTCCCGCTTATGAATCCAAGGCGCTAGCCATTAGACCACGGGAGACCCCGGTTCCTGTTCATATCCCTATTCTCATTTGAAAAGCATAGAATAGGAACAGATAATATTTTCCTCGGCCTTTGTTCAAAGGGTTTTATGGCTATACCTGGGGTCGGGTCCGCAAGACCCTAGAAACCTCATCTACCGATACTTCATTTCATACGTTTCAATGAATTGGAAAATATCTAAATTTTTCACATATTCCTGTGTTCTTTTACTATAGTAATAATTCTACAGATAAAATCAATTAAAAAATAAAATAAAAAAAACCAACAGCATAAAGGCAATTGAAAATGATCAAAAGACGTCATCGAATCTTTTTCTCTTGGCAAGCTATATTTCTAACAATGAATTGTTTTTCTTATTTTGCCTAATCTGTTTTATTGTAAAATACATTATCCAACTATAAGCAATTAAAAAATAACAAGGAATAAAAACAGACAAAAAGAACAGTTCGAATAAGCAAAATCAATTACTTTAATATTTTAAGCACTAATTTCTCCGATTGACATCTCCTAATCAAAACTTTCATTAGAACCTTTTTTGTAGAGCATTTAGTAAGCTTTCTAATGGTATTCTTTCGTTTACCAAGATTATCAACCTTTTTCGAGATATTAAGGTAAGTATGCAAAGTTACAAAACGTTTTATGTCTGTTAATAAAATATTTTATTCTAACCCTTCCTTAACTCCAAACGTAACCAACATTTCAACATATTAGTTTTAATGATAGTAAAACATGCAGAAAATGTTTCAACTGAATCCCATGATTCTAAGTACCCAAACCAAAAACGGTATTCAAAAACTATTTTTCCAATTTTCTCAAAAACGGTTAAAGCTATCGCCTTTAAAAAGGTTTCATTCGTTTTCCTAGCCAAAGAAGCCTATAAAACGAGTACTTACAAGCTTATGAACTCAAAAACGTAAGCGTTACGATTTTTTTTGCGCGAATTTCGCCCCAAACGCCATCTTCCAGTAGGCGGATTTTGCTGGTTAACGAACTTGACCTTTCAAATTAGACGAAAGATTTTTGTACCAAATTTCATCACAATCGGACCATTAGGGAAGTCAGGAATGAGCGAACAGACAAATATATATATATATATATATATATATATATATATATATATATATAAATAAATATATACATATATATATATATATATACAAATTTGAACCACCGTTATTTTCGGTCTCTAGGGGTTCTGAAACGCGAAATTTTCTAGTCGGCACTTCCGGATTGTTTCATTGTATCAACCTTATAAGCGGGGTTCCTCCCTATGGGGGAGGGAGGAACCGCGCTAAGACAAACACTTTTTACGTTTTAAGCGCTTATATCTCTGATTGACGTTGCCCCATCCAATACTGCTTCAGGACCTTTTTTTGTAGAGAATTTAGTAAGCATTCGAATGGTCACCTTCCACTTACCACGATTTCCCAACCGCAATCGAGATATTTACGAAAAATGTATGATGATCTGAAAACTTTTCATGTCTATTAATAAAATAATTTTTTTCGCATCTTCGCTTAAATCTAAATATAACCAAAATTGAAACATCTTAGTTAGGATTAATTTACAAGTTGTAGAAAATATTTCAATTGAATCCCGCGATTTTAAGTACTCACAAAAATATAATGACTTACAAAAACATTGATTCCACTTTTCTCAAGAACTGTTACAGATATCGCCTTAAAAATGGCTTCATTCGTTTTCTTATGTTAAGAAACCTATAAAACAAGTACCTGCAAGCATATAAACTCAAAAACGTAAGCGTTACTATTTTTTTTGCGCGAATTTCACCCCAAACACTATCTTCTGGGCGGATTCTGCTGGTTAACGAACTTGACCTTTCAAATTAGACGACAGATTTTTGTACCAAATTTCGTTAAAATCAGACCAATTTTGAGCTTGCTAGAGCGCGAACAGACAAGCATATATATATATATATATATATATATATATATATATATATATATATATATATATATATATATATATATACAAATTTGGGCCACCTATATTTTCGTGATCTATAGGGTCTGAAACGTGAAAGTTTCTAGTCGGCACTTCCGGATTGCGTCATGAGGTCAACCTCATAAGCGGGTTCTCCCTATGGAGATAGGGAGTAACCGCGCTAAAAACCTTTATTAAGCAATCCATGTTACAGACATCCCTCGCGTCATCTACATCTTCTCGAGCATCTTCTCAAATGAAAAACTTTTCCAATCATTTCTTTCAGTTACTGGACAAATATCTTCTTCAGCCAATCCTGAATCCCGACAGGTTCCATTCATCATATTTTCAAAGCTCCTTCAATACGATCGACCTATTGCATTGGAAGACGTTCCGCTTGGACTTAGATTCATGGTTCCTTATGGATTGTTGTCCTGCAAACAACAGCAGTGCTGTCAGACAGTTGATACCCAAGTTGATAAAGGTATAATTGCAATTTCGGCAATTTTCAAATATATTAGCAAATATTTTAGTGCTAACTACATCGTGTAAAAGATAAATCAATGAAAATTTGTAAAACCCAAAATGTAACAGATCTCCCAAATGAAAAACTTTTCCAATCATTTCTTACAGTTACATTTTATTGCTTCTGGACTAGACAATGTATTCCCACAGTTTGGCCAATAAAAAACGAATAATTTTTAATTTCTTCACACAACGTATTTGAAAGTTACAAAACTACATTCCACATTTTTTTGACGAAAGGGAGCCAATTTTTCAATTTATCCTTCAATAAACCTCTACTTCATTTGCTTTCGCTGAATGTTGAAGTTTTCGTGTAAGTATTGAATCTGTAGTCCGTGAGGGGACTGAGGAAAAATTCGCGAAAAAACTGATTCATTGATAAAAATTCCGTCACGCAGGATCTGCAAAACTAAGCACTTTCCTCAGAATTTGGGTAGTGTAGACTGCTTTCCAGAACAATTTGCTTAAAATATCCTACATAAATAAAATAAAAACATGAATAGTTCTCTTTTAAATTTTAATGAGTAACTGATCAATTATTAATTTGCGTCCAGAGTTATTTTTACACATGGTACCTACTACACTACGTAATAAATACAAAAAACCTCATATTATCGTATTTTGATCTAACGCAGGAACAGGATACAGTCCCTCTAGTGGTAGAAAGCGCTCCTTGCGGCGGCTTTGTGAACCTACGTCTGGCGGGATTTTCTATTGAAATATATTACAAAATAAACCCCCGCTTTCCGATTGACCGATTCAGCTCATTTTTACAACACTTCTTTCTCATGAGTTACCCACGACGTATACCGCGTTTCGTTACAATACAGCAGAGATTACGACCGGTATGAGTATGTTAGGAATTTGGGTCCGGAGTAAACCCCCCCTTCTAATGAACCGATTTAGTTTATTTTTACAACACATATTTACCTGTAGATTACCACTACGAATACCGAGTTTCGTCGAAATATACCAAAAATCACGGCTGGTAGTGGCGAATTGGTATTGTTGGTCCGGAGTAAACCCCCTCCCCTCCTAATGAACCGATTTAGTTTATTTTTACAACACATATTTACCTGTAGATTACCACTATGAATACCGAGTTTCGTCGAAATATACCAAAAATCACGGCTTGTAGTGGCGAATTGGTATTGTGGGTCCGGAGTAAACCCCCCCTCCTAATGAACCGATTTAGTTCATTTTTATATTTATATCTCTCTATACTACCACTACGAATACCAAGCTTC
Source organism: Gonocerus acuteangulatus (assembly GCA_946811695.1). Lineage (NCBI taxonomy): Eukaryota > Metazoa > Arthropoda > Insecta > Hemiptera > Coreidae > Gonocerus > Gonocerus acuteangulatus. The sequence goes on from OX328123.1 coordinate 159,487,942, forward strand.
GTTGAAATATAACACATATTACGGCTGACATGGTCAAATTAGTATTTTGGTTTCGGGGTAAACCCCCCCTTTCGGTGGACCGACTTTGGTGGTTAACGAACTCGTTCAATCGTTTGCTAATTGAATGCTATATTCCAAGTTTCGTGACGAAAAAACAAAAACTCGGACCGCTATCGTGTTAACAGACACACACTCACACACACACACACACATATATATATATATATATATATATATATATATATATATATATATAAATTTTAACGGGGGGAGGAATGTGCTAAAACGCTGAAACAGAAGTGCGTTATTGGACGTCCAGAAAGTATATTTTAATAATGGTTTTAGTAAATAACTGTTTTTTTTTCAAGGAAATTTTGTCTACTTTATTATGGCATAATTAGAATTAAATTATCTTGAATAGTTTTTGAGCAATCCTTTATTATTCATAGAAAAACATGACTAAGTTTATAAAAATAGAAAATTGGACATAGCTCCTTTTCCTTTCGGAATCGGACCATACTTCAAATTGGACATAGCTCCTTTTCCTTTCGGAATCGGACCATACTTCAAATGAACTTTTTAGTTGGAATTTATGTCTGAAGCTTGAATAGTGTTCGTCAAAGATATTCTATCTATTCGATTTTTATATTCTTTTGAATTGTTTTTCTCTCTTCTAAGAGTTAATTACATTTGTATATAAGGTGCTGTGTTTTTTGTGGTGTTCTGTTGTCGCAAGGGCATGCCGAGCTGTTAGTTATATTTAGCATGTGTAAGTATGTGTTTATCGTTCCATGTCTGTATATGACAAGCGTAATAACCTTCTCTGTTTATCGCCCTCCAAAACAGGAATCTAATCAATCCATGTCCAGTTAATAATTATGTCGTGTAGAAGTCACTACATGTATGTTTTAGTACTAAGTGACTATGTATTTCAGGTAAAAATGAAAAGTGTGTACGCTCTTTTGTGGAGTTTCCCCATTGTGCTTGCCAGCGCTCTATCGTTTTACGTGATATAATGTGTTTCATTTGTGTCTTAGATATTTTGTAGTACGTTACTGGTATATTATTGTCCTTGGACGCTGATTTAGCGAGTCTGTCGGCTATCTCGTTTCCTTCAAGTCTGTCGTGTGCTTTGACCTATTTAATGTGTGTATTTATGTGTTTTATTTGAGTCTGAAGTAGTGTGTGCCTTATTTGTTCGTGTTTTTTTTTCTGTTGGTCAATTTTTGTAGTGATGATTTACAGTCTGTGCATATTTCAACTGTTGAATTTGTCTCTACTTGTGTATTAATAAAGTCTAGTATATATATATATATATATATATATATATATATATATATATATATATATATATACACAAATTTGAACCACCGTTATTTTCGTGATCTATGGGATCTGAAAAGTGAAGTTTTCTAATCTGCACTTCCGGATTGCGTCGTGAGGTGAACCTCATTAGCGGGTTTTCTGCCTATGGAGGGAGGGAGGAACCGCGCTAAAAATGAACTTGTTACTCCATATCTAGAAGGTGAACACTAAGTAATCGTTCTGCTTGGTGGTAGCCTCCGCAGAATTCATCCCAAAGCCGGACGATATATCAGCAAAGAAGTACGGAGGAAGAATAAATCCTGGATATGGCAGGGGGGGGGGATATGGGGATTGAGAGGGGGGGGGGGGGTAATCCATTAAACGGTGAGCAGGGCTGCCAACTGGCCCATGGAGTGGCTCAGGGAAACTATTATTTCATCGGTGTCGATTCTCTCCTAAACCCTTTCAAGCCTTTCTAAAAGAATATAATCCGGAGGGCTTTTCATCCATTCAATTTGTTATATTGTGTTGTTTGCATGCGAAGGAAACTTCCGAACAAAATATAAAAACAAAATAAAAATCATCCGTCAAAAGTTTTTTATCGGAGAAGGTTGAGGTGTCAGAGTGTAATTGTACGTAAGGTTACTACATACCCTCAGATTCTAGAGCAGCCTTCTTGAGGAGAAGGTTGAGGTGTCAGAGTGTAATTGTACGTAAGGTTACTACATAACCTCAGATTCTAGAGCGGCCTTCTTGAGGAGAAGGTTGAGGTGTCAGAGTGTAATTGTACGTAAGGTTACTACATACCCTCAGATTCTAGAGCGGCCTTCTTGAGGAGAAGGTTGAGGTGTCAGAGTGTAATTGTACGTAAGGTTACTACATACCCTCAGATTCTAGAGCGGCCTTCTTGAGGAGAAGGTTGAGGTGTCAGAGTGTAATTGTACGTATGGTTACTACATACCCTCAGATTCTAGAGCGGCCTTCTTGAGGAGAAGGTTGAGGTGTCGGAGTGTAATTGTACGTAAGGTTACTACATAACCTCAGATTCTAGAGCGGCCTTCTTGAGGAGAAGGTTGAGGTGTCAGAGTGTAATTGTACGTAAGGTTACTACATGCCCTCAGATTCTAGAGCGGCCTTCTTGAGAGGACAATTTCTCATGAGTTTTTATTTATAACAACATCCGAATAGCAATAATTTCAGACGTAAGTGAAATCAAGATGATGCTTTGTATATATTATTACATTTTTTTTTTTTTTTTTTTTTTTTTTTTTTACGGCGCTTCGACATCTAGGCCATTACTGCTGACATCCAGGTTGCAGCGAGGAAATTTCCCAACGAGCCTTGGGATGAGAAAATTCCTGCCGCCGGTGGGGATCGAACCCACCCTTCTCCCAATTATGAATCTAAGGCGCTAGCCACAACCTACATTATATTAAATTAATGTAATAATATATACATAATATAAATATATTGACAATATTGTAATACATTATATTAAATTAATGTAATAATATATACATAATATAAATAATGTGATAATGTATACATAATATAAATATATTGACAATAATGTAATACATTATATTAAATTAATGTAATAATATATACATAATATAAATATATTGACAATCATGTAATACATTATATTAAATTAATGTAATAATATATACATAATATAAATACCATATATTGACAATAATGTAATACATCATATTAAATTAATGTAATAATATATACATAATATAAATATATTGACAATATGTATTACATTATATTAAATTAATTTAATAATATATACATAATATAAATATATTGACAATAATGTAATAAATTATATTAAATTAATGTAATAATATATACATAATATAAATATATTGACAATATGTATTACATTATATTAAATTAATGTAATAATATATACATAATATAAATATATTGACAATAATGTAATACATTATATTAAATTAATGTAATAATATATAAATAATATAAATGTATTGACAATATGTATTACATTATATTAAATTAATGTAATAATATATACATAATATAAATATATTGACAATAATGTAATACATTATATTAAATTAATGTAATAATATATACATAATATAAGTATATTGACAATATGTATTACATTATATTAAATTAATGTAATAATATATACATAATATAAATATGTTGACAATAATGTAATACATTATATTAAATTACATTATTGTCAATATATTTATATTATGTATATGTTATTACATTATATTATATTACGGTATTGCCTATATATTTACATCCTGTATATATTACGTAGACCTAATACATATATTTACATCCTGTATATATTACCTACAGGGGGCGAGGTTATCTCAGTGGTAGAGCACTGGACTAATAAGTTGGAGGTCCTGAGTGCAAATCCCGAGTAAGCACTAAAGATTTTTTCTTCTAGTGTCTTCATTCATTGGTTGAATTCGGCCTCCCTGACCGTCCCTAGGCCAACCCAGCTTTTCATTAATAATGGGTACCTTGTGTGCTAATGACTAGCAGTCGAAGCAGCCAAGGGGAAAATGAGGCGGCCGGAGCATAGTACTGACCACACTATCTCCCTAGTGTGCCGTATGGTCATGAATCAGATATCACTATAGTATCTGCCCCTCAGGGCCCTCGTGGCCTGTTACGGGTCTGATTTTTTTTTTTTTTTTTTTTTTTTTTTATATATTACCTAGACCCAATACAATTATAATTATACAATAAATGTTATACATATATACAGTTATAATAATTAATACATATATAAAATTCTAGAAATATTAATTATACATAAAAATTCAATTATACGTCTTATTATTCGTACAATTATTGTTGAAAAATATTGTAATCCACGGTTAGTTGTTTCTTATTAAAAGCAATGCCTATTCACAAAAATTAAGGCAGTTTTAGAAAAGATGCAATCTGTTTGGAGAAAAAATATACCAGGATAAAAAAAGAAACAACGAAAAACTATTTGGTCGAGCTTAATTTAATTGTTGGTGTCATTTAGGTGTGTGAATATTTTGTCAATATGAGGGCTGCCATCCCCAAGGAGTTCTGTCATGTCGTAAGGAATGTTCAAGTTACGTCGTGATTGACAGGTAGTTAACATATGTTGTACGTTTAGGTCATTGTTACATGTTGGAAAGGTTGGTTTTTCTGTTTTGGTCATCAGGTATTCATGATTTAGACGTGTATGCCCGATCCTCAATCTTGCAAGGACAACTTCTTCTCGACGATTGTCCCGGTTGGATGATTCCCAGTTTAGAATAACGTTTTTAATAGTTCTTAATTTATATTCGGTTTTGTGATTACATTCCTCTTGCCATTTTTCGAGTATTGTTTCTGAAATAAAGTTCTTGTAATAGATTTCAATCAGTGTGTATGTTTCTCTGTAATATCCTTGGCGTGTCTGTCAGCAGCGTCACTCTGTCCAAGGCTTTTGTGTCCTGGGTGCCAAAACAGTGTAACTTGTTTTCCTCTTGTTTGTAATTCGTGTATTGTTTTGTATTTCAGTATATGTGGGATGAGTAGCGTAGATGTTCATAGATTTTACTCCTTCATTATAACTGGGATATGTTCCATTACAATTGTAAAAGAGGCTCACACAAACACACACACACACACTATATATATATATATATATATATATATATATATATATATATATATATATGGTACTTATGTACTAGTTGCACCGACTTCGAGAAGAAGGCTCCCAGTCAGTGATCCGGATCAGGCAATATGGCGACCATTTATGGCACCAGGACCATTTATTAATATTATCAACGAGTTGGATTGACTAGAGTTTCGATATAACCTTGAGCGAGCGGAAACGCATAGCAATTATGCTATTAACAGAAGTGCTACTGGCTTCCTAGGTTATATAATATTAGCAATTATGTTAATTGCATAATTGCTACGCGTTTCCGCTCGCTCAAGGTTATATCGAAACTCTAGTTAATCCAACTCGTTTGTAGTATAGATCGCTGGTTTTTCGGTGAAAAAGGGGCCGATATGCAATTTAACATTGCTTGAAATGAGTACTTTTCCAGTCGTTGGTAAATCCCAAATACCTACTCATTTCTCAAGACGAAAGAACAGCACAAACAACACTAAGAGGTGAATCAAGAAACAATAAATATAACTTGTAAAAACACAAACCTAACAGTAAGTGAACACAAAACGATAACTTCAACGGAATGAACCAATAGAAACGCTACATGTGAGTTCTCATTTCATGATCCCGATCCCTGAACGGGACCCACTTTTTCATGATCCTGATCCCTGAACGGGACCCACTTTTTCATGATCCGGATCCCCGAACGGGACCCACTTTTTCATGATCCGGATCCCTGAACGGGACCCACTTTTTCATGATCCGGAGCCCTGAACGGGACCCACTTTTTCATGATCCGGATCCCTGAACGGGACCCACTTTTTCATGATCCGGATCCCTCAACGGGGCCCACTTTTCGAGATCGGAGCAACTAGTACGTAAGTACCATGTATATACATATACATATATTGTGGGATATTATTAAGGAAGAAAAAAAAAAATGTGGTTGCTCTGGTGAGCTCGGAATCAAAACAAAGGCAAATTTTTAGCGCGGTTCCTCCCTCCCCCATAGGGAGGAACCCCGCTTATAGGGTTGATACAATGAAACAATCCGGAAGTGCCGACTAGAAAATTTCGCGTTTCAGAACCCCTAGAGACCGAAAATAACGGTGGTTCAAATTTGTATATATATATATATATATATATATATATATATATTTATATATATATATATATATATATATATATATATATATATATATATATATATATATATATTTGTCTGTTCGCTCTCTAGATAGAAGACGAATGGTCCGATTTTGATGAAATTTGGTACAAAAATCTGTCGTCCAATTTGAAAGGTCAAGTTCGTTAACCAGCAAAATCCGCCCACTGGAAGATTGCGTTTGGGGCGAAATTCGCGCAAAAAAATCGTAACGCTTACGTTTTTGAGTTCATAAGCTTGTAAGTACTCTTTTTATAGGCTTCTTGGGCTAGGAAAACGAATGGAACCATTTTCAAGGCAATAGCTTTAACCGTTTTTGAGAAAACTGAAAAAATAAAATTTTTGAATGCCGTTTTTGGTTTGGGTACTTAGAATCATGGTATTCAGTTGAAACATTTACTGCATGTTCTACTTTCATTAAAACTAATATGTTGAAATTTTGGTTGCGTTTGGAGTTAAGGAAGGGTTAGAATAAAATATTTTATTAACAGACATAAAAAAGTTTTGGTAACTTTGTATACTTTCCTTAATATCTCGAAAAAGGTTGAGAATTTGGGAAACAAAAGAACACCATTAGAAAGCTTACTAAATGCTCTACAAAAAAGGTTCTAATGAAAGTTTTGATTAGGCGATGTCAATCGGAGAAATAAGTGCTTAAAACTTTAAAGTAATTGATTTCGCTTATTCGAACTGTTCTTTTTGTCTTTGATTTCGATACTTATAATTATGGGATTCAGTTGAAACATTTTCTGCATGTTTGAATTTCATCAGCACTAATATGTTAAAATTTTGGTTACGTTTGGAGCTAAGGAAGGATTAGAATAAAATATTTTATTAACAGACATGAAATGTTTTGGGAACTTCGTATACATTCCCTAATATCTCGAAGACGGTTAGGAATATTGGTAAACGGAGGGTTACCATGCGAAAGCTTACTAAATGTTCTACAAAAAAGATCCTGTAACAATTTTTGATTAGGCTATGTCAATCGGAGAAATAAGTGCTTAAACTTTGAAGTAATTGATTTAGTTTATTCGAACGGTTCTTTGTGTTTGTTTGTATTCCTTGTTATTTTTTAATTGCTTAAAGTTGGATAATGTATTTGACAATAAAACAGATTAATTAAAATAAGAAAAAAAATTTATTGCTAAAAATATATCAGGCTGTACCGTATGAAATGTCAGTTTTGGATTTGTCGATTTCCTTCAAATGTCTTGAAACTGTCGAGGCTCCTACTCCGAGTTCTTTGGCATATTCCCTAGTGTTTTTAATTGCTTATAGTAGTCAAATGTATTTGTCAATAAAACAGGATACGTATAATTAGAATCAATATCTTGTTTGTTAGAATTCGAAGATGCCGTATGAATATCTAGATTACAGTACTGGTGTTGATTTCGTTCTTTAGAATTATTCTTGGTATTCCCTATTTTCATGTGTTACCCATAGTTTTTTATTGTTAGTAGGTTTTTCTTATTGATTATAGAATATAAATCTATTTGGCTATAAAACAGGATACGTAAAATTAGTGACAATATTTCGGAGATTTCTGAGCGAAATACTTTTAAGATTTTCTACCACCACGAACGGCTTTTTTCCTCTATTTTTATCCACTAGATAGGCTTTATTTTGCATATTATTCTATATAAGTTTTATTCAGCAGGGGATTCTGATGAAATGTCGTGTTTTTGCTGTGGATTTTAAATACGATGTATCTAAGATTGGATAACATTAGCGAGTCTACATAGTTAAGAACCGAAGACGGAGGATTACTTCTTGCTATGATTTAGTCTACATATGTATATTAAGTCCTAAATCCAAAAAGTAAACTTTACAACGGTTAGATACTATGAGCGAATATGGCGGTTCAATGCCTCTAGAAACAAGGGGGCCGCTGGAAATTTACCTGCTAAGAGTTAATCCTCAAGAGCTGTAAATATACCCCAGGTATCTGCCGACACAAATACAAAGCCTAGGCGGAGAGCACCCCAAAAACTCAGATCCAAACATAAGGTTATATACTAAATATTCATAAAGACTACTTAGTTGTAAACCGATTCATCAATTAGCAATCAATAGTTTTCAACAAAGGTTATATACTAAATATTGATAAAAAGTATTTAATTAGAAAAAAAAAACAATATTCCACAAGACTTGTTTTTGGTCCATTTGTGTCTACTCCATAGACTTAATTAGGTATATTATTCTATTGTAGTTGGGCAACTAAACTTTCTTTTATTTTGTTAAATAAGGTTTTTTTTTCTTGACTTGTTATTCGTCAAGACTTTTATTTGTCCTTGTGTATTTACTAGATAGGTTTTATTCGGCATGTTATTCTATATAGGCTATATTAGGCAGGGTATTCTACTCAATCTTGTGTACTTCTTCTTGATCCTTCTGTACATGGGCTTATATAAAAACAATTTCGGGGGGGGGGGGGCTGAGACCATTTCCAGGGTATGGAATACTAAATATTTAGAGCTTGGAATAGTTTTAGGCAACTAAAACGCTATTACACGTAAAATAAAATATGTTTTATGAACTAAGTGATCTTATTTAATTTATTTTTAAGGGTTTTACGAGAAGTTTTTATCATCAATTCAAAATTTCGGGAGGGGCTGCAGCCCCCTCAGCCCCCCCCCCCCTCATATACGCCCATGCTTCTGTATCCTCTAGAAAGGCTTTATTAGGCATATTTTGTATTGATTTACAGAGCTTTGCTTTAGAATGAGAGCCAGATTCTGTAATTTCCGCTTCTGTGTAAAAGTTAGCTACTGTCGGTGTCCCTGACGCCTTAATATCACTTTTATTCGAGATGTTCGAGAGGATTTTGACAATTTTCAGGAGATATATAAAAAAAAATAAGTTTATTTCTTTTCTAAGCTTATCAAATGGCACTAGGGACATGAACGGAACCGCGCTAAGATGCTGCAGTTCCTGCGAGTCGGACTTTTTTCTATTCATATCGATTTTCTGATTTGTTATTTTTTAAAACTTTTAAGGTATATTTTTCATTCATAATATCCTGTTAAATATTAAACCTACAACGTTTGTATTGAGGTGTTTTTACGTACAAGGCTTGTTTCAGTGATAAATAGGAATTTGTCTACATAAGGGCGATATGTTTCAGTTTTTTGCGTTTTACGCGCAAACGGTGCGTCGGATCAAAAGATGTCTCGGAATAAATTAGTCTTAAAATTAAATTTTCTATCAGAATTCTTCATAAAAAATACCTGCTGCTATTGGAAAATCAAGAGTTAGATGCGCTGGAGAAAAACTGGAGAATGTTACAAAGTCAACTAAACCTTCAAAAGAAACCTCATGCAACATAACTTTCATCTACCAAGTTTCATATCAAAATTCCAACAACTCTAGGAGGAAAAGGGGGTGGACACATATACTGGGACACCCTGTATATTGTACAATGTTCTTATCTTATGTGGTAAAATAATTGTCTGATCGAAAAAAACTTCTCTACAAGCCAAGGATCAAGTCAACCGAAGAAATATCATTCAAAAAATCTCAACTATCAGAGAAACTTCCTGTTTGCCGAACAGGCTTCCATTAACGCGAGAATTCTCCCATACTCCAACACTACTTAATGATCACGAAACGAGGCTAGTGTTCCAGACCCCCACTACAGTGTGATATCCTTGAGATAAAAGAGTGAGCAACAGCCATCAGTATTATCTCAGCTTCAGTGCAAGCCAGCTCTTCGTTCAGTGATAGTGTCGGTATTGCCATTCATAAGCTCCGATGAGCTTTACCATCTTACACGATATCAGGTACTATTGACGGTGATTTCCCGTATCAATCGCTTGTTCTTCATTCAAGATATAGACTTTCCTACAAGCCTTCACAATTTTATTGCGAACCGTGAGTAACACAATTTTTTAAATATAATTTTAGGAAAAAAAATACATATGGACGTACAAACATGTATGTACCCATATTAAGTGGGTTTAGTTATTAAGTCATTAAATAACTAAAAAAATAATATTAGTTTGTCTATTAACCCTGGATTGACACTGCTATTGACAACTACGGTAATGACACCGCGTGGTAAATGTTACCCCATACTTTGAAAATTTTAAAAATAAACGAATTTCAATTTTTTCTTTTGCTTTTTTACACAACAACAATGTATAGACGAGGAACACAATGAAATAAATTCAAACAGGAATAAATCTGCAGAGTATTAAGTCAAGATTGGGGGATATAAGTGACCCGAATATATATATATATATATATATATATATATATATATATATATATATATAGGTAGTTGGTAACAGCTTATTCAGTCTTCATTTATTTTATATTAAATTTTTGTTGTTGTAGAAACTTTTCGGCTATAAGACATTTTAAATCTAACTATCTGTATGATTTTGCCTTATTTTTTAGGTATTATAATCTTCAGATCATGTGCTTATAAAGTTGATGTTATTTAATTTGAGGAGGAAATTTAATTTGTTGCATGGTTCATGTCTCTATTATTACATGCATGATTATACCTCAATTATTACATTTTATTTCATATATTTGAAATATATATACCCAATGACCGTGAGGGTTAAGGCGTGAGCACTTAACACTCCCTGCCAAAGGTCTTGGGTTCGATTCCCTCTAGGGGTGGTGGCTTTTCTTTAGAAAAAAGAAAAGGCATCACTCCTATCCTGGCTAGAAAAGGGTGGTAACCTATAGATAACCCGTCCTAAAATTCGTAGTTAATAATAAATGGACGTTAAAATTTAAATAAATATATTTGAGTATGCTTCTGTAAAGGAGGACAAGATGTGCAAGACTATATATATATATATATATATATATATATATATATATATATATATATATATATATATATATATATATATATATATAAAACGAAGACAACCGGAATTAGATATTTTTATTGCAGGAGAAAAATTACAGAGTACACAAACTCTAAGATATTTAGGCATAACATTTGACAACAAACTGACATGGACTAAACATATAGACTTATTACAAGCTAAACTGATAAAATTAATAAATTTATTATCAATAGCAGCACGAAACACATGGGGACTACAGACAGAAGCACTTCAAACATTATACAAAGGAGCAATGTTACCTTCACTGGCATACGGCATAAACGTCTGGAAAAGTGGGCTGGACAAAACATACAATCAGATAAAACTGAAGCGAGTACAAAGACTGATGGCGATTAGAATTATCAAAGGATATCGAACTATCTTCTACGAAGCAGCCTGTGTTCTAGCGAAAATCACACCAATTTCACTACTTTCAGAACAACACACAACTCAATATACATTAACAAAATTACAACTAGATACAATTACACTAAGAACAGAAGATATAGAACACCCCATACACTACTCAAACTGGACACATCCCGCAATATTCCCAAATATTAAGGGATACACGAAAGACCCGACTCACTACGAAATATACACAGACAGTAGCAAACAAGATAACTCAGTAGGATGTAGAGTAGTAGTATATAAACAACACATACTCATAGACACACTAAAATATAGGCTAGGAAAGGACTGTACGAAAAATCAAGCAGAACAAGTAGGAATACTAAAGGCACTAGACTTCATCAACACACAAGTAGAGACAAATTCAACAGTTCAAATATGCACAGACAGTAAATCATCACTATACAAATAGACCAATAGAAAACTACACGAACCAATAATTGAACAAATAATACACAGACTACTTCAGACACAAATGAAACACATAACTAAACACTTTAAATGGGTCAAAGCACACGACGGACTTGAAGGAAACGAGATAGCCGACAGACTCGCAAAATCAGCGTCTAAAGACAATAATATACCAGTAACGTACAACAAAATATCCAAAACACCCATGAAACACATTCTATCACGTAAAACAATAGAGCGCTGGCAAACACAATGGGGAAACTCTACAAAAGGACGTACACTCTTTTCATACGCGACATACATCGCCACTTAGTACGAAAACATACATGTTGTGACTTCTACACGATACAATTATTAACTGGACGGGGAGCGATAAACACATACTTACACTAGCTAAATATAACTAACAGCTAGGCATGCCCTTGCTACAACAGAACACCACAAACAACACAGCACCTTATATACAAATGTAAGTTACTCATAGAAGACAGAAAACCAATTCAAAGGAGTTTAAAAGGTCCGTCACGCAGGAGCTGCATAACTAAGCACTTTCCTCAGAATGTGGGTAGTGTAGACTGCTTTCCAGAACAATTTGCTTAAAATATCCTACATAAATAAAATAAAAACCTGAATAGTTCTCTTTTAAATTTGTAATGAGTAACTGATCAATTATTAATTTGCTTCCAGAGTTATGTTTACACATGGTACCTATTACACTACGTAATAAATACAAAAAACCTCATATTATCGTATTTTGATCTAACGCAGGAACAGGATACAGTCACTCTAGTGGTAGAAAGCGCTCCTTGCGGCGGCTTTGTGAACCTACGTCTGGCGGGCCTTTTCTATTGAAATATATTACAAATTAAATCCCCGCTTTCCGATTGACCGATTCAGCTCATTTTTACAACACTTCTTTCTCATGAGTTACCCACGACGTATACCGCGTTTCGTTACAATACAGCAGAAATTACAACCGGTATGAGTATATTAGGAATTTGGGTTCGGAGTAAATCACGGCTGGTAGTGGCGAATTGGTATTGTGGGTCCGGAGTAAACCCCCCCTCCTAATGAACCGATTTAGTTCATTTTTACAACACATATATACCTGCGGATTAGCACTACGAATACCGAGTTTCGTCGAAATATACCAAAAATCACGGCTGGTAGTGGAGAATTGGTATTGTGGGTCCGGAGTAAACCCACCCTCCTAAAGAACCGATTTAGTTTATTTTTACAACACATATTTACCTGTGGATTAGCACTACGAATACCGAGTTTCGTCGAAATATACCATAAATCACGGCTTGTAGTGGCGAATTGGTATTGTGGGTCCGGAGTAAACCCCCTCTTCTAATGAACCGATTTAGTTCATTTTTATATCTCACTTTTCTCTCTATATTACCACTACGAATACCAAGTGTCGTTGAAATATAACAAATATTACGGCTGACATAGTCAAATTAGTGTTTTGGGTTCGGGGTAAACCCCCCCTTCCGGTGGACCGGCTTTGGTGGTTAACCAACTCGTTCAATCGTTTGCTAATTGAATGCTATATACCAAGTTTCGTGACGAAAAAACAAAAACTCTGGCTGCTATTGTGTTAACAGACATATATATATATATATATATATATATATATATATATATATATATATATATATATATATAGATATATATAAATTTTAACGGGGGGTCATTTTCGGTGTCTACTAGGTAGGATCGATAAAGATTTGAAGAAATTTTTCAAAAATTCCATCAATGAGTCCAACCTCAATAGCTACTTTCCTTCGGAGGAAAGTGCTAAAAAGAGCTGTTTGATAAACACTATTCAAGCTTCAGAGATTTTTGTAAGAGAGCATGCCTGACTCTAAAGACGATCGAAACCTCTAAAGACAATTCAAATATAAAAAAAAAATAATAATGTAAACAAACAAATTAAGTAAACATATAAAATTATATTTATCTTATGTATGTTTATTTTCTAATTATTTAAATGTAGTTATGAACTATTTAACGTTAAATCATTATTGTAATATATCTAAAACAAATTATGATAAAATTATATAAAATACATGTCATATACATAGTGTATTGGAACGTGTAGCACAAAATAAACGGCTTCTTTGCAGGGTTACTGCAGAGAGGAAACTAATACAAAAAAAAAAAAAAAAATATATATATATATATATATATATATATATATAGATATTTAGTAAACAAAATCACTCAAATATATAGTATTCATTAAAAGAACAATTTTAATGTATTTAACGAAAAATTTCAATCAAAAAAATTTTTTCATTAAAATAAATCATTTTTATTCAATAAAATTTTTAATTCAAATAAATCATTTTTATTCAATAAAAATTTACATTCAAATAAATCATTTTTATTCAATAAAAATTTGCATTCAAATAAATCATTTTTATTCAATTAAAAATTTCATTCAATAGACCATTTTTAATCAATAAAATTTTTCATTCATTAAAATCATTTTTATTCAATACAAATTTTCATTCAATAAATCATTGTTATTTAATAATGAATAAAAATAAAAATTACGTTATTAATTGATTCACTGAATAGTGAATGAAATATCAAATTTCATATATATATATATATATTTGAAATTTGATATTTCATTCTGAATAATGAATAATTTTTCATTTATTATTCGTGAATCAATGAATTACGTAAATTTTTCTTGATGGGAGTATTGTAGGCTAAGTCAAAAACGTCTACCAGCCGCCTGTCTGTATGTTTGTACTTTATACAAAATCCACACCGAATGACCGATTTTGACCAAACTTGGCACACGCGTAGGTCTTGATTGGGGAAGGTGTCATAGGCTAGGTTAAAAACGTCTAGGACAGTTCAGAGGTCACTAGGTTTAAAAACTTATAATATATTTTTAATTAAAAACCTAAAAATACCTGACAATAAGTTGTTTTTTTAAACTTCATTTAACATTAAAAAGTGTTTAAGGAGAACAAGGTAAGACATTGTGAAACGATATTGTGTTTCCAAGTTGTTATAGAGGATGGAATAATTTAGGATTTTTTCAGTTTCCTGAAATCTTCCTTCTCTTTGAAATTGTATTTTATATTTTTCAAGAAAGACCAAAATCCACCAATAGCTGCTTCTATTCCTTTTCTGATAACATTAGGGATATGATCGGAAGGAAGTTGACGCTGCGAGTCGGATTTTTTTTTTTTTTTTTTTTAATTTAATAACAATATAACATTAAGACACTTTGAATTCTATTTTCAGCTCTATTAAAGCATCAATTAAAGTATTAAACGTCAACACAATAGTCAACTGGAAACTAAGAAATATTTTAAAGACAAATGAGGATGTTCTTTGAAAGGATAACACAGATAATGCGCTAAGATGACGCAGTTTCTTCCGAGTCGTGGAGTTCACTTCAGCTAATAATATGATGATTATACCGACACGATGGAAGATGATTGCAAGGCTACAGGAGATTGCTGGCTTCCTGTCCTTGAGTCGTCACAGCTGAAGGGGCGCCCAACTCAAGAACAACATCCACAATAACATCACAAACACATCTTTTTTTTTTTTTTTTTTTTTTTTTTTTTTTTTTTTTTTTTTTTTTTTTTTTTTTTTTTTTTTTTTTTTTTTTTGGCCATTAGCGCCGACATCCAGTTTGCAGCGAGGAATTTTCCGAGCCTTGAGATGAGAAAAGGAAGTTTATTCGGAGTCAACCCACTCATGAGAGCAATTAAGATAACGAGTCAGAAATGAAGCGCGTATCACCAGAACAGTGTTTAGCTGCAATTTATCAAGTCAGTGCTAGATGTAATGATTACGTTTCTGCGAGAGGGCAACATTTGATAACTAAAACTAAATAGATGTTAACATAAAATTAATGTAAATACATAAAACTGTCAAGTCTCTCGTAGTCTATTAAAAGTTAACAAAAAGACTCGTCGATTAAGCACTCTTCTATTTGTGAATCGGCGCGCATACTCTCGCACCGCTTCTAAAGCATTACCGTTGCAGAAACCGTACACGAAAACTATATCAGCGTCAAGAGATTGAACTGTAATTGGTTTCTTGAAACAACTCGCAATGACAATTTTTTCAATTGAAAACTTAAATAAGTTTGTCTTAGTTTTTTGGTCCCCTACACGCTCCTGAAGTTTTGCCATTTAGCCTGTAGATATATATATATATATATATATATATATATATATATATATATATATATATATAGGGGGCGAGGTTAGCTCAGTGGTAGAGCACTCGACTAACGAACTGGAGGACCAGGTTCAAAACCCGAGCGCGCACTAAAGATTTTTTCTTCTAGTGCTGCCGTTCGAGGGTTGGATTTGGGGTCCCAGATCGTCCCTAGGCTCACCCAGCCTTTAATTAATTTATATTAATAATGGGTACCTTGGGAGCTAATGACTCTAGCAGTCGAAGCAGGCAATGGGAAAATCAGGCGGCCGGAGCATAGTACTGACCACACTATCTCCCTAGTGTGCCGTATGGTCAAGAATCAGATACCTCTACAGTATCTGCCCCTCTGGGCCCTTGTGGCCTGTTACGGGACTGATTTATATATATATATATATATATATTTTATTATGGTAGGAGGAAAATCCATCATGGACACCTGGCGAGGAGAAAACCAGGTAGTGTCGGACTCCAACCGACTAAAAACCTCCCCCCCCCCCCCCTTGTTCTTCGCGATCATGATGGAAACCACTCACGCATATATATATATATATATATATATATATATATATATATATATATATATATATATATATATATATATATATATATGGGTGTCCCCAAAAAAACTTCGGGAATCGATGCAGGATGAAAAAAGAAATAAAAAAACTCCTTTGGCATTTTTCTCGTTTTCGAGAAAAGACTACAACACAGTTGAGAAAAGGCATTCTTGCATAATGCCTATACAAAAATCATTAAAAATATATGTTTTATCTTCTACCCCCTCCACCCTCCCAACTCCCCCCCAAAGAAAAAAAAAATGTTCTTGGTCAAAAAAATTAAATGACGGAATGTAAAGCTGCAAGGTCAACATAATTTAAAATAGCTACTCTTCTTCGAAGGAAATACTTTCAATTCTTAATAAAATTAAATTTTCAATTCTTACAACAGTTTAACATTTGACACTGGACGCATACATAAATATAAAATAATAATTTCTTCTTCTAATAATTCCTAACAATTAATTTAAAAACTGTTCAAAGGATACTCCCCTTGCAGCAATACAGGCACCACAACGCACATTGACAGACTGGATGGCATTTGTGCATTGCTCTGCTGTAATCTGTTCCCTGGCCTATCTGATGCGATGGACATGGGCTCCCTGAATCTTTAATGTGTCTCCAAGATACCGGCCCACCAGGTCCTATCCAACGCCATGGATAGTTAGTGCCCAACCAATTTTGGACGGCCCTCCCGTAGAGGGCTAGACCCAGCATCCTAATCATTGCGACAAAAGGACTTCCTCCAAGAACACCGACAGTTTTTCGAGGATTGTGTGGAAAGACTGTGTCAAGTCGAGGGGTAGAAAATGGGGACCTATTATTTCATTATTCCACACAAAATCACTGACATACTCACTCCTACATTTTGTGGGGAGGGGAGGGAGATTAAAGGAGGTGATGGTTGGGCTTGGAGGGTGAGTAGTGGGGGGTAGAACATCTACTTTTAATCATTTTTATATAGGCAATATGAAAGAATCCCCGTTCACAATTCCGTTTTAGTTTTTTCCGTTTTTCAAAAAAAAAAAAGAAAGAAAAATGCCAAAGGACTTTTTTCATCCTGCATCGATTCCCGAAGTTTTGCCGATTATTTTATATATATATATACATATATATATATATATATATATATATATATATATATATATAAAATAAACGGCACAATATATATATATGTATATATATATATATATATATATATATATATATATATATATATATATATAGGGGAAGGTTTTGTACCTTTGACCACTTTGCAAAATTTAATTTCTTTTAGCTTGAATATTAAGGCTAAATTCATTTTTTTTATTTCATTGTAATTAGTATTCTATTGCTTATCATATTTAATTTTTTCAAGGTTCTAGCTTTATATTTAATATTTTTTATTAATTTATAAAAAAATAATCGTACAAAGTTCAAAGGTATAACGTGTAGACCATGGGGTGTTGTACCTCTGACCACGTAAAAACAACACAGCTGTACAGAAAAAAAAATGTATTCAGCAATATTATAAATAATTGTAAGTTTAATAAATACAGGACATGGATGTAAGCATAATAAAAAAGATATTATTGATATTATGTTATGCTTAATATGCTGAAAATCCAGTCCAATCGATAAACGTTTGAACTGTCAAGCAGATCCACTAGCAATAGTAGGGGAGTTTAGCCACAATGTCTTCAACATCAATATCATACAAATTTTCATCTTCTCTCGTAAACTTGTCACTTAAAGTTTGTTTTTTCAAATATTGGATCTTAAACATTGGACATTTAATACCACAGATCTCTGCGACTAAATATGTAATAGTCTTTTACTTTTATTTTTAACAAGTATAAAATTTCCTTTTTCCATATTTTTCAAATTGTTGCTGGTCATCGACTTAACTTACGACATTTATCAGACAGATCAACGTCCTCTCCTGAAGAAATTTCGGTGTCAGTATCAGAATCTGAACTGTCATTATAATAATTTTCTTTTTATTTACTACTTTTTTAGGAAGGGGTTTATTTGTATGTGGTGTCTTACGTTTAGGGTCGTGCTTTCGTTTTTTTTTTTCAGCTTCAATAATTAGCTTTTCAGACATATCTGTCAGGATACGAGGTTTCCCTTTAGGCCGACGTTATAATTTTCGTGTCGGCACTTCAGGATTTCGTCATGATGTCAACCTCATGAATGGGTTTCCTTCCTATGGAGGGAGGGAGGAGCCGCGCTAAAAGTCAGATATATATGTGTGTACATATATTGTGACGGAAGAGAATAAACACACAAAACGAATTTTATTATTTTGACATTATCATAAAATTAGGTGAGATGAAATTAACTTTTATAAAATTATGAAAAATATCATGTATTTAGAACTAACATCTTACAATATTCTATTAATAAAATGCTGTTGATACAATTCTATTATGACCCTGTAAAAGTGAAATAATAAAACAATTAAGGAATAATGAAAATTAATTATGTTTACTAATATAAATGTTGTATTTACAGATATGAATAGCTCCAATAAAGTGGGTAGGTTAATTGTTTACTATTTTTATCAGTAGTAATGAAGCCACTGCATTTTTATGACAACTGATAAGATATCGTATAGTCGTCTGTTTACTAGGATAGTCAAATAATAGGAAATATATTCTGAGATTGCGTATCTCAGGATTTACTGAACCATGGGCGTATATAGAAAAATTTTGGAGGAGGCTGGGAAAATTTTGGGGGGGGGGGCTGAGACCATTTCCGGTGTATGGAATAATAACAATTTAGATCTTGGAAGAGTTTTAGCCAACTTAAACGCTATTACACCCAAAATAGAATATGTTTTATGAACTAAATGATCTTATTTAATTTATTTTTAAGGGTTTTAGGACATTTTTACCGATCAAATTGAAATTTCGGGGGGGGGGGCTGCAGCGCCCTCAGCCCATGTACTGAACAGAAACCTAAAGCGAAAATTCGTGGAGATATTAAATTTTTTATGAAGGAAATGAATAATGTAGGTATTGTTAATAAATTATAAAAAAAAATCCCGATGGAATTTGAATCATTAAAATGCTTTGGAAAAGTTATGTGCACTGATTTTTGTGAAGAACATTTTTAGGGAAATTGAAACAATTTGAAAAATTTTAATTTTTTTCGCTGATATGATCCCTTTTTAGCGCGGTTCCTCCCTACCTCCATAGGGAGGAGTAGTAGGAAATGACTCGTTTTATAGGTTTATTGGCATAGGAAAACGAATGAAACCATTTTTAAGGAAATAGCTTTAACCCTTTTTGAGAAAAATGGAAAAATAGTTGTCGAATAAAGTTTTTGGTTTGGGTACTTAATTAACATCTTTGTTAATTAACAAAGATGTTTATATTTTGGTTACGTTTGGAGTTAAGGAATATTTTATTTTTATACATGAAAAGTTTTGGGAACTTCGTATATTTTCTTTAATATCTCGAAAAGACTTGGGAATCTTACCTCGTCTGGCATATTATCTATCTATATATGTAAAAATCACGTGTCTGTCTGGTTGTCTGTTTGTTCCTTATACAAATCTACACCGTTTGACCGATTTTGACCAAACTTGGCACACAGGTAGGTCTTGATACGGGAAACCTCCTAGGCTAGGCCAAATTTCAAAATTTGGACAAAAGGTCAAAAGTTTTGTCGAAGAAAACTTGGATACACTGAACCATTCACACTGACGACCAATTTGAATCGACAGCCATTTTGAATAATGCCTGAAATTTATTTGTTGATGTTCTTGATAATTAGAATAACCGCAACTCATTGATGACTTTACATCATTACATAATCATGTAATTTTATATCAACATTCACTGTCTAACTAAGACACTCTTTCTTTGCATTGCTGTGGTGCTGGCCTCTGCCGGCTGATTTATGAATTACTTGACAGATATAAACAAATTCACACCGTTTGACCGATTTTGACGTAACTGGGTATATAGGTAGATCTTGATACGGGGAGAGTCATAGGCAGAAAGTAGGTGTAGCATGGCACGCCGGGTAACAGCTAGTATACAGGTAGATCTTGATACGGGGAGAGTCATAGGCAGAAAGTAGGTGTAGCATGGCACACTGGGTAACAGCTAGTATACAGGTAGATCTTGATACGGGGAGAGTCATAGGCAGAAAGTAGGTGTAGCATGGCACACTGGGTAACAGCTAGTATACAGGTAGATCTTGATGCGGGGAGAGTCATAGGCAGAAAGTAGGTGTAGCATGGCACACTGGGTAACAGCTAGTATACAGGTAGATCTTGATACGGGGAGAGTCATAGGCAGAAAGTAGGTGTAGCATGGCACGCCGGGTAACAGCTAGTATACAGGTAGATCTTGATACGGGGAGAGTCATAGGCAGAAAGTAGGTGTAGCATGGCACACTGGGTAGCAGCTAGTTTTAAATAAAGCTAAAGAAAATTCTGGAATTGCTTTTTCTCAGAAATGGTTAATCTAATGGAAAAAAATGTGAGGACAAGTTGTTTACATAATTGCACGATCTAGAATTTTTGTCTGAGCTATTTTATAATAAAACTAAACGTCTCGCTGAAAAATCCTCAAAACCTTTTTTTTTGTGAACTTTGACCTCAAAATTGTTTGCACTAATGGGATCGACAAGGGCTTTCCCCAATTCCCATTTCCCGATTATAATGTTGTCCCCAACGATCATGCAAATGTTCAGGTTGCTAGGAATTTATGCAAAGGTACCCATATTTTTCTAACCCATCTACTTCTAACAACAGAGCATTGGTTCTCATTTTACCTATCCTGTTTTACACACAAATACATTTTCCTAATAAAAGAAATTACAAAAATTTAAAGCAATAAATAAGTAACGGAAAGAGACAAAAATTACAAAAACCATTCAAAAGAACAAAACAAACGTATTTGAAGTTCTAAGCACTTATTTCTCAATTGACATCACCTAATCAAAACTTGTTTCAGGATCTTTTTTGTAGAGAATTTAGTTAGCTTTTAAATAGTTTCTATCAACTTACCACGGTTTCCCAATCGTTTTCGAGATATTAAGGAAAATATGTGAAGCTCCCAAAACTTTTGCTAATATCTCTTGATAAGATATTTTATTATAATCCTTCCTGATCTCCAAACGTAACAAAAATTTCAACATATTAGTTTTGATGAAATTCGAACACGCAGAAAATGTTTCAACTGAATGCCATGATTTTAAGTACCCAAACCAAAAACGTTATTCAACAACTATTTTTCCAATTTTCTCGAAAACGGTTAAAGCTATCGCTTCAAAAATGGTTTCATTCGTTTTCCTAGGCCAAGAAGCCTTAAAACGAGTACTTGCATGCATATGAAGTAAGCGGAACGATTTTTTTCGCGCACAATTCGCTCCAAAAACCATGTTCCGGTGGGCGGATTCTGCTGGTTAACGAACTCGACCTTTCAAATTGGACGACGGATTTTTGTACCAAATTTCATCAAAATCGGACCATTAGGGGGGCCCGGGAAGCCGCGAACAGACAAATAAATAAATATATATATATATATATATATATATATATATATATAGAAAATTTATATATATATACAAATTTGAACCACCGTTATTTTCGGTCTCTAGGGGTTCTGAAACGCAAAATTTTCTAGTCGGTACTTCCGGATTGTTTTATGAGATCAACCTTATAAGCGGGGTTCCTCCCTATAAAGGGAGGGAGGAACTGCGTTAAAAACAACAAATATAAAATTCGATGTAATGATTGCAACGCGTGCTGTATTAAGGAATCGGCACAGCTATTACAAAAGCGAATTTTACAACACGTCGAAAGCATAGACACGAACGAAAACAGGACAACATTGACGGAACATGCAATAACTGAAAAACATAACTTTAACTTTAAGGACGTTCATATTTGAAATAAAGGAAGAAACACGTTGAAAAGAAAGATTAAAGAAAATATTTATATAATTAAAAAATCAAAAACAGCCATAAATAGAAAAACAGATTTAAAAAATGTCCAAATTTTCCACAGCATTATAGGTTAACCCTTTTAAAATCTCACCAATAATCCATAAAATTAAAACAGCTGAAATAATCGATAATATACGGCCATATTTATTAGAACAGATGACATGTCAGTATTATGCCTGACGCGCAGAGGAGAACATGACGAGAGGACTTCCATGCAAGATAGGACTAAAAATTTAAAACAATTTGATAAAATTGATTTAGGGAAGGGGTATATTATTATAAACATGTATATTTCACGATTTATAAAAAGAATGATGTTTGTAGAGGAAAGCCCCTTATGAGGTGCGAATAAAGCACGAAACATGTCGGACAAAGATTTTAAATAGTAGTTGAACAGAACGAACAGTGTACTACTTAATGGACCCCCTGCCATAGAAAGAAATAAGAACAAGTGGAAAATATATATTGGGTCATCATCAGAAGGAAATAATATGTATATTTAAGAGGCTAGTGTTTTCAGACCTAAAATTAATGGATTATAGCGAAGCTCAAAAGCGTTAGGGGGTGGGACTAAGGACGATTTTTTTTTTCTTGTAAGCACTTCTGTTCTTGAAAGGTAGTTTAAAATAAAGCTAGAGATTGGGTCTATCAGCCTTCGTTTACTCGGAGGTAATTGAAAAAGGGGCTTGGATCTTTAATGATACCGAGCCTATTTATCGTATTACCTAATTTCAACGAGATTGCCTGCCGATAACACATACTCTTGTTCTTTTGCGACTATTACGAAAGTTCTATTTTGTAGACTGAATTTGGCGCGAGCTTGAAGCATAGTCAAGTATTCTGGCCTCCATTTCTTCCAAACACGTTGTTGGAGAGCCTCCATGAGCTGGAAGTGACGAAGAGTCCCATCCGCACCTCCAACTCCGGGGAAGGTCCGGAGTTGGAGGTGCGGTGACAGGTCTCCCAATTAAAAAATGGCCAGGAGTCAGAATCTCACAATCATCGGGACCACCTGAAATAGGCATAAGGGGTCTTGAGTTGAGTACACCTTCAATCCTCGTGATGAGCGAAGAAAACTGGGGAATGGTTATAGGCTTTAAAGGCGCAACCTTGGTCTTGGAAACTAATTTTTTTTTTTTTTTTTTTTTACGGCGCATCGAAAAATCTTGGCCATTAGCGCCGGGCCTCCAGGGTGCAACCAGGAATTTTCTCAGCGAGCCCTGAGATGAGAAAATTCCTGTCGCCGGTGGGGATCGAACCCACCATCTCCCGCTTATGAATCCAGCGCGCTAGCCACTAGACCACGGGAGACCCCTCTTGGAAACTAATAATCTGACATTTATCCCAATGCATCCTGAGCGAAGATGGAGGGTAGCACCATACCCGGATTGGGATGCATCACAAAATCCATGTAATTGAACATTCTGGGAAGAAGGCAGCTATGGGCGAGGAATAATAATTTTGTCCATGTAAAGAAGCAATATAATCAACCCAGTATGTTTGAAGATCGTGGGGAAGAGTATCCCACTCGAGAGGCCTACGCCACTATTTCTGGAGAAAATGCTTGGCCTTAAACACAATAGGAGATATGAGACCATCAGGGTCACACAATTTAGCTGTATCAGACAGCACAATTCTTTTAGTAGTGGTCCTAGGATGACCATAAAGGTCTTCAGGAACGGGGTACACCTTAAACTGTCCCCTGAAGGATGCCAGTCAAGTCCTAATGCTTTGACCACCTGGTCTATAGACAACAACCTGTCACCTTCGGGAAGATCCTTGATTAAATCTAAGTAATTTGCAGACCATTTCTTCAGCTTAAATACCGCAGAGGACAACATGTCTATCAATTGATTGCGGAGTTTGATGGCACCAGTTAAAGAATCCGTTCCACCCTGGAAATCATCAACAAATGAGTTTCTTAAAATCAATGAGCTAGCTAGAGGGTCGCGTTCCTTTTCCCTCATAGCTAATTCCCTGAGAGATCTTAAGGCGCTCCAGGGTGCAGAACATGTACCATAGGTAACAGTGTTAAGTGCAAAAACCTCAATAGCATTATCATGCGAATCACGCCACAATATGCACTGATATGGTTGGTCATGTTGGTGGATGGAAATCTGTCGAAACATTTGTACGATAATTATTCTTCAACTGACCCTTTTCTAAATATTCTTATCTTCGTGGACGGCGGAAGGCCAACAAATAAAATCTTCAACACTCAGTATCACCAACTTTATTTCATCCCTACATGTTTCACACCTTTATTGGTGCCTCTTCAGGGGAAAAAATTACAAAAATAAAACTTACAGCCTACACCTGAGGAGGATAACCTTCCACCAGTACGGCCACGTCTAGAATGGATAGAATTCTAGACGTGGCCGTACTGGTCAGGCCTCCTCAGGTGTAGGCTGTAAGTTTTATTTTTGTAATTTTTTCCCCTGAAGAGGCACCAATAAAGGTGTGAAACATGTAGGGATGAAATAAAGTTGGTGATTCTGAGTGTTGAAGATTTTATTTGTTGACCTTCCGCCGTCCACGAAGATAAGAATATTTGTTCGATATCACATACAAAAACAAAAGGAAATGTCCTAAACAAAGTGAACACATCAGATAACAATGAGTTCAATGACGCACCGGTATACAGAATATCATTTAATGAATAATCAGAAGTGGTTTTAGCAGTTGCGTCAAATACCACACGGATCTTAGTCTTATCCTCATGAGACTTAAAGATACCATGATGTGGAATAATGGATTTCGGAGGACCATTACCTTAGCACTCATTTCCGATATAAGAAGAATCTTTGAGGTTTTATCTGATTGTGACTTATAAATGTAGAACTGGGGTTCTGCTATTAGTCGACTAACGTTTTTGGTTTGTCAGAGGAAATATATGGTGGGGGAGGGAGGTAGTAAAAACTTGTTTGGCCCTCCTACAAATTGGACAATCTACATGTAAAAAAGTTAATAGAGGCTGGGTCTCATTAACTCCCTGAATGCAATCAAACTTTGTAAATAAGTAATTTATTTGGAGAGAAAAGGTTAAGTATAAAAAAAAAAAAAAATAGAGGGAAATAGAGTTCTAAATTGAGGTTGACCAAAGTATCCGTTGTTGGTGACTCCAATTCTCTTCCTTTGGTCATAGTCTTAATGGTCCCCATAGTCTATTCCTACAAGCTTTTAGTCCATTTCTTCCCTCTCTATAGGGGGGAGAACCAACATTTCTAAACCATCTTCTGTCTCTAAATGTCTAAAATAATATTCGAATACATGAAACTGCTCTTGCCTAACTTTATATTCATTTTTGCTATTTAGTTGTTTTTAATTTTAACTTTTCGCTGAATCAACCAAACGTTTATTTTGTAAGATAAGAAAAAAGTTTTTATTATAATTAATAATTTATAATTATTAATAAACCAAAAATTATATTTTTTGTTTGTTCGATATTAAAAGTTAAGTCAACATAGCGAAATTATTATCCTGCAGCGTTCTTCCAAGTTTCTATTTGAAAACTAGTTTTAATGTCGTACTTTCACACGAATGTCATTGAACGTTCATGCAGAGTGAACGTGTGAACGATTCCTTGATCTCTTTCAATGCAATTACATTCACGGCCAACTAATTCTCAATATTATTATTGAGAATAATAGTTTTAGATATCATTCGTGAATATGTTTTATTTATTCTGATCCGCAAGATTGGTGAGAATCTCATTGATCCTGTCTTTGTTATGTTAAATATGATAATTAAATAAATTAACAACGGTTTGTTAAAAAATTTTTTACACAAAAATTATTAGCAGAGTTGAAATTAGCAACCCAAGAAACTCTAATGAGGTAAATATCATCTAATACAAAAAATAATAATTTTTTCCTGGCCGGAAGAGACTAAAAATGCAAGCGAAAAAATAACAGAACGTTTTGAAATTCAATATCCTATTTTAGCGCGGTTCCTCCCTCCCCCATAGGGAGGAACCCCGCTTATAAGGTTGATACAATGAAACAATCCGGAAGTGCCGACAAGAAAATTTTGCGTTTCAGAACCCCTAGAGACCGAAAATAACGGTGGTTCAAATTTGTATATATATATATATATGTATATATATATATATATATATATATATATATATATATATATATATATATATATTTGTCTGTTCGCTCATTTCTGGCTTCCCTGATGGTCCGATTTTGATGAAATTTGGTACAAAAATCTGTCGTCCAATTTGAAAGGTCAAGTTCGTTAACCAGCAAAATCCGCCCACTGGAAGATGGCGTTTAGGGCGAAATTCGCGCAAAAAAAATCGTAACGCTTACGTTTTTGAGTTCATAAGCTTGTAAGTACTCTTTTTATAGGCTTCTTGGGCTAGGAAAACGAATGGAACCATTTTCAAGGCGATAGCTTTAACCGTTTTCGAGAAAACTGAAAAAATAATTTTTGAATGCCGTTTTTGGTTTGGGTACTTAGAATCAAGGGATTCAGTTGAAACATTTACTGCGTGTTCTACTTTCGTTAAAACTAATATGTTGAAATTTTGGTTGCGTTTTGAGTTAAGGAAGGGTTAGAATAAAATATTTTATTAACAGGCATAAAAAAGTTTTGGTAACTTTGTATACTTTCCTTAATATCTCGAAAAAGGTTGAGAATTTGGGAAACGGAAGAATACCATTAGAAAGCTTACTAAATGCTCTACAAAAAAGGTTCTAATGAAAGTTTTGATTAGGCGATCTCAATCGGAGAAATAAGTGCTTAAAACGTTAAAGTGATTGATTTCGCTTATTCGAACTGTTCTTTTTGTTTTTGATTTTGATACTTAAAATTATGGGATTCAGTTGAAACATTTTCTGCATGTTTGAATTTCATCAACACTAATATGTTAAAATTTTGGTTACGTTTGGAGCTAAGGAAGGATTAGAATAAAATATTTTATTAACAGACATGAAATGTTTTGGGAACTTCGTATACATTCCCTAATATCTCGAAGACGGTTAGGATTATTGGTAAACGGTGGGTTACCATGCGAAAGCTTACTAAATGTTCTACAAAAAAGATTCTGAAACAATTTTTGATTAGGCTATGTCAATCAGAGAAATAAGTGCTTAAACTATGAAGTAATTGATTTCGTTTATTCGAACGGTTCTTTTTGTTTGTTTTTATTCCTTGTTATTTTTTAATTGCTTAAAGTTGGATAATGTATTTGACAATAAAACAGATTAATTAAAATAAGAAAAACAATTCATTGTTAAAAATATATCAGGCTGTACCGTATGAAATGTCAGTTTTGGTTTTGTCGATTTCCTTCAATTGTCTTGAAACTGTCGAGGCTCCTACTCCGAGTTCTTTGGCATATTCCCTAGTGTTTTTAATTGCTTATAGTAGTCAAATGTATTTGTCAATGAAACAGGATACGTATAATTAGAATCAATATTTTGTTTGTTAGAATTCGAAGATGCCGTATGAATATCTAGATGTGACAGTACTGGTGTTGATTTCGTTCTTTAGAATTATTCTTGGTATTCCCTATTTTCATCTGTTACCCATAGTTTTTTATTGTTAGTAGATTTTTCTTATTGATTATAGAATATTAATCTATTTGGCTATAAAACAGGATACGTAAAATTAGTGACAATATTTCGGAGATTTCTGAGCGAAATACGTTTAAGATTTTCTACCACCACGAACGGCTTTTTTCCTCTATTTTTATCCACTAGATAGGCTTTATTTTGCATATTATTCTATATAAGTTTTATTCAGCAGGGGATTCTGATGAAATGTCGTGTTTTTGCTGTGGATTTTAAATACGACGTATGGGAAGATTGGATAACATTAGCGAGTCTACATAGTTAAGAACCGACGACGGAGGATTACTTCTTGCTATGATTTAGTCTACATACGTATATTAAGTCCTAAATCCAATCCTCCTAAAGTTCAATGCCCGTAGAAACCAGGGGGCCGCAGGAAATTTACCTGCTAAGAGTTAATCCTCAAGAGCTGTAAATATACCCCAGGTATCTGCCGACACAAATACAAAGCCTAGGCGGAGAGCACCCCAAAAACTCAGATCCAAACATAAGGTTATATACTAAATATTCATAAAGACTACTTAGTCGTAAACCGATTCATCAATTAGCAATCAATAGTTTTCAACAAAGGTTATATACTAAATATTGATAAAAAGTATTTAATTAGAAAAAAAAAAAACAATATTCCACAAGACTTGTTTTTGGTCCATTTGTGTCTACTCCATAGACTTAATTAGGTATATTATTCTATTGTAGTTGGGCAACTAAACTTTGTTTTATTTTGTTAAATAAAGTTTTTTTTCTTGATTTGTTATTCGTCAAGACTTTTATTTGTCCTTGTGTATTTACTAGATAGGTTTTATTCAACATATTATTCTATATAGGCTATATTAGGCAGGGTATTCTACTCAATCTTGTGTACTTCTTCTTGATCCTTCTGTACATGAAAACAAGGCGTATATAAAAACAATTTCGGGGGGGGGGGGCTGAGACCATTTCCAGGGTATGGAATACTAAATATTTAGAGCTTGGAATAGTTTTAGGCAACTAAAACGCTATTACACGTAAAATAAAATATGTTTTATGAACTAAGTGATCTTATTTAATTTATTTTTAAGGGTTTTACGAGAAGTTTTTATCATCAATTCAAAATTTCGGGAGGGGCTGCAGCCCCCTCAGCCCCCCCCCTCATATACGCCCATGCTTCTGTATCCTCTAGAAAGGCTTTATTAGGCATATTTTGTATTGATTTATAGAGCTTTGCTTTAGAATGAGAGCCAGATTCTGTAATTTCCGCTTCTGTGTAAAAGTTAGCTACTGTCGGTGTCCCTGACGCCTTAATATCACTTTTATTCGAGATGTTCGAGAGGATTTTGACAATTTTCACGAGATATATAAAAAAAATAAGTTTATTTTTTTTCTAAGCTTATCAAATGGTACTAGGGACATGAACGGAACCACGCTAAGATGCTGCAGTTCCTGCGAGTCGGACTTTTTGTGTTTATATGCTTGCAGGTACTTGTTTTATAGGTTTCTTAACATGAGAAAACGAATGAAACCATTTATACGGCGATATCTGCAACCGTTCCTGAGAAAAGTGGAATCAATGTTTTTGTAAGTCATTATATTTTTGTGAGTACTTAGAATCGCGGGATTCAATTGAAATATTTTCTACAACTTTGAAATTAATCCCAACTAAGATGTTTAAATTTTGGTTATATTTGGAGTTAAGGAAGTATGAGAAAAAAAAAATTTATTAATAGACATGTAATGTTTTCGGATCTTCATACATTTTTCGTAAATATCTCGATAACGGTTGGGAAATCGTGCTAAGTAGAAGGTGACCATTCGAATTTTTACTAAATTCTCTACAAAAAAGGTTCTGAATCAATATTGGATGGGGCAACGTCAATCAGAGATATAAGCGCTTAAAACTTAAAAAATGTTTGTTTTGTTGTTTTGAAAGGGGTTTTCTCTTTGTTTATCTCACTTTTCAATTGTTTTTTTTCTTGTTTTAAATTGCATTTATCAGCAAAATTAATATAGTAGTAAAATAAGCTAAGAAACGGTGAAAGGTATTGGTAATAATAAGTTTGGAGTGGCTGTGGTAATCAAGATGGCTGTGGCTAATCATGATTACGTAGTTTGTTTTGAATTCTTCTGTCTATATAACCTCCTCATAGCCTCCAACTGAAGTTATCGTTATTTCTTATTTTATAGAAAGATTTAACCCACGACAGAATGGAATTTTATTCGCCATGAAGCACATATTTACAGTTGATTATAACAGTAAGACGAATTTACTAGTAAAACAAGATACTTAAAATGACAACGGATTTTTGGTTGTTAAGAAGGGCCTTCTCAGCAGTAGTCAAAGAGTAAGTACGTTTTCAGTACATAATTGTATTGACTTATACAGATTAAGAATTATCCACTTCTGTGTAAGTTGGCTACTGTCAGTTTTCTGTGATTTGTGATGCTAATTTATTCCATTTCTTCGAGATGTACGTAACCGCGCTAAGATGACGGAGTTCCTGCGAGTTTCCGTGATCCCACCGCTGTATACTCCCCTTGTTCGTTAAGAATATTATTAGTAATGCATATAAAATACTGGAAAGAAAATAAATTTAGGAACTTTAAATAGTGGCGTGACAATACAATGCAAAGAGAAACAAGACATAATTAAACATATTCTGGTTTTCATTTGAAAGGTTCATATTTTAAATCAGACATTCTCCCCTAATTATCAATGTTTTACTATAAAAACTTGTTCTGGTTCTCTTCTAAATCGTTTCCTTTCCCTCAATAGAGAGAAAACCCGCTAAAGATGTCGAGTCAATGGTGAAAGACGGAAGCAAGTATTTATTTATTATTAATTTTTAGTTGTTAACAATTTGTAAGAGCAACCGTTTTATTGTTATTGTAACCGTTACATTGTTGTGAATGATTTGAGTTTGTGCAGCCCCTGCCGAAATCGATTGAACATTCTTGCATATTTTGTGAGTAAACACGCATTCTAGTCGTGTTACATAGCAAATATTATCCCAATAGCTGAGCATGTGTTTTCCCTCTCGTCAATAAATGAATCCACTAGAAAAAACGTCCGACTCCCTGGAACTGCGTCATCTTAGCATTATAAATTAAAAAATAACAAGAAATAAAAACAGACAAAATGAACCGTTCGAATGAACGAAATCAATTACTTCAAAGCTTTAAGCACTTATTTCGGTGATCGACATCGCCTAATCAAAACTTTCCTCAGAATTTGTTTTGTAGAGCATTTATTAAGCTTTCTAATGGTAACCTTCTGCTTACCAAGATTTCCGACCGTTTTCGAGATAATAAGGAAAATATACGAAGTTCCCAAACCTTTACATGCCTTTTAATAAAATATTTTACTCTAGCCTTCCTTAACTCCAAGCGTAACCTAAATTTCAACATATTAGATTTGATGAAATTTGAACATGCAGAAAATGTTTCAACTGAATCCCATTATTCTAAGTACACAAACCAAAAACTTAATTCAAAAACTATTTTTCCAATTTTCTCGAAAACGGTTAAAGCTATTGCCTTGAACATAGTTTCATTCGTTTTTCTAGGCCGTGAAACCTATAAAACGAGTACTTGGAAGCATATGAAGTAAGCGTAACGATTTTTTTCCCGCGAATTTCGCTCACAAAACCTTGTTTCAGTGGACGGATTTTGCTGGTTAACGAACTTGACCTTTCAAATTAGACGAAAGATTTCGAGCGCGAACAGACAAATATGCATATATATATACACACAGAAATTTGTACTACCGAAATTTGTACAGAAATTTGTACTACTAACTTTTCTAGTCGGCACAACAACACAACAAAAAATCTTGTTGGTACAACAAATTAAATTACGTCATTTACAGCTGCAAATTCAACATGATTTAAAATAGCTACTTTTCTTCGGAGGAAAGTGAACACAAAACAATAACCTTCAATTCTTAATAAAATCCAAAAATTTGGTAGATTTTGTTGTAAATAATGCAAATTTTGACCGCTAAAGTGCGAAAAGACGAACTTACTAACGCTTTTTTATACATGTTACTGGCAAAGTATATAATCTGGCATTCTATAGAATGCCTAAATCCAGCCGGCAATGTATGAAATAAAGCTTATTTCATACTTTGCCTAGGCATTCTATAGAATGCCTACTGGGCTTTAGCAAAGTATGAAAGACAGGATTTGTAGCTAGTAGGAGTAACTACTGGCGGTGCGACTGCGGATTTATATCCACCGAACATCGCGTCTAATGATGTCTAGGAGAATTAGGAGAATGCCTAGGACGACTTTTGGGCATAACTGCTATGCGTTTCCGCTCGCTACGCTCGTTCAAGAAGATATCAAAACCCTAGTCAATCCAACTCGCAGAAATTAATAGATTTCTATTAATTTCGGCGACTTAGCGTAGCGAGCGGAAACGCATAGCACGTATGCCCAAAAGCGACAGCTTACGACAGGTCAGCTACGACAGGTGAGACTAATTTCAATTATACTTCTTCATTAAGGATTATTGCGCATGCGCGTGTTTACAAATACGGCTGTCTTTTATAACCTCCATAACAGTGAACTTTAGTGCTCTTTTCTAGTTGCGAGCAACTTTTTTTTTAACGGATTCGTGTTTAGTGCATCAAAATACGTTATAGTGCAAACTTTGAAGAAAATCGGCGCTGAGGACGCTCTCTTTCAGATTTACCTCTCTCTGCATTCCATTTTATTTTAGTGATTTGCATTGATTCTGAACACTCAAATTCTACCTGTTGTCATTTCTTTCAAGTATCTAAGTAAAGTGTATGTAGTATACTCAAAACCTTTTTAATTTTATACAATGCCAAATAAGCAACAGGCATTCTATAGAATACCTAGGCAATGTGTGTAATATGATGTAGAAACTAATACATTCTACACTTTGCCTAAGCCACTCAGGTATTCTATAGAATGCCTGGATTCTATACTTTGCCGGTAACATATGTTTATATATATATATATATATATATATATATATATATATATATATATATATATATATAAATCATATATTTATGATTTTGTAGAAGTCTTTTGTAACTCCCACCTGAATACTTACATTCCTTTGGAATGTATCTTTAAGAAGCAAAAAATTACCTCAGTTCAATAACTATACATAGACATACCGTAAGCCGCCAAAATCCGAGCTTTAAGTATACTGATATATATATGTTTGAAGAAATCTTTATTGATATTGGCGGTGAAATCCGAAGGATATAACTCTATATTAGGGGGCTCAAGGGGGGAGGGGGGAGGGAATAATCCTGGCTATGCTTTTTATCTCGACTCCCAGGAGAATCGATTCCAAAGGTATCGTTAAGTGTTGAGGGTGCAATGTCGGCCAATAATCCATCTATGTAAGCCTCGATGGAAAAGCGGTTTGAAATATACTTCATACCTCGACATATTCTTCCAACTGACAATTCGAAAAAAAAAAAAAAAAAAAAAAAAAAATTAAAAGTGCAGGAAGAACGTCATTTTATGGCGATTCCGTTTTCATACCTAATTTGGGAAGATTAGAATAGCAACAGCGATATTTCGAGAAAAAATAGTCTACTATATATTTGTCAAATACCACTCTCACTGACTGACTCACTCACTCACTGACTGAACTATCATCGCCCAGCCCAAACCACTCACTCACTCACTGACCTATCATCCCTCAGCCCAAACCACTCACTCACTCACGGACCTATCATCGCCCAGCCCAAACCACTCACTCACTCACTGACCTATCATCCCTCAGCCCAAACCACTCACTCACTCACTGACCTATCATCCCTCAGCCCAAACCACTCACTCAATCACTGACTGAACTATCATCGCCCAGCCCAAACCACTCACTCACTCACTGACCTATCATCCCTCAGCCCAAACCACTCACTCACTCACTGACCTATCATCCCTCAGCCCAAACCACTCACTCAATCACTGACTGAACGATCATCGCCCAGCCCAAACCACTCACTCACTCACTGACCTATCATCCCTCAGCCCAAACCACTCACTCACTCACTGACCTATCATCCCTCAGCCCAAACCACTCACTCAATCACTGACTGAACTATCATCGCCCAGCCCAAACCACTCACTCACTCACTGACCTATCATCCCTCAGCCCAAACCACTCACTCAATCACTGACTGAACTATCATCGCCCAGCCCAAACCACTCACTCACTCACTGACCTATCATCCCTCAGCCCAAACCACTCACTCACTCACTGACCTATCATCCCTCAGCCCAAACCACTCACTCAATCACTGACTGAACTATCATCGCCCAGCCCAAACCACTCACTCACTCACTGACCTATCATCCCTCAGCCCAAACCACTCACTCACTCACTGACCTATCATCCCTCAGCCCAAACCACTCACTCAATCACTGACTGAACGATCATCGCCCAGCCCAAACCACTCACTCACTCACTGACCTATCATCCCTCAGCCCAAACCACTCACTCACTCACTGACCTATCATCCCTCAGCCCAAACCACTCACTCAATCACTGACTGAACTATCATCGCCCAGCCCAAACCACTCACTCACTCACTGACCTATCATCCCTCAGCCCAAACCACTCACTCACTCACTGACCTATCATCCCTCAGCCCAAACCACTCACTCAATCACTGACTGAACTATCATCGCCCAGCCCAAACCACTCACTCACTCACTGACCTATCATCCCTCAGCCCAAACCACTCACTCACTCACTGACCTATCATCCCTCAGCCCAAACCACTCACTCAATCACTGACTGAACTATCATCGCCCAGCCCAAACCACTCACTCACTCACTGACCTATCATCCCTCAGCCCAAACCACTCACTCACTCACTGACCTATCATCCCTCAGCCCAAACCACTCACTCAATCACTGACTGAACGATCATCGCCCAGCCCAAACCACTCACTCACTCACTGACCTATCATCCCTCAGCCCAAACCACTCACTCACTCACTGACCTATCATCCCTCAGCCCAAACCACTCACTCAATCACTGACTGAACTATCATCGCCCAGCCCAAACCACTCACTCACTCACTGACCTATCATCCCTCAGCCCAAACCACTCACTCAATCACTGACTGAACTATCATCGCCCAGCCCAAACCACTCACTCACTCACTGACCTATCATCCCTCAGCCCAAACCACTCACTCACTCACTGACCTATCATCCCTCAGCCCAAACCACTCACTCAATCACTGACTGAACTATCATCGCCCAGCCCAAACCACTCACTCACTCACTGACCTATCATCCCTCAGCCCAAACCACTCACTCACTCACTGACCTATCATCCCTCAGCCCAAACCACTCACTCAATCACTGACTGAACTATCATCGCCCAGCCCAAACCACTCACTCACTCACTGACCTATCATCCCTCAGCCCAAACCACTCACTCACTCACTGACCTATCATCCCTCAGCCCAAACCACTCACTCAATCACTGACTGAACGATCATCGCCCAGCCCAAACCACTCACTCACTCACTGACCTATCATCCCTCAGCCCAAACCACTCACTCACTCACTGACCTATCATCCCTCAGCCCAAACCACTCACTCAATCACTGACTGAACTATCATCGCCCAGCCCAAACCACTCACTCACTCACTGACCTATCATCCCTCAGTCCAAACCACTCACTCACTCACTGACCTATCATCCCTCAGCCCAAACCACTCACTCACTCACTGACCTATCATCCCTCAGTCCAAACCACTCACTCACTCACTGACCTATCATCCCTCAGCCCAAACCACTCACTCACTCACTGACTGAACTATCATCGCCCAGCCCAAACCACTCACTCACTCACTGACCTATCATCCCTCAGCCCAAACCACTTGACAGAAAATAAATTCCATGGACACTACCTTTTGAATGCAGACACTCGTTAAGAAATGATTTTTTGATATTTAAATTTTTAAGCATTGTTAGTGGGGTTTGAATTTTTATTAGGTTAGAGAGCAGGCAAGCCTAGGTAGCATGCGTTGCTAGGACGATAGCTGGACAGCTGTTAGCGTACTGTATTTATTTCAAAATATTTTTGTTTGTTTGTGTGTTTAACGGCGTATCAACATTAGGGATATTAACGCCGGGCTATCTACAGGTTGCCACCCTTTTCTATAATGCCAACAGCACGTGGTCGGTCACCCATTCAGGTACTGACCACGCCCGACGTTGCTTAACTTCGGTGATCTACGGGAACCGGTGCATTCCGTTGGCTATTTCAAAATATTATTTATATTTTAGCTTCATTTCAACTATGATGGCTAACCTTGAATTACTAGAAATAATCTGTGATTTTTTCCCTCATAGAGTTTACCCTGTACCTGGTGATGGTATATCCGAGGTAATAATACCCTCGGTAACCTATAGATAACGAGTTATCCCTAGATTATGTATTTCTTGACACTGGTTCGGAGCGCCCCAGAAATAGCATATAGTAAGACGGGAACCGTGCTATAATAAACTGCGCACAATTATATACGTAGTAGCGTTAATTTTGATGTTGGATGCCCGGTGGCCGTGAGCGTTGAGGCGTGAGCACTTAACACTCCGTGCCAAAGGATCGTGGGTTCGATTCCCACTTCTTTAGAAAAAAGAAAAGTCAACAGCCCTATCCTGGCTAGAAAAGGGTGGTAACCAATAGATAACCCGTCCTAAAATTTGTAGTTAATATACTCAGACAGCTTACAAATTATTCATTTCGGAATGAAACCAACACTTTTAGCATCAGAGATGGGCACAATTTTATTTATAAATAAAAATACGAATTTATTCGTATTTCATATATTTGTAAATACGAATATAAATAAATTTGTAATCATAAGTGTGAATACAAATTTATTTGTATTCATGTATTAAATATAAAAATTCAAATAAAATTTTATTCTCAAATTCTCCAGCGAATACAAATAAATTCACAAAATAAAATTGTAAAGGTTCACAAAAAGTCATGTGATTACACATTAAAATATATGAATAGAGATTTATTCACATTATAATTTGTGAATACAAAATTCACAAAAAAATTATGAATTTATTCGTATTAACGATAAGATATTACGAAAGTTATTGAAGGTGTTTTTTTAAGGCTTTTAACGTCTAGGTTATCAGCGCCTACACTTAATTTTTTTTTTTTTGATGGACCGCCACAGGTACAGATGGCAAACCCTGTCCCTGCAGCGCGGCTGGTGGTGTCGCGGTGGGCGCTCAGAGTACGATGTGGGGCGCACCTACCTTCCTCTAACACCAGATTCCTTATTTTGTTTTAACCCTCCAATGCCCATGACTATTCTATTTATTTTTCTAATTTTTTGTTGCATAAATGGGTTAATATGAAGTCAATTGAAGTAACTTTTAAGACATTTTTTTTATAAAACTGTCAATGTGTAAAATAACATATAGTCCCCTAGAGGGGACCTTGGGCATTGGGTGTACAAGTATAAAAATCTGGTGTCTTTTAAAAATTCACTACATTTCATGAACAGATATTTATTTTACTGCAAGTAAATAATAATAAAATGCATTTTTTTTTTTTTTTTTTTTTTTTTTTTTTTTTTTTTTTTTTTTTTTTTTTTTTTTTTTTTTTTTAGTACTTATTTATTTGAAATCTGTACAGATAACAGTACAATGATCAAGTATGTTGATCCAGATATTATGTACAAGGATAAAATGCATAAATAAATGATTAGTTGCCTATGATAAATATTGGTTTTAGAAAAAAAAAAAAAAAATTATTCTGTGAAAATCGAAATAACAGTATGAATAAAGCCCTATATTGCAGCAGTCACTCATGAGTCTTACAATTCTTACAATGTGATTTTCTCGAATAGTTTCGGGGCATCCATTGTTTGGTATATTTAATTCTTCTATGGTCCTAAAAAATAGTCCACATAAAGGCTGTAAGGCACAAATCCTTGGGGTAACTGGGAAGACAACTTAAGAACTACAGATCCACCAAGCCGTAACTATTCTTCAAGGGCATTCTAGCCGCTCTGATAAGACAAAATTTTATAACCAAACCTAATGGGCTTGCCAAGGCGAGATGCTGCTTACAGCTATTTTTGAGTTTCGAAAAATCCGTTGCATCTTATACTTATCTTATAAACCAAAGTGTTATTATTTAAATTATTATATTTAATAATAATAATTATATTTATTTATTTATATTGTTTAAAACTTTCATTTCATTTATATAGGTTATTTTAAGCAAATTATTCAGGAATACAGTCTAAACTACCCAAACTGTGGAAAGTGCTTAGTTATGCAGCTCCGTGGTGGACTTTATTTTTTTTTTTTTAAATTCTCACTTATTCCTTAAAGGAAGAATTGTGTGAAAAAAATGCTAATTTCTGTACAATGTAGTATCCAATTTAAATTGAACGCCTCAATTAGATAAATTAAGGAACAAAAATATTTGTATCTACCTTATATTTTAAATTGAAAAAAAAAAATAATCATAAAAACAGGATGAAAATAATTTTAAATGTCCAAATTCCACAGCCTCTCACCGATATATGGTTTATCATCTCAAACATTTTTTTTTTTTTTTTTTTTTTTTTTTTTTTTTTTATCGGGTCCAGGTGAAGTCCTTCAAGTAGTTAAGAGTACCAATTTGTGGCCCTTAAATTTGATTGGAGCGTTAATGGGATTCTAATGGTCTGTTGGTATCGGTATTTCCGTTCTTTCAATTTTTTTTTTTTTTTTTTTTAAAGCTCCAGAAAGGTATTTGTGAAGTTATTGTCACTAGGCATTTGAGCAAAGTGGTTTCCTAAAACACAGCTAAATTTGATTGGGTTGTAGGACCATTCAAGTCCTGTAATTGGCTGTCTGTCCTTTTGCGCGGTTTCTGCTTCCCTCCATAGACAGAAACCCCTCTTTTGAGTTGGGCCTCATGACACAATCTGGAAGTGTCGACTAGAAAATTTCAAGTTTCAGAAAAAATAGATCATGAAAAGAACGGTAATTCAAATTTGCATATATATATATATATATATATATATATTATATGTGTTCGCGCTCTCACAATTCAATTTAGTAAACAATTCTTTCATCTGATTTTGGAGATCAAGTTCGTTAATAAGAAGAAACCACCCACCGGAACATGAATTCTTGGGCGAAATTCGCTTGATAAAAATCTTAGTGTCTACGTTTTCGAGTTAATATGCTTCTAAGTACCCTTTTTATAGGTTCTATCACGCAAGAAAACGAATTAAGCCTGAATCTTCAAAGCAATAACTGTAACCGTTTTCGATAAATGTGGATAGACCTAGTTATTTTTTTATTTTTATTTTTTTACGGCGCTTCGACAACTAGGCCATTAGCGCTTAGACCTAGTTATTCTAACTAATTTAATTTGGTTATTCAGAACTGATTGGTTCAGTTGAAAATTGTTCAAGACGTTTGATGTTCATTTAAAATTTTGGTAGCGTTTGGAGTCAGGGAAGTATATATTAGAAAAACATGTTTTATTAACATGCATGCAAAGTTATGGAACCTTCCTGAATTTTCCTAAATATCTGGAAAACGGTTAGAAAATCGTTGTAATGACAAATTCACTGTTATTTAATGAGAAATAAAGAACAACCCATTTGCAGACGGAGAACAACTAAAATTACCTTACAACTTACAGGAACTACTGACAGAGGGTAGCCCCTTCATTAACGATATATTAACATTTTTAATACAACACAACCTACACACAAAAATTTGATTCCAGGGAAAAATTTAGTCGGATTTAATCTGATTTCAAATATATATATATATATATATATATATATATATATATATATATATATATATATATATATATTATAACACGTAATGTCAATTAATTTATTACTATTCAATTTTACTTGGTCATTAAAGGAAGGCCTCAAAAATGTAGTGTCTTCCATGACCCATTAATTAATGTTAGTAGTTTTAATCATATGTTATGTAATTATAATAACTATAGTGTAAATAGCAATACTGCAAATAATGTTTAGCTCTTAATTCTGTACACAAATCTACCAAATTTTGTTTTATGTTCCCTTAACACTTTTGTTGTATTTAGTTACATAAGTTTGTATTTTTTGTATAAAATTGTATTTTTTTTTTTTTTTTACTTTAAAAAGGGCAAG
Source organism: Gonocerus acuteangulatus (assembly GCA_946811695.1). Taxonomy (NCBI): domain Eukaryota; kingdom Metazoa; phylum Arthropoda; class Insecta; order Hemiptera; family Coreidae; genus Gonocerus; species Gonocerus acuteangulatus. The sequence goes on from OX328123.1 coordinate 159,528,165, forward strand.
TCACCTTCGCTGCGAAGCTCTTAAAATAAATTAAAAAAAAAAAAAAAATCGTAGTAAATGGGAAGTGATCATTCGAATGCTTACCAACAGTCATTGTTCCACCAGGATAAGCACGAACAATTTAAAATAATTTGTTAAATTTTTCACTTTGCTGTTTTTAATGTTTATAGACTACATTTCTCTACACAAAAGACTCAAAGCATCATTTTTACAAAAAAACGACGTATTCCACAAATTACATTGAACTTAAATAATACTCCTATCCACTTTACAAACTACATAAAATTCTTAGGACTTCTCTTTGACTCTAAACTTACCTGGGCTCCCCACCTAAAAACTCTCGTTGATAGATGTAAAAAATCTTTACATCTCTTAATGATTTTATGCAATGCAAAGTGGGGAGCAGACAGAAGTGTAATGCTGACATTCTATCGGGCATATACCAGGTCTCTTCTGGATTATGGGAGTGTAGCGTACACATCTGCCAAGCCCAGTACTCCTAAAATCCTAGACTCAATACAAAACACTGGTTTACGCATTGCAACAGGAGCCTTTAGATCCAGCCCATCTAATAGCCTCCATGCAGAATGTGGAGAATTACCATTGGAATACAGACGTATGCAGAATTGTTTGAAATACTGCCTTAAAACTAAATATTTAAATAGTAAGTGCGTCCCAAAATCTACTGACGAGGAATTGTTGAGAAAATACCAAATGCAACCATTCAGGCAACGCCCACTGTTGGTAAGATGTAAGATTTATGCACAAGACACTGACCTACTACAAACACAACTCTTACCCAGACCTCCCGTAACATTCATACCATGGAGACTAAACAATTTGAAACTAGACCTAGGACTGACTAAATACAAAAAAACCAATCCGAAATCCACACATTCATACAAACACATATTTAAGTCATATCTTGATAAAAATAAAGATACAATGTTTATTTACACGGACGGATCCAAGACAGCTGAGGGCACAGGCGCAGCACCTGTAATAGGTATAAACACCTTTCAGCTGAAACTAACAAAAAGTACAAGTATTTATTCTGCTGAGCTGCACGCCATTCACCTTGCCCTGGAAAATGCACACCACATTCAACAACCAAAAATAACAATTTTTACGGACTCACTCAGCTCAATACATGGACTACAAAACATGTACAACGACAATCCCATCATTATGAACATACTAGAACTGATAAACCGAACAAATAAAGAAATAACAATATATTGGCTCCCAGGACATGAGGACATAGGACAAAACAGTCAAGCTGACGTACTGGCTCGGACGACGGCAAGACAAAACCGACTGGACATACACGGAGTTACATTACAAGATATGCAAACTGAAGCCAGAAGATTTAATACAGAGAAGTGGGAGCAAGCCTGGCACATGACGACGGATAACAAACTTCGAGAAATCAAACGAACAGTAAGTGAATGGCCTTCAAGCAAAAGGGATAATAGAAGAGACGAAGTGATATTATGCCGATTAAGATTTGGCCATTCCCGAATGACACACTCTTATCTCATGACAAGACAGGACAGACCGACATGTACACAGTGTAACACACCGCTGACTATAAAGCACATACTGACTGAATGTTTACAGCGACAAAACTATCACTTACCTTACAATATGACTGAATTACTCGGCGATGGAAGCAAATATATCGATGAGATATTGAACTACCTAAACAAGACCAACTTACTAACCAGATTATAGCATAAATTTAGAAAGGAAGAAGAGTGAAAACAACCCATAGAGATTTGTTTATATATACCATTATTATTTATATAAAAAATATACCATTGTTTATTTATATACAAAAAAAATAATATGAAATGCATGTATGTGTGTGTATGCAGGTGTGTACATGTGTGCATGCATATTTGTATGCATTTTGCATTTATATATTTTGTATTTATATTTTTATGCATTTAATGTATTTATTCTATTATATCATAATCTGTATAATTTGTTCGTATATCCTACTATTTGTATGATTAAAGAAATAAGTAGAATAGTATTATCCTATGTCTAGAAGTAGAATAATCTATATAAACATAGTGTAATGTATATTTGTATAATTTGATGTATATATAATAATGATGATTTATATATTGTTGATGTTGATATATATATATATATAATAATGTGTTTGTATGCACATATGTAATAACCAATTGTACCCATGTATATATGCATGTAGATGTGTATGTATGTATATATATGTAATGTTTGTTCTGAGCAAGTCGCTATAGTTGCGAAAAGCTCATAAAATAAATATATATATATAAAAAAAAAAATAATGTTTATAGTTTCGTTCTATGTTTTATATATTTTTTTATTTACTTTTTTATAGTATAAATATATTACTTATACTTGATTAATTGTATTTTTTAGGTATAGATGAATAGTTTTTCTATTGTATAGGTGTCTTATTTTGTTTGCACTCAAAAAGTTTTTAGAGCAACTCGCTAAATTCTAAAACCAAATAAATAAATATAATCAACACTCTAGAATAAATTATCATAAAATCTAAGAGACTTTCAATGTTGATGAAGGTTTATATTAACTATTATATGAGTGTATTTAGGGAGAGTTAATTAATTAATATTTGGAAGGTCATGAGTAATTATTCATGGCCTTCCAAATATTCACCATTTGGAAATTTCAAATTCTTGACAACACTAATTGGCCAGACTGAATTGTTACTAAAGTGACGTTACTAATGAGATATTACGGTCTGTCGCTTCATCTGCTAATTACGGTGTCATGAAATAGTATCACCGTCTTTGTAGATTTTTTATGCATACCATTAATTAGTTAACCTATTCACTCCCTGATCATGTTTGAGATAAATTTTCCTCAAGCCAATCATGATTTAGTTTATTCAACATTTGAAATAAACTTCTTGAATAGTTTGTACACAAAAATTGTATTCATTACTAATTATTAAACATTCAGTGGTTGCATCAGGTCCGTACACATTGTTTATGATGCTCGTTTTAATCATTCAACCTATAATTCTGTGATTTCTGTAACCTTTCAGTAATAAATCGCAGATTACTTAGGAGTAGTTACACATTCAATGTGAGCTCCGTAGTATATATGAAGCACCTTGCCTTGCCCTGGGTTCTGGCTCCATCGTGTAAAAGGACCTACCCTCCCCGACTCCAAACTAGACATGGGCATAATTTATTTGAAATAATATTTTCGAAATAAATCATGAAATAACCTTAACAGATTATTTCAGAAATAATTAATTTTATCATTTTATTTTAATATTATTTGTGAAATAATTATTTCACAAATAAATTATTTCATGATTGATGAGATATTTATTCCCGAAATGATTATTGGATGAAATAATATATTCTGATATCTTAATTTATGCGAGAATTTCTTCTAAATACATCAAAAACGTTGAGGTTGCTGGCAGAGAAGGAAGATCTTCAGGTAAATGAAAAAACGTCCAATTCCTTCACAACAGTTTATTTGTCACGCTTAGCGCTTTCGGTAGCTCTTGCTACCATCCTCAGAACTATAATGGGTTCAGCTTCACTCCTGAGGGCTGACCTCAGCAGTGAAGCTGAACCCATTATAGTTCTGAGGATGGTAGCAAGAGCTACCGAAAGCGCTAAGCGTGACAAATAAACTGTTGTGAAGGAATTGGACGTTTTTTCATTTACCTCTAAATACATGTTTTCCTATCAAGCCTCATTGAGCTGAAGTTGACAAAATATATATATATATATATATATATATATATATATATATATATATATATACATACACAAATTCGATCCACCGTTATATTGTTAATCAATGGGATCTGAAACATAAAATGTTCGTGTCGGCACTTCCGGATTGCATCATGAGGTTAACCTCATATAGGGTTTGGGGGGGTTTTCACCTATGGAGGGACGGAGGAACTGCGCTAAAATGGAATTAAAAGCAAATGGATTTGACAGATGCTATCCACGTGTTCTGGCATTATGGAGTAAAAACGTCTAAAGTTGGGAATTGAGTGAAGCGGGTTACTCCAATCGGTGTACCCTGGAAATCTATAATTAATTGTTAATTTTCAATCAGCCTAAGCGTTTCCTACAATGTTTACACTATCACAGTGTTTACTATTCGAGAATTGTCGGTGCATGGTTTTTGGTCGAGCATTCTACGTACGCTAACAAGGCCTGCTTACAATCCCCGCTTCCGGTTTCTGTGTTTGTTTTTCTGATCGACTTTGGTAATTGGTCGATGAAAGTTTGACGAGCTCTAGATTGTTTTGAATTGTTTGCTCTCTCCTCTAGTTCGGCAGGCTGTGCTTGTCGTTGTTTAATCCGATGAGGGTTTACAATACTTACAGCCTGTTTACTCCTGAGGAAATCCAACGCATTTTAGTATCTCTTTAAGAGAATAAATTAAAAAAAAAAACAACAAAAAAACATATAATTAAATTTCAATTTAACTAGATAAAACGGGGTCTCCCGTGGTCTAGTGACTAGCGCGCTAGATTCATAAGTGGGAGATGGCGGGTTCGATCCCCACCGGCGATAGGAATTTTCTCATCTCAGGGCTCGCTGAGAAAATTCCTGACTGCACCCTGGATGTCGGCGCCAATGGCCAAGATTTGTCGATGCGCCGTAAAAAAAGGAAAAACTCTAGTAAACAATTTTTTTTTTTATATATTTATTTGATGAGCTTTTCGCAACAGCAGAGACTTGCTCAGAACAATCATTACATATATATATATATATATATATATATATATATATATATATATATATGCAACATACACACATGCATACACATATACATAAATATATACATAGATACAATAAGATGATTACATATGTGTATACAAACGTATTATTCTATATATATATATATATATATATATATATATATATATATATATATATATATACATCAATGTATACAAATATACATTACACTATATTTATATAGTTTATACTACTTCTAAACATAGGAGAATACTATTCTACTTATTTCTTTTATCATAAAAATAGTGGGATATACTATCACATTATACAAATTAACAATTAACAATAACAGATTTTAACTTTGCTAGTTTTGTGTTGTGAAATTGATATGGTTGTAAAGGACAGATGTGTAGTTTTAATACATATACATAAACACATACATATATAAATATATTTTATATAAATAATAATGGTATATATAAACAAATCTCTATGGGTTGTTTTCACTCTTCTTCCTTTCTAAATTTATGCTATAATCTGGTTAGTAAGTTGGTTTTGTTTAGGTTGTTCAATATCTCATCGATATATTTGCTTCCATCGCCGAGTAATTCAGTCATATTGTAAGGTAAGTGATAGTTTTGTCGCTGTAAACATTCAGTCAGTATGTGCTTTATAGTCAGCGGTGTGTTACACTGTGTACATGTCGGTCTGTCCTGTCTTGTCATGAGATAAGAGTGTGTCATTCGGGAATGGCCAATATCACTTCGTCTCTTCTATTATCCCTTTTGCTTGAAGGCCATTCACTTATTGTTCGTTTTATTTCTCGAAGTTGGTTATCCGTCGGCATGTGCCAGGATTGCTCCCACTTCTCAGTAGTAAATCTTCTGGCTTCAATTTGCATATCTTATAATATAACTCCGTGTATGTCCAGTTGGTTTTCTCTTGTAGTTCCAAAACATTGTTATTTTTGGTAGTAAACAAATAAAAAGAGTAATATGTTTGTTTCGATATTTCGTGAAAAATGTAGACACTCAGAGGAACTGCGTCATCTTAGTACGGTTCCGTTCATATCCCTAGTGCAATTAGTAAAGAAAAGTTTGATCTTTCGTTAAAAATAATGAAAAATAAAACTCTATTAATAATTATTTATTAATTAATTAATAATTTTTCTCTCGAATAACGTAGCGTAATGCATCGTAAATAACGACCGCATTTTTAGAATCAACATTAAATTTTGAATAAGATGCACCGGTGATTGAAGTATTGCCATGTAAATTAAGAGCTATACTAAGAGCCATATAGATGCACCGGTGATTGAAGTATTCCCATGTAAATTAAGAGCTATACTAAGAGCCATATAGATGCACCGGTGATTGAAGTATTCCCATGTAAATTAAGAGCTATACTAAGAGCCATATAGATGCACCGGTGATTGAAGTATTGCCATGTAAATTAAGAGCTATACTAAGAGCCATATAGATGCACCGGTGATTGAAGTATTCCCATGTAAATTAAGAGCTATACTAAGAGCCATATAGATGCACCGGTGATTGAAGTATTCCCATGTAAATTAAGAGCTATACTAAGAGCCATATAGATGCACCGGTGATTGAAGTATTCCCATGTAAATTAAGAGCTATACTAAGAGCCATATAGATGCACCGGTGATTGAAGTATTCCCATGTAAATTAAGAGCTATACTAAGAGCCATATAGATGCACCGGTGATTGAAGTATTCCCATGTAAATTAAGAGCTATACTAAGAGCCATATAGATGCACCGGTGATTGAAGTATTGCCATGTAAATTAAGAGCTATACTAAGAGCCATATAGATGCACCGGTGATTGAAGTATTCCCATGTAAATTAAGAGCTATACTAAGAGCCATATAGATGCACCGGTGATTGAAGTATTCCCATGTAAATTAAGAGCTATACTAAGAGCCATATAGATGCACCGGTGATTGAAGTATTCCCATGTAAATTAAGAGCTATACTAAGAGCCATATAGATGCACCGGTGATTGAAGTATTCCCATGTAAATTAAGAGCTATACTAAGAGCCATATAGATGCACCGGTGATTGAAGTATTCCCATGTAAATTAAGAGCTATACTAAGAGCCATATAGATGTGAACTATTGATATTAGTGTTTTATTAACTGTTTCAAAATTTTCTTAATCAGCTATTTGTTGACTTAGAGGTTTGCCTCCGCCTCAAAAGTTGCCTTATTTAATAAGCTTTAAAATCGTACCTCGTTGATTTAGAAAAAAAAAATTGTTAAGTCAAATGTTCTTTGAGTTCTAAGTCAAAACCAATAAATGTGCTTTAGCATGTTGATCGCATTCTTTAATTTCACAGGATAACGGTGATTGGGGGACACTTCGGAATCAAGAGTGAAAGATGACAGAAGAACATATTGGAAATAATTACAATTATTGTAAATATAATAAATACAGATATTATATTTTTTATGCTTTGAGGGTCTTGTTTTATTAAATATCTAGTTTTAATTAGACACTGCAATTTCTGCATTTAAGTTAACTATCCTTTCATCCCAATCCCCTTGCCCAATCCCTTTCCACAGATGCGATCCCTTCCAATCCCCCAAGACGCTTGAAAAGAAAGTGGCTTAGAGACTAACTGTAAAACTTAAATAAAGCATTATTAATTCCTTAGGAAGTGTCAGGAATGGCTGCCTTCTCCCCTCTGTTCTTCCTTGTGTAATAGTTTAGGAGATATGTATTTACGGATTGTATTATATGTCATATGTATACAGATTGTAATTATTCAATAAAAAAACAAAACATTTAAGTTAACTGGTTTATTATCATTGTATAAAAAAACTCTCTCCTGCAGATAAAAAGTGAAAAAAAAATAGATTTAAATGAAAAGACTATTATACTACTCTTATCAAAAGCCATGCCAATGGATTTGTTACTAATTGCACCATTCTTCGAGAATTTTCTCCCACTTTATTAAATAAGTAGATATTTATTTATCAGTCTGCTTGTATGATGTTTGTTTCCAGGTTATACTAATGCCTAGTTTTTTTTCTAACGAAGAATACACGGATTTTGTGTTAGTTTATGGCTTCGTTAATGGTAATGCATCAGCTGCAGTCCATGAATAGAGTCGCCGTTTCCCGGTAAGACGCCAGGAATAAATAAGTTTAAATATTTCCAATATGTTCTTCTGTCACCTTTCAATCTTCATTCCTGTAAGTGTCACACAGTTCCTAAAGTGAATCAAAGAAATAGAGCCAAATATTTTGTTTTCTAAAACAACGTGGTACCATGTTAAAGCTTATTAAACAAGGCAACTTTTGAGGTGGAGGCAAACCGCTAAGTCTACAAATAGCTGACTAAGAAAATATTGTGTAATTTAAGAAAACACTAATAACAATAGTTCACAACTACAGTAGAACTTGGATAATTCGAACCTCTAGGGACCGATAAAAAAGTTCGAATTATCCAAAATTCGAATTAAAAAAGTTTGTGAATATAAAGGGGTAGAAAATCGAATTTCATATTTACACATTTTTTAAATTAAAAAAAAAAACGTACATTTTATTTAAACAATAACAAACATTTCATAAATTGATGATTACGTACATAAGTAATAAATAATTTTTTTAAAAAGGAAAAATAAAAGTCTATTGTTTTGAAAAAAGTCATTTTCATGGCCAAGATTTTTTTCTTTATTTTTCAGAAAAGTTGGTAAAGTATTAGGAGGAATGCCTTGGCAATTTCAGATTTTTTCTTTATTCCTTTTTCAACTTTTTTAATCATACTATTTTCTTTGGCAACGTTAAAGTTTTATAACTTCTAGGCTTCCACATCCTAAATCAAGAACTCACAGAACTGCACTGTACACAAGAAATTCAAGGCACAAACAATACATCAGATCTAGGCGCTGATTGAGTTATGACTGAATAAGAAATGAGATGGGAGGGAATTCTAGGATAAAACGACAGGATGGTGTATGTAACTACAACCCCTGGAAGGGAGGAAGCGCGACTCACCACTTAGCATCATCCGTATCATTACTACATCCGTATCTTACTATTCGTCTTTCCCGAGTGGAGAATATTTTCACGAGATTTAAGATCGAACACTTCCCATTGGAGGTAAAGACTCGTCAAAAATTCGAATTATCCAAAATTTTATTCGAATTAACCCCACGATTTTTTAACATTGTTTATGGCCTAAATTCTAGGGACCGAGAGAAATATTCGAATTAACCACGATTTCGAATTCAGCTCATCATTTACATATTAACATTTTTTCATTTTTTTTTTTTTTTTTTTTTTTTTTTTTTTTTTTTTAACGGCGCATCAACAAATCTGGGCCATTAGCGTCGAGGTGTGTTTCTTATTGAGAATTTAATGTTGATTCTAAAAATGTGGTCGCGATTTAGATACATTAACCGGAAACCCGGAAAACAAAGTTTTCCATAAAAAAACAAAAAATAATAGTTTTGGAAATATACAAAAGTTTGAATAGCTCTACTAAATGTTGAGATAGGACGCTCATTTCTACCTCCCTGAACTAAAAATAAGGTGCAGAATAAACCCATTAAGTTATGACATCTCAATGTGGGACACCCTGTATATATACGCATATATATATCTTTACGAGGACGTCAGGTGTTTGGATAGCGGAAACTTCCCAAACGGTTTTGAGAATTATTGCCCGCATTTAAGGCTTTAACATCCCAAATCAATTTTCTTTAAGTTTAGGCACTAAATGTTGGCCCTGCTGCGAGCAAAATAACTAGGTAGTGCGCACGCGCTGCATTCAGCCCATGTTTGGGAAAGCCCAGCTCCCCTATGGCCATAGCACTTCTTTGTTCTTTTGTTTGCGGGCGTGCTATAGAACGTTTTGTTTTGTAAGAACCAATAAACTCGCGAGGAAATTGGAACTCCTTCATTAAATTGAATTAACTTTATTATGTATTTTTGTTATGCTGTGTTCCGTTACAAAAACGATTAACTCATTAGAACCCAAGTCAGTCTAAGTGATAGCCAGTTGGACATAAACTAGAAGCGGGATAAATGCATGAAATTATTATATTCAATGTTCCCATTTTTTAATAAAAAAAATATAAATTAAGCCCTAAAGATAAAACAATTCTTTACGAAATGATTATAAACCCTGAACTGTTATACGCTTGTCCTGTTTGAGTTCAACCTGTTTAACAAACTATAAAAAACTTCAGGTTATCAGGTCATCTCTCTCTCTCTCTCTGAATTATAAATGACTACCCTAGATACATTAAAATTACAGACATGTACGACAAACTGGAAATGCCGACAATCACAGACTATGTACACACACTCACGACTAAATTCTTCCATTCAGTACAACTATCAGACAATCCACTAATAGCTGAAATAGGTAATTATAACAAAGAAACCCTCAGACGATACACCCACAGACGGACCAAACATACAGACATGCAGGACGAACTGGAAATGCCGACAATCACAGACTATGTACACACACTCACGACTAAATTCTTCCATTCAGTACAACTATCAGACAATCCACTAATAGCTGAAATAGGTAATTATAACAAAGAAACCCTCAGACGATACACCCACAGACGGACCAAACATACAGACATGCAGGACGACCTGGAAATGCCGACAATCACAGACTATGTACACACACTCACGACTAAATTCTTCCATTCAGTACAACTATCAGACAATCCACTAATAGCTGAAATAGGTAATTATAACAAAGAAACCCTCAGACGATACACCCACAGACAGACGGACCAAACATACAGACATGCAGGACGAACTGGAAATGCCGACAATCACAGACTATGTACACACACTCACGACTAAATTCTTCCATTCAGTACAACTATCAGACAATCCACTAATAGCTGAAATAGGTAATTATAACAAAGAAACCCTCAGACGATACACCCACAGACAGACGGACCAAACATACAGACATGCAGGACGAGCTGGAAATGCCGACAATCACAGACTATGTACACACACTCACGACTAAATTCTTCCATTCAGTACAACTATCAGACAATCCACTAATAGCTGAAATAGGTAATTATAACAAAGAAACCCTCAGACGATACACCCACAGACGGACCAAACATACAGACATGCAGGACGAGCTGGAAATGCCGACAATCACAGACTATGTACACACACTCACGACTAAATTCTTCCATTCAGTACAACTATCAGACAATCCACTAATGGCTGAAATAGGTAATTATAACAAAGAAACCCTCAGACGATACACTCACAGACGGACCAAACATACAGACATGCAGGACGAGCTGGAAATGCCGACAATCACAGACTATGTACACACACTCACGACTAAATTCTTCCATTCAGTACAACTATCAGACAATCCACTAATAGCTGAAATAGGTAATTATAACAAAGAAACCCTCAGACGATACACTCACAGACGGACCAAACATACAGACATGCAGGACGAGCTGGAAATGCCGACAATCACAGACTATGTACACACACTCACGACTAAATTCTTCCATTCAGTACAACTATCAGACAATCCACTAATAGCTGAAATAGGTAATTATAACAAAGAAACCCTCAGACGATACACCCACAGACAGACGGACCAAACATACAGACATGCAGGACGAGCTGGAAATGCCGACAATCACAGACTATGTACACACACTCACGACTAAATTCTTCCATTCAGTACAACTATCAGACAATCCACTAATAGCTGAAATAGGTAATTATAACAAAGAAACCCTCAGACGATACACCCACAGACGGACCAAACATACAGACATGCAGGACGAGCTGGAAATGCCGACAATCACAGACTATGTACACACACTCACGACTAAATTCTTCCATTCAGTACAACTATCAGACAATCCACTAATAGCTGAAATAGGTAATTATAACAAAGAAACCCTCAGACGATACACTCACAGACGGACCAAACATACAGACATGCAGGACGAGCTGGAAATGCCGACAATCACAGACTATGTACACACACTCACGACTAAATTCTTCCATTCAGTACAACTATCAGACAATCCACTAATAGCTGAAATAGGTAATTATAACAAAGAAACCCTCAGACGATACACCCACAGACGGACCAAACATACAGACATGCAGGACGAGCTGGAAATGCCGACAATCACAGACTATGTACACATACTCACGACTAAATTCTTCCATTCAGTACAACTATCAGACAATCCACTAATAGCTGAAATAGGTAATTATAACAATGAAACCCTCAGACGATACACTCACAGACGGACCAAACATACAGACATGCAGGACGAGCTGGAAATGCCGACAATCACAGACTATGTACACATACTCACGACTAAATTCTTCCATTCAGTACAACTATCAGACAATCCACTAATAGCTGAAATAGGTAATTATAACAATGAAACCCTCAGACGATACACTCACAGACGGACCAAACATACAGACATGCAGGACGAGCTGGAAATGCCGACAATCACAGACTATGTACACATACTCACGACTAAATTCTTCCATTCAGTACAACTATCAGACAATCCACTAATAGCTGAAATAGGTAATTATAACAAAGAAACCCTCAGACGATACACCCACAGACGGACCAAACATACAGACATGCAGGACGAGCTGGAAATGCCGACAATCACAGACTATGTACACATACTCACGACTAAATTCTTCCATTCAGTACAACTATCAGACAATCCACTAATAGCTGAAATAGGTAATTATAACAATGAAACCCTCAGACGATACACTCACAGACGGACTAAACACATACTTCTTGACACCTGAACTTATCTCAGTAAGTAAATAACTATCAAATGTATCCATTATAGTCGTATTTTGCTTGGGTTTTTTTATATTTTTTCCCAAACTTTCAACAATACTTAAGATCATTGTGTATATAGTTAGACAATAATAAAAAAAATTCTTCAGTTGGATATAAAATTAACAAAGCTAACGAAAATAATTTAACAAATAAATTAGATACAATTTTTTTTCCTAAGAGCTTCGGAACAACTGCGAGTGCTCTTTTTTAAACTACAACAAATACATATTTATACAAAAATACAAACTTATAGAACTAAATACAACAAAAGTGTTAAGAAAACATAAAACAAACTTTCGTAGATTTGTGTAGAGAATTAAGGGCTAAACATTATCTACAGTATTGCTATTTACACTATATTACTCTATAGTTATGTACTATATTTACATAACATATGACTAAAACCACTAACATTATTTAATTATTTATTGGGTTATGGATGACGCTACATTTTTGTGGCCTTCAATTAATGGCCAAGTAAATTTGAATAGTATTAAATTAATTGATATTACGTCTCCATTGAAATCAGATTATTATAATTATACCATGATGATTAGATAGTTAGCCATCGAGGTGATAAGTAAAAATGGAATGGTTGGGGAATCAATTATTGTACCTATTTACTTTTTCATTCTACTCATTCTAAGAATTTAAGACGATATGTTCTTTTGTAAGTTAATTGTATCTATAGTTCTGTTACCTACCACAATTATAAATTTTTTTTGTTTTTGTATTAATTTTTTTTTGTCATTTTAGCTGACGAAGGCTACCAATGAGTAGCCGAAACGTCCGAAATATAGATTTTTTTAAAACAAAATCATATTGAGGTTTATTTAGCCGAATCCCAACCATTCCATCTTTACTTATAATTATACCAAATTTTATCCTGGAATAAAAGGTAGGTTGTGTTGTATTAGAAATGCTAATATATCGTTAATGTAGTTCCTGTAAGTTGTAAGGTAATTTTAGTTGTTCTCGTATTCTGCATTCCGTTAGTAAGTGTTTTACTGTCATTGGTACGTTACACTGTCTGCAAATAGGTTGTTCTTTATTTGTCATTAAATAAGAGTGAGTTAGTAAAGTGTGTCCTATGCGTAACCTACATAGTATAACCTCTTCTCGTCTATTTCTTCGGCTACTAGAGCTCCATTCGTATATAGTATTTTTGATTTCTCTCAGTTTGTTGTTTTGTATGTTTGTCCAGTATTCTTGCCATGTTTCTTGTATAGTATCAACTAGTTCTTTTTTTATGTCTTGTATAGTTACGTTTTCTATTTCAATATTCTGTTTTCTTGTAGCCGATTTTGCTTGAATGTCGACTGTCGTACTTTCTGTGATATTTGTATGTCCGGGTAGCCAGATCATTGTGATGGATATGTTTGTATGTCCGGGTAGCCAGATCATTGTGATGGATATGTTTGTATGTCCGGGTAGCCAGATCATTGTGATGGATATGTTTGTATGTCCGGGTAGCCAGATCATTGTGATGGATATGTTTGTATGTCCGGGTAGCCAGATCATTGTGATGGATATGTTTGTATGTCCGGGTAGCCAGATCATTGTGATGGATATGTTTGTATGTCCGGGTAGCCAGATCATTGTGATGGATATGTTTTGTTCCTGTAATCTGTAGAGTTGATTGTATATTTGTTTGAAAATGGTGTGTGTGCTGTACATATTGTTAAAAGAGAGCAATGAACTGAGTCAATCTAAAAATAATTGGATTGTTGAGCAATTTATTGTATCAACGTTTGATAAAGCTAATAGGATTGGCTGTTCATTCAAATTCAATTTAACCTCAAATTCAATTAAATTTAAAATCAAATTCAATTTAACTTTTAGGCTACTTATGGCTAGATGGTACGGTGGTACGGGATAGCCTAGCGCCTGGATTGACCCGTGTGCATAATGCTTTCATCACACGTTGATTCGTCGGAAGATAGTTATCTTGTACTTTGCATTCCACTAGTTCCAGGTGCTTCTCCAACAGAAACATTTTGGGATACATTATCAGAACCATCATCATCATTGGAATTAATGTCCGCTAAAAGTATAAATTAAAATAGAAATATTTACACACACACAATTGTTCACTTGAATAGAACAAAATATACTGGAAAACGGTGCAGGTTAAATTCCAGGTAAAGGAAAACAACAGTTTTCGGCAGTACAAAAAAGGAGGGTGCAGGTATACGTACATTAGCGTTCCGGAAAACACAGTTTTTCATCAATAAACCCAATAGTTTTGAACCAATTATTAACATTCAATATCTTTGTATAATTTTGAAGTAATAAATTCTGCAATATGTGAAGATGGTACGAGTGGCGTTTATTACTTTTCAAAATTCCTCATATTGCCTGCTGGGATATTCCTAATGCAGGCGTTGGACTCAATTTCTTCACCGACGATCTGATCTTAATGCTGCCTGGAATTGGTCGCCTTCATTATGAAGTAAGAATGAGCCAGTCTCTCTTAGTCTATTAAAAGTTAACGAAAAGGCTCGTCGATTAAACACTCTTCTATTTTCAAATCGGCGCGCATATTCTCGTATCGATTCTAAAGCATTACCGTTGCAGAGACCGTACACGAAAACTATATCAGCATCAAGCAATGACAATGTTTTTCCATTGATACTATAAATAAGTGATTAAAAAAAATGAAAACTTGTTCCGTTTGTTTTTTCGCGATTTTCTCCAAAACGAAGCAAAAACGAGCAAATCTCTAAAGGTTTTTTGTTTTAGTTTTTGTTCCTCTACACGCTACTGAAGTTTTGCCTCTTAAATTCGGGACACCCTGTATATGCAGGGTGTCCCCAAAATAGGCGGCCAAACTTCGGGAGTCGGTGCAGGATGAAAAAAGAAAGTCCTTTGGAATATTTCTCGTTTTTCCTTCATTTCCGAGAAAAATGCAAAAAACTAAAAGACAATAGTCAAAAAATCTATTCACGAGAAATGCGTCGCATTCTTTTCAGAAAAGATAGATAGATAGAGATAGATAGATAAAATTCTGTATTTTGTTTGAAAAACAGTTACAGGGGTCTGGCTACAAAATATTATAATAGATAAATAATAATAAAAGAAAAGAGAGAGAAAAAAAACATTTCTCATTGGATCGTAATAAATATAAATAATATAAATCTTAATCATAATAAACAGAAAAGTACAATAGATAAATTTATGAAGATAAAAAAAAAAAAAACAAAATTACTTGCTACTATTCAAAAAGCACAAACGATCTTGTCATTAGAGCTTCCATGGTGAAGCGGAAGAGCCTGAACAGTGAGTCCTTATTCGAAGGTGAAAGAATCAATGTGAAATTGTCTTCATTAACTTCTGGATGGATAACATGAAGGTATGTAGTGCGGGCAGATCGGTAGATTGGGCATTCTAGGAGAAAATGGGCGAGTGTCTCGGGTTTCCGGAGGTTGCATATAGTGCAATCTAGTCCTGTGTCTATCCTGTAGGAGGTGCCTTTAAGATAAAGCCTCAACTCCGAGTCCCTTGAGAGTCTGTGCTGCATGAGGGCTCTCTTCCATTCTATTGGTACCTCAGACTTGATGTACTCCTCACCGTAGCTAAGAGAGCTTAGCTGACGATACACAGGGAAAAGTTTCTAGATCATTTCGGCAGACGAAAATACCTCGTTAAATGGCTTTAGCGTTAGTGAGCTCGAGGAACTATACCTAAGAAAACTTGCGGTTTCTTTCAGGAATTGGGCAATGATATGAATAGCCTATCGCCGAACAAATATTAGTAGGTTCGCTAGGAATAATTAACCACCATATTTACAGCTAAACTATTAAGATGAAGAATTATATAGATCATCAGCATGTTGGATAGTACCAAAGAAATGTGTACAATTGACTAATCCCCAGACGCAACCCACTCTCTGAAATCAGGAAACCTGGTAAGACTGTTATCCATGGATTGCTTATACAGCTGTGTTGCTTAGCAATCCCCAGACGCAACCCACTCTCTGAAATCAGGAAACCTGGTAAGACTGTTATCCATGGATTGCTTATACAGCTGTGTTGCTTAGCAATCCCCAGACGCAACCCACTCTCTGAAATCAGGAAACCTGGTAAGACTGTTATCCATGGATTGCTTATACAGCTGTGTTGCTTAGCAATCCCCAGACGCAACCCACTCTCTGAAATCAGGAAACCTAGTAAGACTGTTATCCATGGATTGCTTATACAGCTGTGTTGCTTAGCAATCCCCAGACGCAACCCACTCTCTGAAATCAGGAAACCTGGTAAGACTGTTATCCATGGATTGCTTATACAGCTGTGTTGCTTAGCAATCCCCAGACGCAACCCACTCTCTGAAATCAGGAAACCTAGTAAGACTGTTATCCATGGATTGCTTATACAGCTGTGTTGCTTAGCAATCCCCAGACGCAACCCACTCTCTGAAATCAGGAAACCTGGTAAGACTGTTATCCATGGATTGCTTATACAGCTGTGTTGCTTAGCAATCCCCAAACGCAACCCACTCTCTGAAATCAGGAAACCTGGTAAGACTGTTATCCATGGATTGCTTATACAGCTGTGTTGCTTAGCAATCCCCAGACGCAACCCACTCTCTGAAATCAGGAAACCTAGTAAGACTGTTATCCATGGATTGCTTATACAGCTGTGTTGCTTAGCAATCCCCAGACGCAACCCACTCTCTGAAATCAGGAAACCTGGTAAGACTGTTATCCATGGATTGCTTATACAGCTGTGTTGCTTAGCAATCCCGTTAATTTGGGAAGCCTCGCTTTAATTTTAATAAAGTGTTCTTTCTTTTTTGGTCTTTCTTCACCCCCTGGCATTCCAAAGGCTACCAAAGAATAGCCGAAACGTCCATAAATACAGATTTTCACAAAAACCGTATTGATGTTTTCCTAGCAGAATACAAACAATATTCCCTGATTTTTTTCATTTGGAATAGTTCGACAAGCATTGGAAATAATTATTCTTTTAGCTGGACTAACAAAGGGCCCCATTTGAATAGTGTGACCTTTTTGTAGTGAAAACAACTTGTGAAATTATCAAAACAAATAGCTGTTGCGACAGTAAAGTTTTTTTGTTCAATATCTTTTCCTGATTTAATATCTTTTACAAGACCTACGATATAATCACGCCTTCATAATTTCTTTTTTTTACTGTAATTATAAAACATTTACTCAAAAAGGTTTTAATGAAAAATTAATTGTATTTTAACACTTTTATTTACTTAGCTCGACTTAGATATTAAATAGAAATTAGATTATTAGTCTACAGGTTTAATTCAATTTGATGATGGAATGATTAAGCTTTGAGACAAGAGAATATTATGAAAAAAATTTCTTATAAACTTCTCTTTATAGTTAACGGTAAAATATTTAATTGACTCTTGGAGATTCATTATATTTAATAATTGTGACCTTCGATCAAAAATAGATTATAATTTAAAAAAAAAAAAAAAAAGTTATTTTTTTTATTTTGTTTTTTAATATAAAGCATGAATAATTTATTTATTTCTAATGAGTTTCCCAACAGAGGCGATTAACTCATTACAATCAAAATCAATCTACATGATAGTCAGTTTGTATAAAATGAACAAAGCTTACAAAAAGTAAAACAAATAATTACATACAATAAAAGTCCGACTCGCAGGAACTGCATCATCTTAGCGCGGTTCCGTTCATATCCCTAGAATCATTTGAAAAGCTTAGAAAAGAAATAAACTTATTTTTTTTATATATCTCGTGAAAATTGTCGAAATACTTCGAACACCTCGAATAAAAGTGATATTAAGGCGTCAGGGACACCGACAGTAGTTAACTTATACACAGAAGCGGAAATTACACAATCCGGCTCTCTTTCTAAACCAAAACTCTATAAATCAATACAAAATATGCCTAATAAAGCCTTTCTAGTGGATACAAAAGGATCAAGAAGAAGTACAAGAAAGATTGAGTAGAATACCTTGCCTAATATAGCCTATATAGAATAATATGCAGAATAAAGCCTATCTAGTAGATACAGAAGGACAAATATTTAGTATATAACCTATGTTTGGAACTGTGTTATTTCAGAATCTAGTATAGTTTAAGAAATTTTGGTGAATGATATCATTAAGTTGCTCTCTGTACCGTATCTATGCTTTGTATTTGTGTCGGCAGATACCTGGGGTATATTTACAACTCTTGAGGATTAACTCCAAGCAGGTAAATGTCCTGTGGACCTTCTGTTTCTACGGCCACTGAACCGACTCTCTATTCGCTCATAGTATCTAACCGTTGTGAAGTTTATTTTTTGGATTTAGGACATAATATACATATGTAGACTAAATCATAGCAAGAAGTCTACCTCCGTCGTCGGTTCGTAACTATGTTGACTCGCTAATGTTACCCAATCTTAGATACATCGTAATTAAAATCCACACAAAAACACGACATTTCATCAGAATCCCCTGCTTAATAAAACATATATAAAATAATATGCCAAATAAAGCCTATCAAGTGGATAAAAATAGAGGAAAAACGCCGTTCGTGGTGGTAGACAATTACAAGGCATTTCGCTCAGAAATCTCCGAAATATTCTTACTAATTTTACGTATCCTGTTTTATAACCAAATAGATTTATATTCTATAATCAATAAGAAAAACCTACTAACAATAAAAAACTATGGGTAACAGATGAAAATAGGGAATACCAAGAACAATTCTAAAGTACGAAATCAACACCAGTACTGCAACCTAGATATTCATACGGCATCTTCGAATTCTAACAAACAAAATATTACTTCTAATTATACGTATCCTGTTTACTGACAAATACATTTGACTGCTACAAGAAATTACAAAAATAACGAGCAGTGAAAAAAAACTGCGGAAAACACACATAGATCCGTTTAAATAAACGAAACTAACTATCTTTTAAGCACTTATTTGTCCTAATGTGACGACCCCATCAAACATTTCTTCAAAACATTTTTTTTAGATAATTTAGTAAGCTTTCGAACTGTTACATTTCCCTTGCCACGATTTCCTAACCCTTTTCGAGATATTAAGGAAAAAATACGAAGGGGGCCTAATAGATTCATAAGGGATCTGAGAATCCCATGATTCCGTAAAAATAAAATATTCTAATTATACGTATCCTGTTTTATTGGCAAATAAATTTGACTACTATAAGCAATTGCAAACAATAGGGAATATGCCAAAGAACTCGGATTAGTAGCCTCGACAGTTTCAAGACATTTGAAGGAAATCGGCAAATCCAAAACTGACATTTCATACGGTACAGCCTGATATATTTCTAACAATGAATTGTTTTTCTTATTTTAATATAATCTGTTTTATTGTCAAATACATTATCCAACTTTAAGCAATTAAAAAATAACAAGGAATAAAAACACAAAAAGAACCGTTCGAATAAACGGAATCGATTACTTCAAAGTTTAAGCACTTATTTCTCCGATTGACATCGCTTATTCAAAACTTTCTTCAAAACCTTTTTTTTAGACCATTTAGTAAGCTTTCGAATGGTAACCTTTCGCTTCCCAAGATTTTCAACCGTTTACGAGATATTAATGAAAGTACACGAAGTTCCCAAAACTTTTCATTATTTCTAGCAACAGAAAATTGGTCTCATTTTACCTATCCTGTTTTACACACAAATACATTTTCCTAACATAAGAAATTACAAAAATAAAAAACTAAGGGAAAGAGACAAAAATTACGAAAAGAACGACAAAAAACCGTTCATAAGAGCTAAACAGACGTATTTGAAGTTTTAAGCATTTATTTCTTCGATCGACATCACCTAATCAAAAATTGTTTCAGAATCTTTTTTTTAGAGAATTTAGAAAACTTTCAAATAGTTCCTATCCACTTATCAAAATTTCCCAACAGCGTTCGAGATATTAATGAAAGTAAACGAAGTTCCCAAAACTTTTCATGTTTATTCATAAAATATTTTATTCTAACCCTTCCTTAACTCCAAACGTAACCAAAAGTTTAACGTGTTAGTTTTGATGAAATTCAAACATGCAAAAAATGTTTCAACTGAATCCCATGATTGTAAGTACCAAAACCAAACTAGGCTTTGTATTTGTGTCGGCAGATACCTGGGGTATATTTACAACTCTTGAGGATTAACTCCTAGCAGGTACATGTTTCTGTGGACCTTTTGTTCCTACAGGCAGAGAAAGGACTCTCTATTCCCTCATAGTATCTAACCTGTGTGAAGTTGAATATTGTTTCTAATTATACGTATTCTGTTTTATTGACAAATACATTTGACTACTATAAGCAATTACAAACACTAGGGAACATGACAAAGAACTCGGAGTTGGAGCCTCGACAGTTTCAAGTCATTTGAAGGAAATCGGCAAATCCAAAACTGACATTTCATACGGTACAGCCTGATATATTTCCAGCAATGAATTGTTTTTCTTATTTTAATTAATCTGTTTTATTGTCAAATACATTATCCAACTATAAGCAATGAAAAAATAACAAGAAATAAAAACAAACAAAAAGAACCGTTCAAATAAACGAGCTCAATTACTTCAAAGTTTAAGCACGTATTTCTCCGATTGACATCGCCTAATTAAAACTTTCATTAGAACCTTTTTTGTAGAGCATTTATTAAGCTTCCTAATGGTATTCTTCCGTTTACCAGGATTCTCAATCTTTTTCGAGATATTAAGGAAAGTATACAAAGTTACCAAAACTTTTTATGTCTGTTAATAAAATATTTTATTCTAACCCTTCCTTAACTCCAAACGTAACCACAATTTCAACAAATTAGTTTTAATGAAAGTAGAATATGCAGAAAATGTTTCAACTGAATTAGTTACGATTTTTTTTGCGCGAATTTCGCCCCAAACGCCATCTTCCAGTGGGCGGATTTTGCTGGTTAACGAACTTGACCTTTCAAATCAGACGAAAGATTTTTGTACCAAATTTCATCAAAATCGGACCATTCGTCTAGGAGCTACAGAGCGAACAGACAAATATATATATATATATATATATATATATATATATATATATATATATAAATATATATATACAAATTTGAACCACCGTTATTTTCGGTCTCTAGGGGTTCTGAAACGCGAAATTTTCTAGTCGGCACTTCCGGATTGTTTCATTGTATCAACCTTATAAGCGGGGTTCCTCCCTATGGGGGAGGGAGGAACCGCGCTAACAGACGTATTTGAAGTTTTAAGCACTTATTTCTCCGATTGACATCACCTAATCAAAAATTGTTTAAGAATCTTTTTTGTAGAGAATTTAGTATGCTTTCAAATAGTTTTTATCCACTTACCACGATTTCCCAACCGTGTTCGAGATATTAATGAAAGTATACAAAGTTCCCAAAACTTTTCATGTCTGTTCATAAAATATTTTATTCTAACCCTTCCTTAACTCCAAACGTAACAAAACTTTCAACATATTAGTTTTAATAAAAGTAGAAAGTGCAGATAATGTTTCAACTGAATCCCGTGATTTTAAGTACCATAATCAAAAACGGTATTCAAAAAATATTTTTCCAATTTTCTCGAAAACGGCTAAAGCTATCGCCTTGAAAATGGTTTCACTCGTTTTCCTAGCCTAAGAAGCCTATAAAAAGAGTACTTACAAGCTTATGAACTCAAAAACGTAAGCGTTACGATTTTTTTGCGCGAATTTCGCCCCAAACGCCATCTTCCAGTGGGCGGATTTTGCTGGTTAACGAACTTGACCTTTTAAATTGGACGACAGATTTTTGTACCAAATTTCATCAAAATCGGACTATTAGGGAGGCCAGAAATCCGCGAACAGACAAATATATATATATATATATATATATATATATATATATATATATGTATATATACATATATATATATAAATAAATAAATAAATATATACATATATATATATATATATATATATATATATATATATATATATATATATATGTATATATATATATATATATATATATATATATATATATATATATACAAATTTTAACCACCGTTTTTTCGGTCTCTAGGGGTTCTGAAACGCGAAATTTTCTAGTCAACACTTCCGGATTGTTTCATGAGATCAACCTTATAAGCGGGGTTCCTCCCTATGGGGGAGGGAGGAACCGCGCTAAAAATAAAATGGAATAAAATATTTTCATTACAAATTACATAGAATTATTGTTTCGGATAAATGTATGTATATTTGAAATGTGTTAGTAGTGTTTGAATTTACGGACTACTTTCTGTCAGTAAGTCATAAAAAAAAAGAGTGGTCAACACTATGCTCTGGCCGCCTGATTTTTCCCTTGGCTGCTTCGACTGCTAGAGTCATTAACACCCAAGGTACCCATTATTAATTAAATTAATTAAAGGCTGGGTGAGCCTAGGGACGATCTGGGACCCCAAATCCAACCCCCGAACGGCAGCACCAGAAGAAAAAATCTTTAGTGCGCGCTCGGGTTTTGAACCTGGTCCTCCAGTTCATTAGTCGAGTGCTCTACCACTGAGCTCACCACGTCCCCCATATAAATCATAAGGAATTGTTAAGTTTCTGCGCTGTCTACAGTCTGTCATTACATATTCAACAGTTAAAGGTCTGTTGCATTGTCTAAAAGCTGCTCATTAATTCTGACTAGTAATTACGAATGGGGGGGTGTGGCCTATCCATAGTCTGCATAAAATGACTTCGTCTTGTCGAGTGAATGATTCTGTTACCCAGGCTTTGGTCGTGTTCTTAATTTCTCTTCATTTACATTCACTTTTGAACCAATTTCCTTCCCATTCACACAGTGCGTTAGTTTGTATAGGTTTGCTCGTTAGTTGTCGTCACGGTGTTTACGTCAGGTGCAGCTCAGTTTGTAGCTACATTCACTCTTGTACCAATTTCCTTTCCATTCACACAGTGCGTTAGTTTGTATAGGTTGGCTCGTTAGTTGTCGTCACGGTGTTTACGTCAGGTGCAGCTCAGTTTGTAGCTACATTCACTCTTGTACCAATTTCCTTCCATTCACACAGTGCGTTAGTTTGTATAGGTTTGCTCGTTAGTTGTCGTCACGGTGTTTACGTCAGGTGCAGCTCAGTTTGTAGCTACATTCACTCTTGTACCAATTTCCTTCCCATTCACACAGTGTGTTAGTTTGTATAGGTTTGCTCGTTAGTTGTCGTCACGGTGTTTACGTCAGGTGCAGCTCAGTTTGTAGCTACATTCACTCTTGTACCAATTTCCTACCCATTCACACAGTGTGTTAGTTTGTATAGGTTTGATCGTCAGTTGTCACGGTGTTTACGTCAGGCGCAGCTCGGTTTGTAGCTACATTCGCTCTTGAACCAATTTCTTTCCCATTCACACAGTGTATTAGTTTGTACAGGTTTGCTCGTTAGTTGTCGTCACGGTGTGTACATCAGGTACAGCACGGTTATATAAGAATTTATATATATATATATATATATATATATATATATATATATATATATATATTTATATATTTTTTTATATTTTTATTTATTAGGAGATTTAATACACACACAATTGTTACTATTATTCTAAAATACAATTGGTCAACTTAACAATTGTGTGTCTCCTTCACCCTCGTTATTTAGGCTTGAAAACTACACAAGCCTAGTTGCTGGGGGACCTAAATTAATAATATGTCCTCATCAGTTTAAGAGTACCTCATAACAAATATAAGAAGGCTCAAAAATAATTAAATAAATAAAATAATATACAAAAAATAACAATAAAAAATAAGCCTTACAATTATGTTTATCTGATAATACAATGATATATAATAATATAAAACTGAAATTAATATAATAATTACAAATATAACCAGATAGATAAAAAAATAAAACAAAAGAATAAATAAAATAAAAGAAAAGATAGTCTAACAATAAAAATGATCAGTATAATAATAAGAAAATAATGCAGCGTCCTGAACCCTAACACTTCACCCACTAGACCAGAGCACTCGATGGAGGTATTAACGTGGTGCAGTCAAATATAACAATCACAGAGTCTGTAACACAGACATACCCACACCCAAAATTAAAATATAAACAAGCAAAATACATAAATAAATTAACAAAAAAAAACCAGTCTAACCTCAACGGCCCAACGGAGGAGTGTCCTCCAAACGTATGTATATAACTTCTAAAGTCTACTTGAACCTTTTACAAACCAAATGCCACCCTTTCCAATTCAAATGTAACCCTTTCGAAAACAAATGTAACGGTCTATAACTCAATTGTCACCCTTTTAATTTCAGTTGTAACCGTCGCCACTGTTTTAACAGTTAAATCAGAATTCTATCTATACAGATTGTTTTCAAATAGTTATTTAAAAATTTGATTTGAATTTCTATAGGCAAGAATTTGTTTATAAAATTCTCTTGTAAGTTTTGCGAATAAAAGTTATTTTAAGATTTTGATCTAAAAATTCCTACTTATACGAATTAAGTATGAGTATTGATTTTTAAAAATTGAAAATAAATATAATTTTTTTTATGACGCACAGACTTCTAGGTCTTTAGTACTTTTTTTTTTTTTTTTAAATAAATAAAAGGTAGATTTTTTTTCAATAAAATTTCTATATATATATATATATATATATATATATATATATATATATATATATATATAAAATTATATATAATATATATATAATATATATATATATATATATATATATATATATAAAATTATATATAATATATATAATATATATATATATATATATATATATATATATAAATATATATAATATATATTTCAGGTGATTTAGCTTGCCTCAGTCTTAGTATGGGTGTCGAGCTAACCACACATGGGGTATGTACAATGTAGCAATATTTTTATTGTATTTTACCTATAGATTTAAGGTTAGGAGTTAGTATAGAAAATGTAATGTTACTCCGTTTATAATTATTGTTGAAAAATTATTGGATTTATTAAAATGAAAAATGTGTTATTTAAAATTTGTTAAAAATTTTTAGGATTTAGTGGCCCCTGAGGAGGTGGCATAAAGGCCACGAAACATGTAGGGCGTGCCAAAAATAAAATAGTACATAAAATGGAGTACTATTATTTCGACCTGTGCCATATTTATATAATATATATATATATATATATATATATATTATATAAATATATATATATATATATTAAATAAAACTTATAGGGAAATATATATATATATATATTAAATAAAACTTATAGGGAAATATATATTATATATTTCCCTATAAGTTTTATTTAATCTACTTATCAAAGAGACTTTTATTACTAACTACTTATTGGATAAAAGTTATTTTTATGTAGTTAAATTTGTATTCTTTAGAAAAAAAGAAGGGAATAATAATCCCTTTCAGAAAATGTTTATGGGGTAAAATATGGCGATAATTGGTGATTCGGGGTTTTCTACATTTCAATTTGGCGTGTTAGCACTCCATCAATGCGTGATGGTTGAAAATGAAGGGTTGGTGTAAATGTTTCTCCATATCCCCCGGTTTTCCGAATTCCTGCTGAAATTCCACAAACTGGTACTAATGTACTAAAACATGTTTTCCTAACTCACTACACATGAATAATTAACGTAAATGTAAACAGAATTGTAATTAATGAATTCCCGCCATTAATCGAATATAATTTTACCAGCTAATATAAATGCCAAGCAGCTGACGAATGTCGAAAATTCCAAGTGACAAGTCTTGTACTTTTGCGGTCTACCAGCTTCATTGCTGATTTCTTCTAATTTCTCCCAATGCGCTGTCGTTATTTCTTTCTTTAGATTTTTTTTTCTTGAGTAATTTAAATAGCGTGATGCAATTATAAATTTTTCCATGACAACTTTCAAATTCTGGGGTTCGGACCAGTCAACGGTAGGCTAAAAAACGTATTTATTTTAGTCTTATTTTTTTCAGTTTTAAAAAATCGTTTTCGATTATGTTTTTAAATAATACATACCAAGTAGAATATGTCTATCTCAGCATCAACTAATATATTTATTTATTGTATTTACGAGCCCGCAAAGTAGCGACTTGCTCGTTATATTGTTACATTTTATTATAGGCACATTGACCTATAATAAATTCTAATATCTAATGATAATATTCTTAAGAATACTATAATATTAACCTACAATACCACATGATATTAATTTCAATTTGGATATATATTACATAATATGCTACTAATACTATTAACTTATAATATTAAGAATTAAAATATTAACACTAAAATTTTAATAACTAATAATTCTAATATTAATACTAATAATACTACTACAATTATTTTAGCTTAAACATACTTATATTTCACATTGAGGTTTAATATATGTTCTTTATGTGATCACTTTTAGTTCATCTGGCTGATAGTAGTTGATGATACCTTGCAATGATAATGAATAAATGTATTCAATAATACTTCATCTTTATATTTTATTATAAATGTTTTTGGTTTTTAAATGCTGAATAATGGTGTCTATATGTGGGCTACCTTCAGTTAATATCTCTCGCATGTCGTGTGGTAAGTCTAAGTAGTCCCGTTCTCTGCAGTCTGTCAGTATGTGTTTTACTGTCAGTCTATGTAGTCCCGTTCTCTGCAGTCTGTCAGTATGTGTTTTACTGTCAGTCTATGTAATCCCGTTCTCTGCAGTCTGTCAGTATGTGTTTTACTGTCAGTCTATGTAGTCCCGTTCTCTGCAGTCTGTCAGTATGTGTTTTACTGTCAGTCTATGTAGTCCCGTTCTCTGCAGTCTGTTAGTATGTGTTTTACTGTCAGTGTCACATTACAGATTCTGCAGACTGGTTCGTCTTGTCGAGTCATTAGATGAGAATGAGTCAAGTGTGAATGGCCTATTCTCAGTCTGGTAACTACAACTTCTTCTCTTCTTGTGTATCGACGCACTCTTTTATCTCGCGTAATTTCTTGTCTGTTGTGTACGTCCATGTATTTTGCCATTTGTTTATAATATGTGTTGTAATCTGCAGGTAAGTGTCTTGTAACGTCATTCGGTCTTCGTCAGTTCCTAACCTTTTTGCTGCAATTTTTGCTTCTTTGTCGGCGTCAGTGTTTCCTGGGAAGTTTGTGTGTCCAGGTAGCCACACCATATCAATGTGTAAATTATGACTTTGTAGTAGGTGTACTTGTTCAAAAATTTGTGTGATTGTTGGATGTGTTTCATACATGTTACTTAGGGAGAGAAAAGAACTTAGTGAATCCGGAAAAATTAGGATCTTTTGGTTTGGAAGGATGATTACATTTTGAAGAGCTAGTAATATGGCATGTAATTCTGCAGTGAAAATGCTAGAGTAATCAGCATTTCTTAATTGAAAAGAGTTTGAATGAATAACTGCTGCTGATCCAGTGCCTTCTAGTGTTTTTGACCCATCCGTGAAAATAAGGAGAGCATCTGGATTTGAAGATGTTAATTTTTTTTTTTTTTTTTTTTTTTTTTTTTTTTTTTTTTTTTTTTTTTTTTTTTTTTTTTTTTTTTTTTACGGCGCATCTACTTCTAGGTCATTAGCGCCGACATCCAGGGTGCAGCGAGGAATTTTCCCAGCGAGCCTTGAGATGAGAAAATTCCTGCCGGAGGTGGGAATCGAACCCACCATCTCCCGCTTATGAATCCAGCGCGCTAGCCACTAGACTACGGGAGACCCCTGTTAATTTATTATATTCATTTTGGTAAAAATGGATAGAGATAGGGTCATCTTTCTTAAATTTTGATAATTTAGTGTTTATTTCTAAGTTCTTAACCCTCCATGGTGGAAATGTAAGTTGTTGGAGTGTGTAGGTTTGTGATAATAAACCGGTGTTCTGTGCGTTTTCTTGTATTCTTATGTTTAATGGTTTTTGTCTTGCGCGTCTTCGATTGTAAGTGTTTTGATATTGGTTTTCGATGAATGACTGTGTGCATTTATTGTGTAGGTATCTGATTTTAGCAAAGTATTTTAAGCATAATATCTGACGCCTGTGTTGCAATGGTGGCTCGCCTGCCTCAACATAGAGGCTGTTGCATTGACTGGATTTAAATGCGCCTGTAGCTAGTTGGATTCCTGTCGAGTGTATTGAGTCCAACATTTTGAGGGTGCTCGCACTGGCAGATGAATATGCTATACAGCCGTAGTCCAGAAGTGACCTGGTATAAACTCTGTACACTGTAAGCATAGACCATCTGTCAGCACCCCACTTC
Organism: Gonocerus acuteangulatus; assembly: GCA_946811695.1. Taxonomy (NCBI): domain Eukaryota; kingdom Metazoa; phylum Arthropoda; class Insecta; order Hemiptera; family Coreidae; genus Gonocerus; species Gonocerus acuteangulatus. The sequence continues at coordinate 159,556,956 of OX328123.1, forward strand.
GTATTACTCAAAATCTTTAGTATGTTCAAGGATTAATAGAGAGTTCTTTCAAATGGGGAAGCCATGTTAGTTTTGAGTCAAATATTAGCCCAAGAAATTTAATTGTGTCTGTTACCGGCAAAATAGAGTTTTTCAACTGGATGTTAGGGGTCCTCATTCTTCTCTTTTTTGTGAATAATATACATTTCGATTTTTCTTCGGAGAATTTGAAACCTGTAATTGAACACCAGATTTCCAAGTTGTTTATTGTGTCTTGTAGTCTGTCTTGTGCAGTCTGCACATCTCTAAATGAACTATATATGAGTAAGTCATCAGCATATTGGCAACAATGTATTGTACTTGGGATGCAAGAACTAAGTGAGTTAATGGCAACATTGAAGAGTGTAGTACTCAAAACTCCTCCTTGTGGCACTCCGTTCTCCTGAAGGAATTCATCTGATAGCATGGTTTCCAATTCTCACTCGGAAACGTCTGTTTGATAAATAGTTAACAATATAACCCATAATATACCCTTGAATCCCCCAAGTATGTAGTTGGGATATTATTAATCTTCTCCAGACCTTGTCATACGCTTTCTCAATGTCTAGAGATATTGCTAAAACCGACTGTTTTGTTATAAAGGCGTTTAATATGTCGTTTTCTAGTTTGGAAATGTGATCCATTGTGCTGTGCCTAGGTCTAAAGGCACACTGATATCTTGATAGCAGGGACTGTTTTTCGAGATACCAGAGGAGCCTTTTATTTACTATTCTCTCCAGAATTCTGCTCTGGCAACTTGTGAGAGACACTGGTCTGTAGTTTGCTGCTAGTTTTTCATCCTTTCCTGGTTTTAGCAAGGGTATAATTATGGATTGATTCCAAGATTGAGGGTACGGACCATTTTTGTATATTTCATTGTACATCTTAAGGAGGCGGTCAAGACCCATTGGCGGTAAGTGTTTCAACATTTGATATGATATCATGTCTGGTCCAGGTGAAGAGTTACGTTTTGTTATGTTTAGAGTATGTTTCAGTTCTTTCAATGTGATTGGATCGTTAAGAGGATGTATGTAGTCTGTTAGTATTGGTATTTCGATATTTTCATTTAATAATTTGTATTCAAGGAATTCATATGTATAATTTGTTGAGCTTGAGATTTTTGCGTAATGAGTTCCTAAAAGATTACTGATATCAAAGGGGTCTGTAATTAGTGTGTCGTGATTCATGAGTCCTGTTATTGGTCGTTTGTACTTTTTATGTTTTATTTTATTTATGTTGTCCCATATATGTTGCGGAGTGGTATATCTGTTGATTGATGTGACGAATTCTTTCCAACACTGCTTTTTTCTACTTTTGATTACCCATTGGGCCTTAGCCTTCGTCCGTTTGTAATTTTGAAGATTTTCGTCAGTCGGTTGCCTTTGGAACACACGAAGAGCCTTTCTCCTATTTGCGATTGCTTCTTTACCGTCTTCTTTCCACCAAGGAACCGGTACTTTTGTGTATGTATTTGCGGTTTTAGGGATACTATAGTCGGCGGCTTGTAATATTATTGAATTAAGTTCTTCTATGTTATTTACTTCCTGTCTCGTCAATGTGTCAGTTATGTAGGTCTGATACATGTCCCAGTTTGCTTTTTTGTGGTTGCATTTGCCTGGACTATTAAAAGGCACCGGATTGGTTTTATGTGTTATGGAAATGGGAAAGTAGTCACTTGTGTATGTGTCGTTGATCACCTCCCAGTTGTACTGTGAGTATACAGACGATGAGCATAAAGAGATGTCTATGTTTGTCAGTTTCCCAGTTCTTGAACATAAGTGCGTGGGTAAGTCGGTATTCAGCGCTAGTAAGTCAAAGTTTTCGAAGGCTTGTTCTAAATGTTGTCCTCTGTTATTTGTTCTTATGGAGTTCCACATAATACTTTGCGCGTTTGCATCGGCCATTAACAATATAGGTGGTGGAAGTTGAGTGAGTAAGTCTTCTAAAGCGTGTTTGTTAATTGGTTCACTCGGTGGAAGGTAGAGAGAGCAGACAGTCAGTCGATTTGGATTATGTATCGAAACAGCAACTGCCTGCAATGTTGTGAACAAGCTGATAGGTTCACTCTGAATGGCATCCCTAGCAAGAATAGCAACCCCACCTCAAGCTCTCCCTCCCAAACAATAATCTTTTCTATACAATTTATAACCATCATAAAGTCCTTGACCCGGACTTTGCAAAGAGAACGGGTAGCAGATGGAAATTCCTATTTAATAGACTCAAACTTTATTTTTAAGAACTCTAGCATATACAAGTATAAATAGAGCATACAAAACTTACCGCTGGCTACAGGGAGGAAACGTTCACCTCATGACACAATCCGGAAGTGCCGACACGAATATTTCATATCCCAAAGATCAATAATATAACGGTGGTTCAAATTTGCATATATATATGTATATATATATATATATATATATATATATATATATATATATATGTAAGAAGATATTCTTGAAAACAATAAAATAAAATCTCGAAGAGAAAATAGATTTAAGGCGCCACAGCAGGAAACTGCTATCATGGCGACTTCCCCCACCTTCTCAACGTTCGCTCTTGGAAACACTATAACAATGTTGCACATTTTCTTTCCTCGTTTAAGTCAAATAATTGTTTTACTGTTAAATGAAATTAAAGTGGGAAGCAACCAGTTAAAACTTTAGGTAAACAAATACAAAAACCCGTTCAAAAGAGCAAAACTAACAATTGCGAATTTTGAAGTCCTTATTTCTCCGATGTCAATTGACATCGTCCCATTGAAAATTACATTGGAACCTTTCTTGTAGAGAATTTAGTAGGCTTTCGTATATATTGCTACCTTCTGCTTACCACGAAAATCCCAAAACCTTTCATGCCTGTTAATGAAATATTTGATTTCTTTTTATTTTACATCCTCAACTCGAAACGGAACCAAAGTTTACCTATCACAGATTAGATAAATATCAAACGTCTGGAACAAGATCCAACTGAATTAATCGTTTCTGAATACCCAAACTGAAAATTAGTTTGGAAAAGTAGGTGTTTGAATGTTTCTCGAAAAAGTTTACAGATATCGCTTTAAGAATGGTTTGGTTCGTTTCTCTACATTAAGAACCGTATAAAACGAGTACCAGCAAGCATATAAACTTTGAGTTTCGCTCCAAAAAGCATCTTCCGGTGGCCGCCGGATTCTGCTGTTTAACGAACTTGATCTTTCAAATTAGATGAAAGATTTTGGTACCAGATTTAATAAAAATCGGACCATTTTTGAGCCAGCTAGGGAGTGAAGAGGCATATATATATATATATATATATATATATATATATATATATATATATATATATATATATATATATATATATATATATATAATTTGAACCACCATTATATGATTGATCTATGGGATCTAAAACATGGAATTTTCGTGTCGGCACTTCCGGATTGCGTCATGAGGTCAACCTCATGAGTTTTACCCTATTGAGAGAGGGCGGGACCGCGCTAAAATGAAGTTACTTGTTACTTTTGTGTAACTTCATTTTTTGTAATTTGCACTTTGTAGTTAACTGAGTTAAGGTAATGTACTTACTGTTTTCCTGCGTTGGCAGAAAGTCATTTAATTCAAGTCATTAAATTAACATCATCGTGAATTTATTTACAATGGCTCTACACTTTTCGCATGATCAGGTCCTTCTCCAGGAGTCTAAAAAGTCCAACTCGCAGGAACTGCATCATATTAGCGCAGTTCCATTCTTATCCCTAGTCTCATTTGGAAAGATTAAAATAGAAGCAGTTATTGTTTTGGTTCCACTTTTCTTGAAATGTTTTGATTTATGATCTTACCTGGATAGGTCGGCTAACACCAGAAAGGCCACCGCTAGGCAGTTGAAAATTGTCACAAGGTCTTCGAATCTCTCTCGAAGCTACATTTCTAACAATAAATTGTTTTTCTTATTTTACTTAACCTGTTTTATTGTCAAATACATTATCCAACTATAAGCAATTAAAAAATAACAAGAAATAAAAACAGACAAAAAAGAACCGTTCGAATAACCGAAAACAATTACTTTAAAGTTTTAAGCACTTATTTTCCGATTGACATCGCCTAATCAAAAACTTTCTTCAGAACCTTTTTTTTTTAGAGCATTTAGTAAGCTTTCTAATGGTAACCTTCCGTTTACCAATATTCTCAACCGTTTTCGAGATATTAAGGAAAGTGGGGTCTCCCGTGGTCTAATGGCTAGCGCCTTGGATTCATAAGTGGGAGACGGTGGGTTCGATTCCCAACCTTCGGCAGGAATTTTATCATCCCACGGCTCGCTGGTAAAATTCCTCGCTGCACCCTGGATGTCGGCGCTAATGACCTAGATGTAGATGCGCCGTAAAAAAAAAAAAAAAAAAAAAAAAAAAAAAAATTAAGGAAAGTATACAAAGTTACCAAAATTTTTCATATCTGTTAATAAAACATTTTATTCTAACCTTTCCTTAACTTCAAACGTAACCAAAATTTCAACATATTAGTTTTGATGATATTTAAACATGCAGAAAATGTTTCAACTGATTCTCATGATTCTAAGTACCCAAACCAAAACGTTATTCAACAAGTATCTTTTCTATTTTCTCGACAACGCTTAAAGCTATCGCCTTAAAAATGGTTTCATTCGTTTTTCTAGGCTCAGAAGCCTACAAAACGAGTAATTGCAAGCATATGAAGTAAGCGGAACGATTTTTGTCGCGCGACATTCGCTCCAAAAACTATGTTCCGGTGGGCAGATTCTGCTGGTTAACGAACTTGACCTTGCAAATTAGACGAAAGATTTTTGTATTTAATTTCATCAAAATCGGACTATTATTCGCTGACGTATGCCGCGAACAGACAAATATATGTATATATATATATATATATATATATATATATATATATATCTATATATATGTATACAAATTTGAACCACCATCATTTTCGGTCTCTAGGGGTTCTGAAACGCAAAATTTTCTAGTCGGCACTTCCGGATTGTGTCATGCGATCAATCTTATATGCAGGGTTCCTCCCTATGAGGAGAGGGAGGAACCGCGCTAAAAGCAAGTACAGCCACATGGAATTGGATATCGAATTTAGGTATGGACTCTATTGATGTTATCAGCTTACTACAAACGCAGCTGATTGTTTCTAAGTAGTATATCTTCAGTTATAACGTGGCTTTTGTAGCGGAAGGATAGTCCATGGTATTAATTTTTAGGTTTCTGAAGAGGCATCCGAAGATTCAAAACGTGTATTGCCATTTTTAATCAATTGCCGATTATGGTAATTTGGAATTTTATTTATAAATATTCCGCCGTCACCAGAAAGATTCTTGAAATTGCGATTATTGTAACTACGCTTGCAGTAAATTAATATTTTGTGTTTTAACTACTAGTGGAGGCCCGGTGGCCGTGAGTGTTAAGACGTGAGCACTTTACACTCTGTGCCTAAGGTCGTGGGGTCAATTCCCACTGCAAGGGGTGGGGGCTATTCTTTGGAAAAACGAAAATGCGTCATCCCTATGCTGACTAGAAAAGGGCGGTAACCTATAGATAACACGTCCTAAAATTTTGAGTCAATTATAATGGACGTTAAAAAAAAACAACTATATCGAAAAACACTAGTTAATTTTTACAGATTTATAATTTCCTTGCGTTGAAATATCTCTTGTTTTCAAGGATTGGTATAGAACGTCATTTCAGGAAGTATAGAGAATCTGGTATTGGGAAGGATAAAGAAGCAGGTATAGGGAAGGATAAAGAAGCAGGCATAAGGAAGCGTATTGATGCTGGTATTAGGAAGGATAAAGAAGCTGGTATTGGGAAGGATAAAGAAGCTGGTATTGGGAAGGATATAGAAGCAGGTAATAGAAAGGATAAAGAAGTAGGCATAAGGAAGATTATTGATGCTGGTATTAGGAAGGATAAGGAAGCTGGTATTAGGAAGGATAAAGAAGCTGGTATTGGGAAGGATAAAGAAGTAGGTAATAGGAAGAATAAAGAAGCAGGCATAAGGAAGAGTATTGGTGCTGGTATTAGGAAGGATAAAGAAGTAGGCATAAGAAAGAATATTGATTTTGGTATTAGGAAGGATAAAGAAGCAGATAACAGGAAGGATAAAGAAGCAGGCATGAGGAAGAGTATTGATACTGGTATTAGGAAGGATAATGAAGCAGGCATGAGGAAGAGTATTGATGCTGGTATTAGGAAGGATAAAGAAGCTGGTATTAGGAAGGATAAAGAAGCAGGTATCAGGAAGGACATAGAAGGGGGCTATTAGGAAGGATAAAGAAACTGGTATTAGGAAGGATAAAGAAGCAGGTAATAGGAAGGATAAAGAAACAGGTATGAGGAAGCTTATAGAACCTGGTATTAGAAAGAATATGGAAGGTGGTATTAGGAAGGATATTGAAGCTTGTATTAGGAAGGAAATAGAAGCTGGTATTAGGAAGGAAATAGAAGCTTGTATTATGAAGGAAATAGAAGCTGGTATTAGGAAGGATATTGAATGTAGTATTAGGAAGCTAATGCAAAGTGTGACAAAAAGGAAACTAAAAAACTTAAAAAGCCATTAAAAATAAAATCTGGGCCATAAGCTTTAACGCAGGTAGTTAAAAAAAAAAAAACTGACACAAAACTTAAAATCTGTTGATAACATCGATTCTAGTGATAGTACAGATGATTCAATGTCTCCAACGTCAAGGCAATGAGTTGATTTTGAAAAAAATGTACTTAATGCGAGACAAAATAGTGTAGAAGTAAAACATGAACAGTCACAACACTTTTCTTTGTTTTCACAAGCTTGTGACCGAAAACTCTGCAGTTTCTTTTTGTTTCGTTTTTTACAAATACCTGCATTAAAGTTTTTTAGGTTCGTTTTTGTCACACTTTGCATTTGACATCAATGTAGGATCATGTTGTAACGCGTTGGTCGACCAAAAACTCGTGTTCTAGTGCCGAAACCTTTTTTCTCAATAGGGAAAATGCAGTTGCTGAGGTCACACGGTTTTGACTAAAAGTTATTTATTGAATCTTTGTAGGAGTTAGAATACTTCTTTTTAGGCCCTGTGCACATACAAATTTTCTCAAGTTGCTCGTGCAGTTTTAAAACTTATAAAGATTGTGTTTTTGATGCCACAAACTGGAATAGAAGCTCTTTTCCTTATCTCCTCATGTTTTAAAGCAACTCTCAATGCAATTACCTTTTTTGCAGGTTGATAAATTCCCTCTTGTATCATTTCAACGCGGACCCACTCAAAATACTTCAATACATCAATCTTGGTCGGCAAGTCCACTCACATCGATAGGCTGCTTTATAACCGGGTCTGCCCGGTTATTCATAGGTGGTACGCCACCGCGATTCGACAGTCTGGCATTCCCCCACCCCATTGCTTCATGTTGACGCTTGTCGTATTGAAATTTTCTTCACTATTTCACTTATTACAACAATTCCAACCAAGCCTAACGAGGTTTTGGTTATATTTAAGGTTTAAACCATGAACCACACAAATATCAAAGTACTGCAAAATTTCAAAAATTGGCTAAAATTTACGACCTTCAGGCTTTGTGCAGGAGACCTAAATGATGTGCTAAATTTTTGAAATAATTTTTTTTATCGTTTTCTGTGCTTATTGTTAGTGTAATATTAACTTGCAACTTAGAATAATTGTGTTTTAGTTTTTTTTTTTAATTTTTGTAAAAATTGACTTTTTAGTAAATTCTCTAAACTTTAGGTCTTGTGCGGGAGACCTAAACATTTTTTTAAAAATCCAAAATTTTTTGTGGTAAGTTGTGGCGCCTAGTAGCAACTTTTTTCAACTAGGAATTTGGAAACAAAAAAAAAAGTTAAAAATCGATACACCCTACTGTACATGCATCATGTGGGAGGATATAGAAGGGGTTATAAGGAAGGATATAGAAGTTGGTAACTAATTTTTAGAAAATAGTAAAAATATATAAAATAATAAGTTGTAGAAAGTAGTTGTGGGGGCGAGGTTAGCTTAGTGGAAGAGCACTAGACTAATAAGCTGGAGGCCTGAGTTCAAATCCCGAGCAAGCACTAAAGATTTTTTCTTGTAGTGTCTTCGTCCATGGATTGAATTCGGCCTCCCTGACCGTCCCTAGGCCGACCCAGCCTTTAATTAATTTAATAATGGGTAACTTGGGTGCTAATGACTCTAGCAGTCGACGCGGCAAAGGGGAAAATCAGGCATAGTACTGACCATACTATCTCCCTAGTGTGCCGTATGGTCATGAATCAGATACCTCTATAGTATCTGCCCCTCAGGGCCCTTGTGGCCTGTTACGGGACTGATTTTTTTTTTTTTTTTAGAAAGTAGTTGTTGGCGAATAATTACAAATAACTAAATTGTAATTATCCAACGTGTCTAGTGAACAATTAGACTAATATTGCCGGGGTATTTACAGAGTGGCTTCCTTTTATAATGCCAACAGCACTTGGACTGTCACCCATTCAGGTACTGTTTTCGCTCGACGTTGCTTAGATTTGGTGATCTATAGAAACTCGCATGGGCGTATATAGGGGGCTGCAGGCCCCCCCCCGAAATTTTCATTTGGTGGTAAAAATGTATCATAAAAACCTTACAAATAAATTAAATAAGATCACTTAGTTAATAAAAAATAGTTTATTTTAGGCGTAATAGCGTTTTAGTTGTCTAAAACTATTCCAAGCTCTACATTTTTCATATTCCATACCCCGGAAATAGTCTCAGCCCCCCCCCCCCCCGAAAGTTTCCCAGCCCCTCCCGAAATTATTTCCCATATACACCCATGGAAACTCGTGCACTCAAGTTGACACTGTTGTTAATCCTGGATTGACACTGCCATTGACTACTACGGTAATGTCACCTTGGGGTAAATTTTACCCCATACTTCCAACAATTTTTAAAATAAATAAATTTCAATTTATTCTTTTGTTTTTTTATACAACAGCAATGTATATAACAGGAACATCAAGAAATGAATTCAAACAGTAATAAATCTGCAAATTATTTATTAAAATCCACAAAATCCACTCAATATTGCTCATACACCTGATAATTATCCTGAAAAAATATTAGTAAACTGAAAATATATAAACTAGAATGTCCAAAAGCTATAAAAAATAGGAAATATAGGAAAATACAATGTTCTGTCCAATTGAGACTCGTTAACGTTTACCATATTTTGGAGATCGGTAATGGCGGCTCATCGCCCTTCTACATACAGAGCATAGCGTTTTCTACTTCCTGTAATCCTTTCAGTCACAAAATGAACATCTCAAGGGGTTTGTCCAAGGTAAAGAAAGATGTTGAAGGTCCATCTGGAGTTGATTCATCTCCCAAAACAACAAGCATCAGTGTCTTCAGTGGTTTTGGTATGTTGTAAAGTTAGGCACTAACTGCCACATGAGCTTTCACCAGTTGGTAGCCAAAATAAAAAAAAATCTTTTCTAGGAAGTTTTTAGATCATTTTTCATCATTTCTCTTGGAAAGCCGTAACTTAAAAGTGATCGACCCGTGAAGATTTATCAGATGAGGAGAAATGTTATCCGTTATCCGGGGTATTTTTCACCCCTCGGTGTAGAGGGGTGAAAAATACCCCAAACACAAATCGCGACCTTCTCATGAAGCGATTAGCAGACAACTGGCGTTGTTTATATCGGGCAATAATGCACTTGTGATTATTTAGGAAGAAGGAGGGAGTCTCTATGATTTACAGAATTTATGAAACACGCCATAGAAAAAAAGTATGCAGAATGTTTCATTCACCCCACGGTGTCAAACCAGGGTTAAAGTTACCATTAAACAACACGTCCAACGAAATGAAATGGATACCAAGCATTCCCTGGCTAACCCTGCCGGTAACATTCGCAGAGGTTAGAGGCGAATGCGCCAGTCGTCGTTCGGTTTGGCGTTAATCCTTGACTCGTCGGATTAGGGCTTAGGAAGGCCTAACTGTAAATAATAGCCGTACACCGCGTGAATCGAACCCTCAGGGCCCCATATATCTGCCTTAGTCAGCCACTAATCTCTCTCCTAATCCTATGCCGGACCTAGAGCCTCTACGAACTTGTCCTCTTCCAGCTTCTGCCGATAAGGCTAGTTCTTATCTACATCCGCCTCCCTCTAACACTCTCTGCTCTAATAGCGGAATCTCATTTTATGACATTGTTAATAGAAAATCATTAATCGCTATTAACCAATTGGATTTAGACCAAATCCAGACGTGAAGTTTGTCTATTTTAGCGTGTTTCCTATTGGGTGGAAATGCAACGTTATGGACAGTTCATAAGTACAGAAAAGAAATGCTTCATAACCCGCATGTTATGATTATTAATCAAGTGTGATGGTAGCTCGACCAAACGAAGTATAATAAACGCTGCTGGGGTCTCCCGTGGTCTAGATTCTAAAGCGGGAGATGGTGAGTTCGATTCCCACCGACGCACAGTGTAACGAAGTAGTGAGGATTGTGAACAAAAATCATTAACCACTAGTTATTTTCAAATAAACATTTTTATCAATTGAAATCAACTCAAAACAAGGTAACAATAGTATAACAATGCATACTATACGGCTATAATAATATTAATTGTAATATTAATAGAAATAATATGGCAGGTAATAATATTATTAATAAAAATATTATAAAATATAATATAACTGTAACATATAATGTAGTAATAAACTCTTGTTTATGTCTGCCCCTAAGGTAGCCAGACGGGCCATCAGAACGAGAATATCTTTTTTCTTGATACAAATTAATAACAATTTCTTTTAAGTTGATATATTGTTTCAACCAGTATTTATATTAAAGGTTTTTTCTCTGCGGTGAACACGTTCCCACATTTTTTAAATTTAATAGAAGACTAAACTGACAGTCTTTCTAATATTGCTTAATATTTCTTCAGGAGCATCCTGCAGATCAAATTAAATCATTTGCTCGAGGATTGATACCGTTTTCCTGGAGTTATACACATTTTTTCAAATTTGAAAGAAAAAATAACTTGATGGATCTAAAAATAAAAATCTTTGGAATCGGCAAATTTCGGCAAACTCAATTGCTGTCAGTACATTATACTTGAGGTAAACTTTATGCTCTAAAAAACTTAGGGTGTGTTCAGATGAAGTTTTTTGCTATGGTCTATCAAAATTTTGTACATAAGAAAAATGTCAAAAATTAATGAAGAATAATTCAGGATAAACAATAAGGGAGTAATTACCCATAATCAATTATATCAGATAAAAAAGGAATAGTTTTGACGTAATTTCCTTCGGATGACTTAATAAAAACACTGTCCTATCTTCAACGGTAGAGGTTCAAACTGATTGTTGGTATGAAACAGATTTTGAAGACTTTGCCTTGTTTATAATACTGCTAATGTGTTTGTTGATCAAAATAAAGCTAATATGTATTAGAGGGGTCTCCCGTGGTTTAATGGCAAGCGCCTTGGATTCATAAGCGGGAGATGGTGGGTTCGATTCCCAACCTCCGGCAGGAATTTTATCATCCCACGGCTCGCTGGTCAAATTCCTCGCTGCACCCTGGATGTCGGCACTAATGACCTAGATGTAGATGCACCGTAAAAAAAAAAAAAAAAAAAAAAAAAAAAATATATTAGTTTTATACGATTTTAATTCGTTGAATAGTTTTTAAACTTAGCTAGGGGATTAAAAATTAAATATAAGAAAACAAAAATTCAGGTTTTTGTCCATTGGACGTTACACTGTGCGGCGGCAGGAATTTTCTCATCTCACGGCTCGTTGAGAAAATTCCTCGCTGCCCCTTGGGTGGGCTAATGGCCTAGATGTTAATGTGCCGTAAAGGAAGAAAAAAAAAATGCTGTTTTTGGAAGTTCATTTTGTTTACATATATATATATATATATATATATATATATATATATATATATATATATAAATTCTCTAAGATTTTAGGATTCTTGGGGTCTTTAAACCAGTAATCCTTCCTTCACAATACTTTATTTATTAGGCCCGACATGTTTCTTGCATATTTTTGAACCTCTTCAGGTGCACTTCTACAACAAAGCATTATTTGTTGTACATTTAAACGAAGCAATTTTTAGTAACTAAATATAAAAAAGCTGCTGAATACTCCACTAAATGCATTAAAATGATACAAACCGAAATTAAATGTATTAAAATAACTCATCTATGAGATATATACACATGATAAAAGTCTAACGGATCTCTCTCTGTACATGGAAGATAAATGGGGAAAATCCGGTTGGGGGACTTTATCAAGGCAATAGTACCCGAGATTATGATTTGTAAATTTTTTGTCTGTTTGTCTGTATGTCTGCTGTCTGTCTGACAGTCTGTACACACTTTTTTTTTTTTTATATCGTTCTGAAGGGTGTATTGAACCGCGGGAGGTCATGGGCACCCAACGAAAGGAAGGAACCTTTTAAATAAATCTTAAATACATTTTTTAATTTTATTATGTAGAAAATGAATACTTGAATTAAAGAATAAAGAGGAGAAAAAAACATTCGAAAAAAAAAATCTATAAGCCTCTAGCCCACACCGCGGAAAGGGCACCGTCCGAGTCCAGGACCACCGCGACACCGCTGCACTGCTCTCCTTGTAAAAAGTCCGACTCGCAGGAACTGCATCATCTTAGCGCGGTTCCGTTCTTATCCGAAGTGCGATTAGTAAAGAAATACTAGCAGCTATCGGTAGGTTTTGATCTTTCGTTAAAAATATAAAATAAAATCTCAAAGAGAAGGAGCTTAAAGCGCCACATATGGAAACTGACAGTTTTCTAAGCGGATGGGACTCTCCCGTCATCGCGACGCTCACTCTAAGAAAACTCTATTACCAATATGATTCTTATTTTCTCAGCTTAAATGAAATACTCATTCCACCGTTAAATAAACTTAAAAAACAAAAGTGAGGTAAACAGTGGCAAAAACCCGTTTAAAATAACAAAACTAACACTTTCGTAGTTTTAACCACTTACTTCTCCGACTGACATTGCCCCATCGAAATTTCCTTCAGAATCTTTTTTTTAGAGAATTTAGTAAGCTTTTGAATGCTTACATCGTACTTCCCACGATTTCTTAACTGTTTTGAAGATATTAAGGGGGGAAAATGGTGCTAATACCTACCGATAGCTGCTATATTCCTTCACTAATCGCACTTGAGATAAGAACGGAACCGCGCTAAGATGAAGCAGTTCCTGCGGGTCGGACTTTTTTTTTGTTAGACAAATTAATGTATTATGTTTATATTATAATGTAAATATTATGTTTATAAGAAGAGCAAATCACTTTAATTGCGGTGTAAAATATTGTTGCTAGCTAAATCTAAGTATTATATAAGCTCATAAGGAAAAAATGGTGCTAATGACTCAGATTTCGATGCACCATAAAAGAAAAAAAAATTAAGGACAATATACGAAGATTCCAAACCATTTCATGTCTATTAATAAAATATTTTATTCTAATCCCAATAACGCTACACTTATACACAAATAAATTTTTTTTAAGTACCTATTTAATACGTATAAAATAATGTTATAATGAGCGATCCGCTGTGGCATATAACAAGTACTACCACCGTGTGGAGTGCAACTAGTATAAACCGGTACGTCAGTACCACTGTGGTATGTGAAGAGCGGCTGTTCTGATACTGGCAAAAGTTAGAAATCCTACATTCCTAAAGTGGTTTGGAGGCTTATCTTTATGACTCTAGAAAGGGACTTACAGATGACGAGGATACACTGGGCGATACCTGTACTGGGAAGCCCTCCACCCTAAGCCTCCTAGCTCCTCACCTTCGAATTGAAACAAAATATTGTTTCTATATATACGTATCCTGTTTTATTGACTAATACATTTGACTACTACAAGCAATCACAAAAATAACGAGCAGTGAAAAAAAACTGTAGGAAACACACAAAAAGATTCGTTCAAAGGAACGAAATTACCTATGTTTTAAGCACTTATTTCTCCAAATATAACCGTCCCATCCCAAATTTCTTCAAAACATTTTTTGTAGAAAATTTAGTAACCTTTCGAATGGTAACCTTTCGCTTCACAAGATTTTCAACCGTTTTCGAGATATTAATGAAAGTATACGAAGTTCCCAAAATTTTCATTATTTCTAGCAACAGAAAATTGGTCTCATTTTTCCTATCCTGTTTTACAAACAAATACATTTTCCTAACATAAGAAATTACAAAAATAAAAACCCAAGGGAAATAGACAAATATTACAAAAAGAACGACAAAAACCCGTTCATAAGAACAAAACAGACGTATTTGAAGTTTTAAGCACTTATTTCTCCGAGTGACATAACCTAATCAAAAATAGTTATAGAATCATTTTTGTAGAGAATTTAGTAAGATTTCAAATAGTTTCTATCCATATACCACGATTTCCCAACCGTGTTCGAGATATTAATGAAAGTATACGAAGTTCCCAAAACACTTCATGTCTGTTCATAAAATATTTTATTCTAACCCTTCCTTAACTCCAAACGTAACATAACTTTCAACATATTAGTTTTAATGAAAGTAAAACATGCAGATAATGTTTCAACTGAATCCCGTGATTCTAAGTACCCAAACCAAAAACGGTATTCAAAAACTATTTTTCCAATTTTCTCGAAAACGGTTAAAGCTATCGCCTTGAAAATGGTTTCATTCGTTTTCCTAGCCCAAGAAACCTATAAAAAGAGTACTTACAAGCTTATGAACTAAAAAACGTAAGCGTTACGATTTTTTCTGCGCGAATTTCGCCCCAAACGCCATCTTCCAGTGGGCGGATCTTGCTGGTTAACGAACTTGACCTTTCAAATTGGACGACTGATTTTTGTACCAAATTTCATCAAAATCGGACCGTCAGGGAAGCCAGAAATGAGCGAACAGACAAATATAAATATATATATATATATATATATATATATATATATATATATATATACAAATTTGAACCGCCGTTATTTTCGGTCTCTAGGGGTTCTGAAACGCGAAATTTTCTTGTCGGCACTTCCGGATTGTTTCATTGTATCAACCTTATAAGCGGGGTTCCTCCCTATGGAGGAGGGAGGAACCGCGCTAAAATGCTTTAACAGGGGAAACTTAATCACGCAAGGCTCTACTGAGAGTTGTGCTCGCCCCCTCCCCCGGGAGGCCGTCCACAATCTCCAGAGCCCGTGAGACTGTGACAGTCCAGAGAGTACAGCGATGCCACGGCAGGACCGAACCTGGCGGAACCCAGGCCACGGATAAGGAGAGAAGCTACACCTCACCAAAGAGACATTGCAAATATTGCTGTCTCACCTTTACAGAACTAGATTATTAAATAAATTATGCATTTTAAAGGGTATTCATTGAGGAGTCAATTGATTGGCTATTTTTTATTTGTTGCTTAGGGAGAAAAAAATAAATAAAATTAATAAGGTGAGGTGAGAAGAACGATCCGAAGTAGAGGAGCAGAGGACAGCCCGAGGACCCGACACTAGCTCTCTCTTGGAGTCTATGATGAGACTCTTACAGGCATGAGTCGTGGGATGTGCTGGGTTTACATAGCATGGCTTCCTTAGTACCCACCACATCCCACCATGGCTGGGACCGTTCTGGTCTAGAGGCCGATGCAAGGCCACCGGACACCACCACACCTCCACCCCGTACCGCTCCTCATTCAAACTAATTTTATATTGAAATCCAAATGACTAAAGCTGTAATTTATCGAATAAACCTGTTGACTTAAGGAAGTTTATTAATTTTGTTAAATTTGTCGAATCATCGCCTAGAATAACATCAATTGTTGTCCCTAGTTGATTTTGTTGTCTTTCCATGGCGTAGGATTGGCAATCTGGAAGAATATGTTTTACTGTTATTACTGTCCCACAAACTTCACACATCGGTGGATCACCTTTTGACATCAGATATGAGTGAGTAACTTTCGTGTGACCTATACGAAGACGGGTTATAACAACTTCCTCCCTTCTCGTTCGGCGCACCGATGACCTCCACGATTGCACACTAGACTTAAGGCACCTTAATTTATTTTCAGTTGTTAAAAACCATTTTTCTTCCCATGTTTTCCGTTTTATGGATGTTGCAAAATCATTTGATGTCATGCTGGAAGCACGAACCCCTTCCTTAATGGCCCTATTTACTAAAAGGTCGACTTCCTCATTTCTTTTTATGCCGGAGTGACTAGGAATCCAGCAGAATGTAACGGAGCATTTATTTTTATTGAGAGATGCCAGAGAAGTGAATATATCTAAAACTACTGGGTGCCTGGATTGGGAATTTTTTAATGCTAGAAGGGCGGAAAGGGAATCCGAGAAAACTGCTAATTGAGAATTTGGAGTAGTTACTATATGGAGAGCTTTGGATATGGCAACTAGTTCCGCGGTGAAGATGGATGCTTCAGGGGGCAAAGAGAACATTCCTGAACCACTGTCAGACAAAAATTCTGCACCAACACCATCATCGCTTTTAGAACCGTCGGTAAAAACTACACAAGAGGAAGGCATTTCACTGCGGATCTTTCTGTTATATTCATGCGAAAAGATTTGTTGAATCGTTTGCTTCTTGAGAAATTTAGTTAAGGTAAGATTCAGTCTGATAGGTGGCAGATCCAGGGTGCTTCAGTATAAAGACATTCTGGTAGGATGGAAGAGCTATCTGCCAGATGTAGGCTTTCAAAAAGATCGTGGATTCTGGTAGTGAAAGGTTTTCTTCTATTTGAGTAATTTTGTATAGTATTGAGGTCCGAAAAACATTCATTAAGTGGATGGGAGGGAAATGCTTTTATGAATTCGAAATAATTAAGAGCAAGCGGATTTCTACGTGTTTCAAGGGGATGTTCTCCAGCTTCCGCGTAAAGACTCAGTACAGGGCTGGAACGGAAAGCTCCGGTAGCAATTCTAATGCCATAGTGGTGTACTGTGTCTAACAATTGTAGAGTTTTCGGAGAGGCAAAGCCATAGGCCATGCATCAATAGTCTAATTTGGATCTGATAAGGCTTCGATAAAGCATAAGCACACTTATTCGATCTCCTCCCCAAGAGGTATTTATACACACTTTACTACTCACTCTATACACCCAATGTCCAACATTACTGTGGGATCGTGCGCTCCCAACAAACGAGATTGTTCGGAGGTAAAACACTCCGCTCCGCTCTTTGTGTGCACCGCCCTATTGGATTGCATGGGATTGATCCTTGCGCTCCAAAAAGCTGCGCTGCGCTCCGCTGTATGTGTGTTTCTACCCTAATAATGATAATCAATATAAAAAGTGAAATTTATTTTGATGATAAGGTGAAGGGTATTAACTAATAATACATATCAAGATGAGTTTTAACCCATAAGGTGAAGGGTATTAACTAATAATACATATCAAGATGAGTTTTAACCCATAAGGTGAAGGGTATTAACTAATAATACATATCAAGATGAGTTTTAACCCATAAGGTGAAGGGTATTAACTAATAATACATATCAAGATGAGTTTTAACCCATAAGAATTCTCATATAATTTAAATTACTTCGATTCAACGTTTGTAAGAACTCTAAAAATATGAATTGTACAGAATTACCAACCATTACCAAACAGCATAGCTTTGATTATGAAATGTTAAAATTTGAAAAACTATTAATGATAATAAATCTAGAAAATTAACAGAATCCATTTAAACAACAAAATATATCAATAGGACAACATTATGTTGACATTCCTAACAAAATTAATTTTTGATGACCACTAAATAGATCTGTTCACTGTTTTAATACCTACTTTACATATCTCAGTGTATTTTATAAAAAATGCCGATTCCCAGGAACTGCGTCATCTTAGCTCGGTTCCTTTCATATATCTCTAGTGCTATTAGTAAAATATTAGTAATAGTTATTGGTGAGGTTTTATAATTCGTGAAAAATATAAAATAAAATGTCGAAGAAAAAATAGATTTAAGGCGCCACAACAGGAAATTGATAGTATTCTAAGCAGAAATGACTCCCCCCCCCTCCTTCTCAACGTTCCCTATGGGAAAAACTATTACCAATACGTTTCTCATTTTCTTACCTTGTTTTAGTCAAATACTCGTTTTACTATTAAATGCTATTAAAATATGCTAAAACCAGTTAAAACGGTAGGTAAACTGGTACAAAATCCCGTTCAATAAGTAAAACTATTTTTGTGTTTAATGTAGTTCTTTGGGCTGTTTGTGACGTTATGTTCTTTTTGGTATTGTATATCGCTATTATTATTATTAGACCCCATAGATCACGAAAATATAGGTAGTTCAAATTTGTATATATATATATATATATATATATATATGTATATGCTTGTCTGTTAACGCTCTAGCAAGCTCAAAAATGGTCCGATTTTATATATATATATATATATATATATATATATATATATATATATATATATACTAATAGTATACTATTGCATAAAATAGTTTCTTATAACAGATTATTATAATTATTGTTTTAAAACCAACGAAGACAATTATAATTTGAACCAAGACTAATTATAATTTTGTCTTAAATTTAGAAAATTATTGTATTTTAAAACTTACAAACGAATATAATTACTCAGCAAACATGGAATAGTTGGGGTTCGGCTAAAAAAAAACTCAATACGATTTTTGTAAGAAAATCTATATTCAGGACGTTTCGGCTACTCTTTGGTAGCCTTCGTCAGCTAACTACACAGAAAAAAAGTTTATAATTTATCTTACTTATAAACTTTTCTTCTGTGTATTAATTTCTGTTTTTTCTTTGTTTCTTGTCATTCGTCTTGTCGGAAAAAATGTTGTTAAATCAAGTTTTTGGATTGGTTACTTAGAATCATGGGATTCAGTTGAAACATTTTTTGCATGTTTGAATTTCATCAAAACTAACATGTTATACTTTTGGTTACGTTTGGAGTTAAGGAAGGGTTAGAATAAAATATTTTATGAACAGACTTGAAAAGCTTTGGGAACTTTACGGATACGGGATTTTGGGAAATCGTGATAAGTGGATAGAAATTATTTGAAAGTTTTATAAATCCTCTACAAAAAAGATTCTGAAACAATTTTTGATTAGGTGGTGTCAATCGGAGAAATAAGTGCTTAAACTTTGAAGCAATTGATTTCGTTTATTCGAACGGTTCTTTTTGTCTGTTTTTATTCCTTGTTATTTTTTAATTGCTTATAGTTGGATAATGTATTTGACAATAAAGCAGATTAGGTAAAATAAGAAAAACAATTCATTGTTAGAAATATAGCTTGCCCAGAGAAAGAGATTCGATGACGTCTTTTGAATATTTTCAATTGCCTTCATGCTGTTGGTTTTTTATTTTATTTTTTAATTGATTTTATTTGTAGAATTATTACTATAGTAAAAGAACACAGGAATATGGGAAAAATTTTGATATTTTCCAATTCATTGAAACGTACGAAATGAAGTACCGGTAGAAGAGGATTCTAGGGTCTGGCGGACCCGACCAGGTAAAGCCATAAAACCCTTTGAACAAAGGCCGAGGAAAATATTATCTGTTTCTATTCTAATCTTTTCAAATGACAATAGGGATATGAACCGGAACCGTGCTAAGATGATGCAGTTCCTGCGAGTCGGACTTTTTCCTTCTGACGTCGATCCTGACAACTACTATCAATGAATGATAACCATTGTTCTTAGAGGAAATTATGTTGATAAAGAAGAATCAGTCTAGTCATTATTTCACAGAGGTCGATAAAAATTCAAATGTTGAGTAACTAGTTATGAGGGTTATTAAGGAAATGTTTATTTATAGAAATAAATAAATATAGTCGATGACGTGATGAGTATTGCAAGATGACTAAGTAACATCGCAGATTCAGTTTCGCTTGCATCATCCCTTCATTAGTACCGAACTAACGTATTAGCTACCTGCTTCTAATAGGCTGTACCGTATGAAATGTCAGTTTTGGACTTGCCGATTTCCTTCAAATGTCTTTAAACTGTCGTGGCTCCTACTCCGAGTTCTTTGGCATATTCCCTAGTGCTTTTTGAGGGACAAGCATCAACCCTTTCTTTCAGGTGGTCATTGTCAAGCTGGGTTTCTGGACTTCCTCACTCCTCGTTGTCATGGTCAAAATTTCCACTTCGAAACCTGGTAAACCACCGATAAACAGTTCGTTCTTTCAATGTTCCCTCCCCGAACGCCATGTTAATGTTCATACACGCCTCAGCAGCGCTATGACCGAGCTTAAATTCATAACGAAAAATAATAAGGACTTCCTTTTTTTATAATTTAAGTTTTATTTTTTTCTCAGAGGATCGTTCTCACAACACAGTACGCAAGTTACTGACTAAATAATAGGAATAAAATAACTTTAATTCTATATGAATAACAATGCTGATTGTAAATAATGAAATAAAAAAGGGAAAGGATTAAATCGCAAAGTAAACAAAACTGACATTTCATACGGTACAGGCTAATAGATCTTCAAATTGTTCACAAGATATTATCCATACATATATTTTTCAAGATTCCCAAATGAAAATAGGGATAAGTACGGAATTGCGCTGTTGTATTCTATTGGTTATGATTGAGATAGAACTTTGAAGCAAATGTTTCGATTTCTTAGCTCCCCCCCCCCCCCACGGAGAATCCTGACCTAAGCAATGTCCACTGAACACTGCTCATCGAGGTACGCAGTGACCGTTGTATTCTATTGGTTATGATTGAGATAGAACTTCAAAGCAAATGTTTCGATATCTTAGCTCCCCCCCCCCGGAGAAGCCTGTCCCAAGTTATGTGCACTGAACACAGTCCTGTGCAGCGTTTCGATATCTTAGCCCCCCCCCCCCGGAGAAGCCTGTCCCAAGCTATGTACACTGTCCTGTGCAGCGTTTCGATATCTTAGCTCCCCCCCCCCCGGAGAATCCTGTCCCAAGCTATGTACACTGAACACTGTCCTGTGCAGCGTTTCGATATCTTAGTCCCCCCCCCCGCGGAGAAGCCTGTCCTAAGCTATGTACACTGAACACTGTCCTGTGCAGCGTTTTACTCGTTCAGCGCATCGAGGTACGCAGTGACCGTTGAATTGGCTGAATGAGTGACCCACTTCTAGCGTGGGAGTGCTCAGGAAGGGGCCAGTAACTTGTCAATCTTCACAGCGTCCAGTTTCACACTCACTCCAGTCTTATGAAGAACTGCGCACCTAGGGCCATACTTTCGCAAGACTGTTCATGAAAACGTGACAGAACTTCAAAAAAGAACATCCCAACTGTAAAACTCCAGGACGTTCACTACAGTTTGCTCTACTTGTCTCTAGTGATCCATGTATGTACATTTTCTCTTGAAAATATTACGTTTTATGCGCTATAGACCAACATTAAACACATGAACCATGACATAATCACCAATATTTATTTGCTAAAAAAATAATTGTTTTTCATGTAGTTGCTTCAAAAATATATAAAAATGTAAATCATCAAAAAATCTATGTATGTACCTTTTGGAACGAGAGAATCTAAATAATGAATTCGATACAGTTTTCAACTGTCCCTGAGATAAATTTTTATGTTTTTTCTGGTGTAGCGTTCATAGAATAGCCCTCTTGTTGGGGACTGAAACCTACTTATTCGTGATGGAATTTCAAACTGCTAGGTAGAAATATTAATGTTTCTTTACACAAAGATCAAGAGTAAGCTAGTAATTTCAATATATATATATATATATATATATATATATATATATATATGTATATATATATATATATATATGCATATATATATATATATATATATATATATATATGTGTGTGTGTGTGTGTGTGTACAATGTATACAGGGTCTCCCCAAAATAAACGGCAAAACTTCGGGAATCGATGTAGGATGAAAAACCAAAGAGAGGGTGTTCTTTGGCATATATGAGACTTTCAGAACCAGAGTGGACTGTCCCACATTATTGTGAAAATTGAATTTGTAAAGTTCAATCAGAGTATGCCATGCTATCGGTCGTCTGTATTGAGAACAATATTAATTTCAAAACCAATTAAGAGATAGAGATACTTAACAGATGGTCCAATTTGTCTTTTATATTTGAAGACACAATTTTTCATTTTTCCAACCCCATTTTCACAATAATGTGGGATAGTCCACTCTGGTTCTGATCACCTCATATATCTTTTATGCTTCTTTTCCGGGGAAAACGCAAAAAACTTAATCACAATTTTGAAAAGGCAGTCTTTCCTAATGTCTATATAATATATATATATATATATATATATATATATATATATATATATATTCAGTCCCGTAACAGGCCCTGAGTGGCAGATACTATAGAGGTATCTGATTCATGACCATACGGCACACTAAAGAGATAGTGTGGTCAGTACTATGATCCGGCCGCCTGATTTTCCCCTTGGCTGCTTCGACTGCTAGAGTCATTAGCACCCAAGGTACCCATTGATAAATTTATTAATGCCTGGGTTGGCCTAGGGACGGTCAGGGAAGCCGACCAACCTATGAACGAAGACCCCATGACTTGACATAATGAAATCACAGTTCTCATTGTAGTGAGAATACAAAAATCCCTGGGGAATCAGTATGCCCCAGCGAGGATGCTGTAGTTCTAAAAGGATTACGGCGCATCAACTATTTGGCTATTAGCGCCGGGCTATCTACAGGTTGCCACCCTTTTCTAATGCCAACAGCACGTGGTCGGTCACCCATTCAGTTACTTACCACGCCCGACGTTGCTTAACTTCGGTGATCTACGAGAACCGGTGTATGGCTATGGCCGTTGGCCCCGCTTGATATTGTTGAACCCAAATCTGTTAAATTTGTATCGTACATTTCCAGAGGTAGATTTTGTGTACACTTAAGCAATAAAAGTGAAGTTGATGTATTGATTGAAGAACATCCTTTTGTAACTATTAATGATCATGAAATACAATTAAAACGTCTTCTTGAGCCATCGAAAAGGCTAATTGTCCCGAAAGTTTTTCCTTCAATACCTAACCAAGCAATTGAAGATGCCCTGAAGAGGTTAGATATTGGCCTATCCGTTGTTTTGAAGTTAGTCTTCAAGATCCACCCTTAGCCCATGTGCTTAGCCATAGGAGACAGCTGTTCATTAATCCTGATTTATTAATCTTATAGAGCGCGCAAACGAGCGATTCACTCTTTACAAAGTTGCGATGGGTAGAACCCATCAATAGGGCAATGAGTCACTAAGAGTTAATATTTACATATATGTATATGTGATAAACGCTAATATAATGAAAGTTTTAAAATTATTTAAAAGTGAAAAAAAAAACAAACAAAAAAACTATAATTCACAAGATTACGGATTATTTCATTTCACAGTAGTTGATACATGTTTTTCCGAATTTGTATGTTTGCGTTAGATGTCTGTGTAAATATTTACGAGTCTAAGGTATATGAGAATTGCGTTAATGTGAGGACTGTTATCTGTCAAATGTTCTTGTAATTAATCCTGAACATAGCAACAAGTTACCTTTCTCTTTGGTTATATGAGTTAAAGAATTGTCTTGGAAAATATATTTTACTGCAGAAAGCATCAGCTGTTTTATATGAAAGGCAATCATTTAGCTGCTATGTGTCTTATTCAACATAAAGGAAGAATAAAAGATCCACAAATTTCACTGAAATAACTAAAGAGACAAATAACATTAGAGCTCATTCAAAGAATGATGAGCCTGTACCAACAGATCCTAAGGTGCATCTATTCAAGATAAACCAGGAAAATGGACCTATCGTAGAAGCGGAAATCACCGTCCGTCAGAATTCACTCGATTTTCAGCGTCAGAATTCGCTCGACCCTGGTCAAGAGAAAACCTAACAAGACGAGACCAAGTTATTATTACAAGACATCGCTTAGGACACAGTTTACTAACGCACTCCTATCTAATGGAACGACAAGACAGACCTGTATGCGCATGTTGTAACGAGACATTAACAGTTAAACACATACTTACTGACTGCAGATTACGAGACTACCTAACAATTCCTCACGACTTACACGACTTACTTGCCGAAAATAGTCCACATATTAACACCATACTAACTCACTTAAAGACAATTAACCTATATTCAAAAATCTAGCCTTATCTCCAATTTACCTCCTAAAGTTAATTTAAAATAATGAACGAAATAGCCTTTATAAAATCATTTACATTTTTAAGAAATTAAGTTAATTAACCTACATTTAAAAATAAAGCCCTATCTCCAATATAATCTTACCTCTTCTACCCTCCCCCCCACTTTTTTTCCCCCCCTCTTCACACTCTATTTAATATCTATCATATTATCGTATTGTTATTGTGAAATATATTATATAAAACATGTTATTGTTATTATTAATTAGCTCACTAATGTACTAGCTATACTCATAAAATGTACTGACTTGTTATATATACAATGTGCAAAAAGTATTTTGTAATATCTTGATGTATGTTAAAGAGCAAGTCGCCAAAAGTTGCGAAACTCTTAATAAATAAATATCAATATCGCCTTCGGAGGGAAGCGATGGACTTGCGGATATGGACTTGGACTTGAAATTGACAAAGTTATTGCAGAAAAGTGCTGCGAGATTAGAACTGATAGAATCACTGGATGCTTCAAAATCCCCTTCGACAGATAGTGATACTCACTTAGATCTTCCTACTCTAGAAGATAACAGCCCTGGATGAGCCGGTACTAACACGGAAGCAAAGAAGGCAGGTACTCCGAAAGGAAATCCAAAAGATAAAAAGGTGGAGATGGCAAAGGGATTAAGAAGGAAAGGAAAAAAACGCTCCGAAAACTGGAAGAACTCGGGCAAGAATCAAAAATAAAGTGGAAGAACACAAAATACTTCAAAAATAGTGTTTCTATTCTTCTTATTAAGGCACAGATGTTCAACTTGTTATCAATAATTTGTTATTTTTGTTTTAATATGGTGAAATTAATTTTCTTAATCTTTGCTAATTCCTTTAATGTTCATGGTGTTATTTTTATGTAATTTTCAAAATTGTACACTTAAATTGCACATTGTAATAATGAAATTAAAGGATAAAATCGCTTTGTTGCGAAGCTCCTAAAATAAATAAATAAGTCTTACATTAATTTTGAATAAAAAAGAAAAAGAATTACTTGGAAAGTTAAGGGAGGGAGGAAAGACTCGACGAGTTAGGACTTACGGGGTGTCCAGGGAAGTCTAACCGTGTTGAGTGCAGAGTTGGGCATAATTTTATTTATAAATAAAAATACGAATTTATTCGTACTTCATATATTTGTGAATACGAATATAAATAAATTCGTATTCATAAGTGTGAATACGAATTTATTTTTATTCACATATATTAAATATAAAAATACAAATAAAATTTTATTCGCAAATTTTTCTGCGAATAAAAATAAATTCACAGAAAAAATTGTAAATAATCACAAAAAATGTGAATATTTACAAAAAATCGAATGATTAAAAAAAAAATTACATTAAAATATACGAATAAAAATTTATTCACATTATAATTTGTGAATAAAAATTTATTCACAATAAAATTCGCAAATAAATTATGAATTTATTCGTATTAAGATGATATTACGAAAGTTAGTGAAGGTGATTTTTTTTTTTTTTTTTTTTTTTTTTAAAGGCGTTTAACGTCTAGGTTATTACCACCGCGAGACCACCAGCCATGCTGCAGGGACACAATTTGTCATCTGTACCTCAGTAAAAAAAAAAAAAAAAAAAAAAAAAAAAATCGGCACCTTCAATAACTTTCGTAATATCATTTTAATACGAATAAATCCATAATTTATTTGCGAATTTTATTGTGAATAAATTTTTATTCACAAATTATAATGTGAATAAATTTTTATTCGTATATTTTAATGTGATTTTTTTTTTGTAATCACTTGATTTTTTGTAAATATTCACATTTTTTGTGATTATTTACAATTTTTTCTGTGAATTTATTTTTATTCGCAGAAAAATTTGCGAATAAAATTTTATTTGTATTTTTATATTTAATATATGTGAATAAAAATAAATTCGTATTCACACTTATGAATAAGAATTTATTTATATTCGTATTCACAAATATATGAAGTACGAATTTATTTATATTCGTATTCACAAATATATGAAGTACGAATAAATTCGTATTTTTATTTATAAATAAAATTATGCCCAACTCTGCACTCAACACGGTTAGACTTCCCTGGACACCCCGTAAGTCCTAACTCGTCGAGTCTTTCCTCCCTCCCTTAACTTTCCAAGTAATTCTTTTTCTTTTTTATTCAAAATTAATGTAAGACTTATTTATTTATTTTAGGAGCTTCGCAACAAAGCGATTTTATCCTTTAATTTCATTATTACAATGTGCAATTTAAGTGTACAATTTTGAAAATTACATAAAAATAACACCATGAACATTAAAGGAATTAGCATAGTATTTTTATTTATAAATAAAATTATGCCCAACTCTGGTTGAGTGGAAGCAGGAGTCGAGAAGACCAAGAGTGTTTAAGGCTGCCCTCAGAGTCGGTTATTACAGGTCAATATTGTAACAATTGAAGAAGCTTATAAATAGGTTATAAATGTTATAAATAGTTTATAAATCTACTTAAAAGGATGACAGTTTACTCTATGAAGCCAGTTTATAGTGTCGATCTGCTGACTAGGGAACTGTATAGTAATCCGTAAGTAGAGGGAGAAAACCCTAAAAAAATCGGCTCGCAGGAACTGCATCATCTGAGCGCGATTGATTGCTCATTTGGTAAACATGGAATAGGAGCAGTTAACGTTTTGTTTTAATCATTCGTGATAAATGTAAAAATGCGAAATGAAATCTCAAATTAAAGCTTAGGTGCCATAACAGAAAGCTAATAGTATCCTAAGCGGAAATTACCCCATCCGCCTTAGTATGTTTTCCTGATAAATATATTTCTCAATTTACTTTCTTTTGATGAAATATTAATTTTACTTTTAAATTCATTAAAGCAACTAAAAACTGCGCCAAAATACGTAGAAAAAAAAAACCTAAACCGAAACTTGCGAATTTTATGCACCAATCTGAACAAGATCGTCCCATAGATAATTGCGTCAGGGCCCGTTTGTAATACATTTAGCTTTTGACTGGTAACTGCCAACTTAACACGATCTCTGAACGGTTTACAACATATTTAAGAACATATACAAAAATCCTAGAACTGCTCAAGTCTATTAACACATGTTTTTATCTATACACTAGCTGTTACCCGTCGTGCCATGCTACACCTACTTTCTCAATATAGAAAAGCCTAAATAAATTAGAAACCAAATAAGCATTATTAAAATCTAATAACGCGAATCTGTACTTTGATTATACTTCAGTAAAATCAAAGGTAACCAAAATGTAAGCATGTTATATATATAGATTATACTTCAGTAAAATCAAAGGTAACCAAAATGTAAGCATGTTATATATATAGATTATACTTCAGTAAAATCAAAGGTAACCAAAATGTAAGCATGTTATATATATAGATTATACTTCAGTAAAATCAAAGGTAACCAAAATGTAAGCATGTTATATATATAGATTATACTTCAGTAAAATCAAAGGTAACCAAAATGTAAGCATGTTATATATATAGATTATACTTCAGTAAAATCAAAGGTAACCAAAATGTAAGCATGTTATATTGAATGAATGTCAAACATCTATAAAACGTTTCAAATGAATTCAAGGATTTTAGATACCTGAACCGAAAGGTAGATAGGAAGAGTAATTGAATTCACTTTTATCATAAACATTTACAGATATTGATCTTAAGAAAGGTTTCAATCGTTTTTAAATGTTAGAAAAGCTGTAATATGTGTACCTGGAGGTCAATAAACGCAAAACCGTAAGTGCAACGACATTTTTCGCGCGACTTTCACCTAAAAACAGAGTACGGGTGGGGGATTGTGCTGGTTATCGTACTTCATCTTTTAACCCTTAAGTAGGGAAGTGGTTTACACTAACGTAAGTAGGGAGGTGGGGTGCTCACAACACCCCAATGAATAAAATCGCTCCCACAAGAAGGGGTCTTTAAAATTAGCAACTACTTAATTATTTCATTTTTTTAAACCCATTACCAATATTATATAAACAAATAATTTATTACAATGCTCAAATATGGTATTTTTTTTAATAATACAATTTGAATCGTTTTTGTTCATTTGTAATTTTGTTTTTATAGAGTTATCAAAAATTTGACTTTGTTGAATAATGAAAAATTTTGAATCAAGTTTAATTTGATTATTAAGGGATAGAAGAAGACGAAACAAGTACATAATTTATAATTATTTATAAAAAATAAAATAACTTAGGTTGAAAGTGCTTTATTTATTATATGGAGTTTAGAAAATGATATCGACATGATCCTTTCACCAATTCATTTGTTTTACTGAGTAGATTAAAGGAAAAATATAATTGGTAAACAATAATTTATATATCGTCAAACAAGTTCAAAAATATGCTTACGTTTTGAATTTAAAAACGTCTGGTTACTTTTTCGCTTACAAATTTTTAGTCTCTTCTAGACTGGGAAAAATCATTATTTTTTGTTTTCAATGATATTCACCACATTAGGGTTTCTTGGGGTGCTGAGTTTAAATCTGGTATTATTTTTGGTGTAAAAAAATGTACAATACTAGTTTACTTGAAAACGTAAGCATTTTTGAATTTATTTGACGATGTATAAATTATTATTTAACAATTATATTTTTCCTTTATTCTACTCAGTAAAAAGAATTAATTGGTGAAAGAATCATGTCGATATCATTTTCTAAACTCCATAAAAATAAATAAAGCACTTTCAACCTATTTTATTTTATTTCTCGGCTCCTAAGGCGCATTGGACGGAACGCTCGGATACGTGTCGACTATTTTTCGATGTAGAATCACTAGAAAAAAAAAAAAAATGGTCCAAATCGGTGACCCCATCGCTGTATACTCCCCTTGTCAGCCTGGTATAGTGATTCTTCATCCGACTGTTCACTTAATGTTTCAAGGAATGATTTTTCGAAAAAATCTCTTTCCTCTTTATCCCAATCAATAGACTCAACTTCTCCATCATCCTTACATACTTACTAAAAGGCCTCTCCATTCTTTCTTGATTTTCTTCAGTTAAAATATCAAACGGTGGTCGAAACAAAAAAAAATATATTTTAAATTTTTGTTACGTAAGTAGGGAGGTGGGGTGTTGTGAGCACCCCAAGCCAATAAAGGGCCCGAAAGACGGACAAATACGTTTTTTTCTGATGCAAATACAACCTCACTGTGAACATAACGACTATTTGGGAAGGTACCAATGAGATGAAAAGGATTGGAAATCTTTAAATTGAAAATATAGAGGTAATTAAGTCATGGGGTGCTGTGAACACCCCACCTCCCTACTTAAAGGTTAAAGTATACACATATATATATATGTATATATATATATACATACATATAGTTTGGGACAAGATATATTCATGATCTATGATGAGCGACCAGCATTTCTGAAGAGTTATACTGTTACAAACCGCTGCCATTGAAAGACTATTCTTTTCAGAGTTTGAATGAAGTGTTACATCACTAGACCTTGTTACAGCACTCCACCTATTGTAGTTCCATTATCTGGCAGTAGGTCGCGGTTTTGTAGTCTTCCGGCAAGGAGGGGGGGGGGCAAAGCTAGATATCAGGTTTCTCATATGGGAACATAATATCTCCACCGTCAATGTCAGTAAATGGTAATTATTAACCATTGATTGTTATAAGGGGGCTTGTTCACAGGAAAATTGCGTACATTAACTCGATGGTATCGTGTTATCCAGGAATACCTGTCAGTGATATGTTTGTTTGTTTGTTAACGTGCATCTGCTACTGAGGCCATTAGCACGGTCTGTGATATGATTTGGAAATCCAACTACAAAATTATCAAG
Source organism: Gonocerus acuteangulatus (assembly GCA_946811695.1). Classification (NCBI taxonomy): domain Eukaryota; kingdom Metazoa; phylum Arthropoda; class Insecta; order Hemiptera; family Coreidae; genus Gonocerus; species Gonocerus acuteangulatus. The sequence continues at coordinate 159,586,894 of OX328123.1, forward strand.
TACCGTTTTCTCCACTTTATGTATTTTAGGTGCTTAGGGGCTAATGTTGATGTACAGGTGCACACGTGCATGGGCATAATATATATATATATATATATATATATATATATATATATATATATATATGTATATATTATGTAGGACATTTTGTTCATTCGGTAAAAATGTTGTATAAACTTAAAAATAGCTAACTTAAATAAATAACCTAAAAATTATTTAAATAAGATCACTTATTTCAGAAAAAAATAATGTTTTCTAGATTTAATATTGTTTTAGTTGGCTGAGTATTCCAAGTTCTAGATTGTTAGTTTTCCATACCCCGTAACTGCTCACAGCCACCTCCCCCCCTCAAATGATTTGAAATATACACCCCTGTAAACGTGTATAGGGTATATGGGCGAATAGGTGCATAAGTGCATAGGTGCAATAGACGCAAAGATTTTGCTTTTGAACGTTTTTGCTATCGATCAACAACTTCTTAACCTTTCTGCAGAAATTGAAGAATACATTAAATGGCAATAACTCATCCGTTACACCAGGTCCCATAAGTAACCTGACACCAGGTCCCGGAGTAACCGGATACCAGGTCCCGGAGTAACCGGATACCAGGTCCCGGAGTAACCGGACACCAGGTCCCAGAGTAACCGGACAACAGGTCCCGGAGCAACCGGATACCAGGTCCCGGAGTAACCGGACAACAGGTCCCGGAGTAACCGGATACCAGGTCCCGGAGTAACCGGACACCAGGTCCAGGAGTAACCGGACACCAGGTCCCATAAGTAACCGGACACCAGGTCCCGGAGTAACCGGACACCAGGTCCCGGAGTAACCGGACACCAGGTCCCGGAGTAACCGGACACCAGGTCCCGGAGTAACCGGACACCAGGTCCCGGAGTAACCGGACACCAGGTCCCATAAGTAACCGGACACCAGGTCCCGGAGTAACCGGAGTTGCCAAACGACGAAACACAGTTTTAGTGCCTTATCAACCTGATTGACGTGTTTGGTGTCTTCCTGTGTCCTGTTTTGGCGAGCTTACTCCCTCCATAGGTAGGAAACCCGCTTATAAGGTTGACATCATGACGCAATCCGGATGTGCCGACTAGAAAACTTCACGATTCAGATATTCATAAATAAGGGTGGTTTAAATTTGTGTGTGTATATATATATAGATATGTTTCTCTTTTCGCTCTCTAGCTGACTCAAAAATGATCCAATTTTGATGACATTTGGTACAAAAATCTTTCGTCTAATTTGAAGGGTCAAGTTTGTTAAACAGCAGAATTTCGCGCGAATAAATCGTCACGCTTTGGTTTTTGAGTTCACATGGTTGCAGGTACTTGTTTTATAGGTTTCTTAATATAGAAAAACCAATGAACCCATTTTTAAGGCGATATCTGCAATCGTTTTTGAGAAAAGTGGAACAAAGGTTTTTGTAATTAATTTTGTTTGGTGGGGACTTAGAATCTTGGGATTCAATTGAGATATTTTCTACAAATTTGAAAGTCGTCTAAAGTAAGTTGGTTAAATTTTGGTTACATTTGGAGATAAGGAAGTATTCGAAAAAATATTTTATTAGAGCACATGAAAAATTTCGGATCTTTATCTATTTTCGAAAATATCGCGAAAACTGTTGGAAAATCATGGTAAGTGAGAAGTGACCATTCAAATGCTTACTAAATTCTCTACATTAAAGGTCCTGAAGCAATTTTCGATGGGGCAATGTCAATCGGAGAAATAAATGCTTAAAACTTTATAAGTGTTTGTTTTGTTCTGTTGACCGGGGATTTGTGTTTTTTTCTGACTTTATAATGGGATTTTTGTTGTTTTAAATTGCATTTATGAGTAAAATTAGTATTTTAGTAAAATAAGGCCAGAAAATGATAAACTTATTGGCAAGAGTGGTTTCCTTGAGCGAACGTTGAGATGGCAGGGAGTCATTTCCGCTTAGGATACTGTCAGTTTCCTGTTGTGACGTCTTAAGATTTCTCCTCTTTAACCCTGGAATCACAACATGATAAAGCTGTTACAAAATCTCACAACGTGGGGTCATATATGACCCCATCCAGTCTTTCATAATTCTTTTACAAATTTGGTAACAATTTATAACCAAATAATCTTATTTAATTGTAAAATGGGGGAGTGGGGAGTCAAACATCGAAATACCACAAATTTAGACATAAATTTATTTGAATATTTGTCCTCTGAATATCAACATTATATATAACGTTTTCTCCTATAATACGTCTTTATGACTGCTCGAATAAAAAAATACTATGATACGTAAAATTGGTTTAAAAGGGGAAAAAATATAGTGACTTGAATGTATACACATTATAATGATCAAAAAAATAAAAATATTGTTATTCATTTATACACTTTTCAGATATACTTTGCCTGTGTTCAGCACAGAGACTCTTACTACACTTAGGACAATGTGTTACAGCTTTCCTGTCATTTTTACGGTCATCGTATATATGGCCATCCTGTTTTTCACTCGTATTACATACTTCACCAATTTCACTGTTTTCACTATCCAAAACGCCTCCAAACTCTCTGTTTTTCTCTTCTATAATGTGAATTTCTTCTTCAGTGAAAAATAATATATCGTTAAACGTACTACATTCGACAAATAAAAATATTACATAAACCACTGATGAAGGGAATGAGAAAACCCTGACTCTCGATTATGATCACATTATCAGGACAGGAAGGTACAGGATCAGACATGTTTAACAGCTGAAATGTGTTGGAAATAACAAATATTTTCAGAACTCAGGGGTCACGGGTGACCCCACGTTGTGATTCCAAGGTTAAGAATGAATTTATATTTTTAATGAAAGATCAAATGCTATCAATAACTGGTTCTATTCCTTTGCTCCTAGGGATAAGAACCGCTCAAAGATGACGCTGTCGGACTTTTTTTTATGGATATCAGTGCTCCGGTTTTCCCGATGTGTCAGCCAGTATAAACAGCTTTTTTCGTCAGGTTCTGTGGTCGTAGTCTGTTTTCCTTGGTTCTGATTGTTAGTTGGATTTGGTACATTCTTGCTCGATTCCAATTGGTAGGTTACAGCTGCACAGCTGCATCATTCATTGGCTTGTATTTCTTAAAAAAGAAAAGAAAAAAAGGAATGCGTTTTTGTGTCCTAAGCGAAGTCTTTACAGAATAACTTGTTCTCCTCGTCTTGTTGTATTTATAATTTGCCGCAGTTTGCTTTCAAAATTTGTCCATTCTGTCTGCAAGTATAAATAAATATAAAAAGTAACTGTTGAAGCCTCCATTCTGTGCAATGAATTCGTTGTTAAAATTGCCGTTTAAATAGAAGTTTTTTTTTTTTGTTTTTTTGTTTTTTTTTCATTTATTTATGAGCATCCATGCGCATCTAAGGCGTTTCGCTCCAAACAGTTATTGCATATATACATCTAAAAACAAATGGTATATATCTAAATAAATACACACATACATACATATACACATACACATATATATAAATACACATATACATATATATACACATATACACATATACATACATACATACATACACACACACACACACACACACACACATGTATTTATATTACATCTATCATTATACATCTATAAACAAATTATATGTAGAAATGACAATATATTCACATCTAAAAACGAATAGTATATAAATGACAATATATATACATCTAAACATCTAAAGAAAAATGGTATACATATATACATTTAAAAACAAACAATACATATATATATATATATATATATATATATATAAAAAAACAAATGGTATTATTTATATACATCTGGTTGATCAATCGGATTACATAATTAGACATAGTTACTAATTCATTAATTACATGTTATCGTTCTTTACAGTTTACCAAGTGGCGTAATACCTTCCTTATGTTTTTTATTGCAATTGTTTAAATATAGTATTGAGATGGGGTAAAAAAAAAAAAAAAAAAAAAAAAAAAAAAAAAAAAAAAAAAAAAAAAAAAAAATGGTTGAAAGTGTTAAATTTTTCCATACATATTAATAGTTTTGAGGTGTGTAAGGATTGCTGGTATGTGTGGACTGCTGTCAGTAAGTAATTCGGTCATGTCATACGGTAAGTCTAGATTTTGACGTTGTCGGCATTCTGTTAGTATGTGTTTTACGGTTAGTTCGGTGTTACAGATTTTACATGTAGGCTTTTCTTTTTTAGTCATTAAGTACTCGTGTGTTATTCGTGTATGTCCAATTCTGAGTCTAGTTAGTACTACTTCTTCTCTTCTGTTTTGTCTGTGACTGGAAGGCCATTCCGCGATGTTCCGTTTTATTTGTCGCAGTTTGTTGTTGGTAGATAGGTTTGTCCAGTCATTTTGCCATTTGTTTGTGATTTGGTGTTTCGCCTGTCTCGTAAGGTCTTGGTAAAAAATGTCTAGTGGTTGAATTGTTAAGTCTTGAGTAGCCAATTTTGCTTGTTCGTCTGCAGTCGTACTAAGTCCTAGGTCTTCATGTCCTGGCAGCCAATATATTGTTGTATGTATGCCTGAAAATTGTAAATTGTAGATGTGTTGTTTGATTTGGATTGCTTTGGGATGTTGAGTGTATAAGTTCTGTAATATGTGTAGTGAACAGAGAGAATCTGTACAGATGGTAATGTTTGTGTGTTGTGATGGAGGAGTGTTAGTGAGGGCAAGAAATATTGCATAGAGTTCAGCTTCTAGTATATTGTACAGCGCCGGGAGTTTTTGCTTGTAGATAGTGCCATTTACAACAGCTGCCGATCCAATGCCGTGTTTTGTATTTGAACCATCGGTGTATTCAAGGATGTAGTTAGTTTGTCGATTTAAGAAGTCCAAGAAGATAGTTTTGTATAAATGTTTGGATAATATGTTTGACTTTTAGCACTTTCCTCCGAAGGAAAGTAGCTATTGAGGTTGGACTCATGACGGAATTTTTGAAAAATTTCTTCAAATCTTTATCGATCCTACCTAGTAGACACCGAAAATGACCCCCGTTAAAATTTATATATATCTATATATATATATATGTATATATATATATATATATATATATATATATATATGCATATATATATATATGTGTCTGTTAACACGATAGCGGCCAGAGTTTTTGTTTTTTCGTCACGAAACTTGGTATATAGCATTCAATTAGCAAACGATTGAACGAGTTCGTTAACCACCAAAGTCGGTCCACCGGAAGGGGGGGTTTACCCCGAACCCAAAACACTAATTTGACCATGTCAGCCGTAATATTTGTTATATTTCAACGAAACTTGGTATTCGTAGTGGTAATATAGAGAGAAAAGTGAGATATAAAAATGAACTAATTCGGTTCATTAGAAGGGGGGGGGGGTTTACTCCGGACCCACAATACCAATTCGCCACTACCAGCCGTGATTTTTGGTATATTTCAACGGAACTCGGTATTCGTAGTGGTAATCCACAGGTAAATAACTGTTGTAAAAATAAACTAAATCGGTTCATTAGGAGGGGGGGTTTACTCAGGACCCACAATACCAATTCGCCACTACCAGCAGTGATTTTTGGTATATTTCGACGAAACTCGGCATTCGTAGTGGTAATCTACAGGTAAATATGTGTTGTAAAAATAAACTAATTCGGTTCATTAGAAGGGGGGGGGGGGTTTACTCTTGACCCAAATTCTTAATATACTCATACCGGTCGTAATTTCTGCTGTATTGTAACGAAACGCGGTATACGTCGTGGGTAACTCATGAGAAAGAAGTGTTGTAGAAATGAGCTGAATCGGTCAATCGGGAAGCGGGGGTTTAATTTGTAATATATTTCAATAGAAAAGCCCGTCAGACGTACGTTCACAAAGCCGCCGCAAGGAGCGCTTCTACCACTAGAGTGACTGTATCCTGTTCCTGCGTTAGATCAAAATACGATAATATGAGGTTTTTTGTATTTATTACGTAGTGCAATAGGTACCATGTGTAAACATAACTCTGGAAGCAAATTAATAATTGATCAGTTACTCATTACAAATTTAAAAGAGAACTATTCATGTTTTTATTTTATTTATGTAGGATATTTTAAGCAAATTGTTCTGGAAAGCAGTCTAAACTACCCAAATTCTGAGGAAAGTGCTTAGTTATGCAGCTCCTGCGTGACGGACTTTTTGTACTTAGAGAGAGATGTGTCTATTGTGAATTTAATGAGCCATGGAGGAGTGAGTGAAATGGTCTGTTTCTGTATTGGTTCTGTTTGTAGGTTTGTAATCTCCTCTATTTCTAAGCTTCTTATAGCAAGAGGTCGGGCATGCTTGTTATTTATTTGGTATTGATTAATATTAGGGTTTTCTATGATATCCCTTGTGCAGGATGGCTGAGGGAGAGACTTAATTTTGTAGTAATACTTTGCAATTAAGTATTTTCTTCGGATCTCTAGTGGAGGTTCTACTGCCTCTACGTTCAGGCTGCATATTGGGCTTGATCTGAAGGCACCCAGTGCTAGACGTAGTCCTGTGTTTGATATTGTGTTAAGCATTTTCAGTGTAGTGGGCTTGGCAGATGAGTATGCTAAGCATCCTTAATCCAGAAGGGACCTGGTGTAACATCGATAGAAGTTTAGCAGTACTTTTCTGTCTGCACCCCATTTGGTGTTTGCTAGAACTCTCAAAATATGCAGAGATTTTTTACATTTAACGAGAAGTTCTTTTAAGTGGGGAACCCATGTGAGGTGTTTGTCAAAATGAATTCCTAAAAATTTTATTGTTGTTGTTTTTGTAATGTCTGTATCGTACATAGTAAGTTGGTAGTCTATGTTCCGTCTTTTCTTTGTAAATAATATAGATTTTGTTTTGGTTGTCGAGAACTTCATACCTGTTTTGTCGTTCCAGAGTGTAAGTGTATTGATTGCGTTCTGTATTCGGTCTTGGGCTTGTTCAGTGGATTTTGAAGTGTAGAATATTAAAAGATCGTCAACATACAGGCTATATTCAATGTCAGGGGGTATGTATTCGACAATTGTATTCATTCCAATGATAAATAGGGTTGTACTTAGTACGCCCCCTTGAGGTACTCCCGACTCTAGTTGATATATATATGAGAAACAGTTGCCATTCCTTACTGTGAAAGATCTTCTAGAGAGAAACCCAGTAATAAATGCCAAAGGTTTTCCTCGTATTCCCCATTCAGAGAGTTGTTTGAGGATAACATCTTGCCGGATTGTGTCAAAGGCTTTGTTTATGTCAAATGAGACTACTAGGAGGGATTTTTTATTTGCAAATGCGTTAAGAATAGAGTTTTCTAGTCTAACGATGTGGTCGGTTGTCGAATGATTTGTCCTAAATCCACATTGGAATTTAGAGGGGAGACCTTGTGACTCAATATACCATAGTAGCCTTTTGTTGAGCATTTTGTCAAATAGTTTGCAGACGCAGCTTGTCAGGGAAATCGGTCTGTAACTGGAAGGGTCAGGTTTTGTTTTGTTTGGTTTTAGTATAGGTATAATTGTGCTATGTCTCCAACAGTCAGGGTAATTTCCTGTGTTATAGATATTATTGAAAATTTGTAGTAGTTTGAATTGTGTATTCTGAGGTAAATTTTTGATCATGTCATTCGTGATTTTATCAGGTCCTGGAGATGTTATCTTAGAGTTCGTTAGAGCATAAGTTAGTTCGTCAAATGAAAAGGGTTCGCCTAAAGGTGTAGTAACGGAAGGAGTGGATAAGAGTGTCATGTCATGATAGTTGTGTTCAGGTAACTGTATGTCAGGCGGTTTTGAGATGTTAGTATAGTATTCAGCAAGATGGTCGCATATTTGTTTAGGGTCAGTGATAATCGAGTCTTGTATTTTAAGCCCAGATATGTATGTGCTTTCTTTTTTGTGTGAGATACGTCTCATTCTGTCCCATATTACTTTTGAAGGAGTGTTTCTGTTGAGGGATGATACAAATTCGATCCAGCTTTGTTTTTTACTCTCCACAATTACGTATCGGGCAACCGCTTTGGCTTTTTTATACTTTATTAAATTGTCGCTTGTAGGGCTGCGTCTAAATGCGTTTAGTGTCTTACGTTTTTCTTTTACGGCTTGCCTACATTTCTCATTCCACCAAGGGACTGGCTTGAGTTTTTTAACAGGGTTTGTTTTAGGGATTGTTAGGTCTGCAGCAGATATTATTTTGTTGTTGAAATCGTTTATAGTATTTATGGTGTTCGAGTTTTCAGGCTCTGTAAAATATTGTTGAAATTAGAAGTAGCTATCGATGAATTAAATTTATCATTTTTTTTGAGAATCGATTATAGCTAAACTTTTTTTATTAATTATTTATAATACTCTTTAATGCCAACATATTTTATTAATTAATATTTCTGAGAGTACGCGCATGCGCTATGTATATTGTATTTGCGCTATGTAACTTGTAGACTTGTATTAAATAATATAAGACATCAGTGGGTAAGGAACTTTAATGGTTCTGCTGTTAAATAAAGTGGCATATAGTTTCTAGAATTGCTATGAAACTTGTTAGCTGTTTGTTGAGGAGTTTTAAATTATAATCGGATTCCCTCCATAAATGAGATTAGTAATAAGAAAGCTTGTTAACCATGGACTATAAATAGTAATAAACATAATATTATGAAGAGAAATAAGCGGGGCTTAATTTTTACCCTGAGGAACACCATTGTTATTTCCTTGAGTGTAATATCCGGCGGGAATTGTCTCGGTTATTCCTTTAATAAAGGCCACCCTTTCTGCTAATATCGTCCAGGAAAATTGGAGTAAATAATAAACTCGCAGGACAATTAGAGGGAATTAGAGCCATTTTGGAAATGCCTAATCGATACTATCCATTTAAAACTAGCACCGCCCAAAACTGTATTAAGACTAAGACCTGAAATATCCATTGTCTGAAGCAATTAACACAAGTTGAAAGCTGTTAGTAGCCCTGAGCTATAATGACCGAAGCTGGAGCCTTTGCAAGAATATAGCTCTACAAGAAAGATGAAAAAAATAAATGGGTTTTCTTCTTTTTCTCTTCAATTTCCTGCTTTTTCTTCTTTCTTCAATATTTCTCTGTCTACTTGTAACCCCCCCTCCACTCCTCCAATCCTCTCTCCCCCTCCTCCTACATCTTCTGTCACCGAAAATGCCCTCAAGGCTATCGCCTTTTTCATTTTTTAACAACGGCTCTTGAATACAACGCTAAGATCCGTCTCTCAATCGTCTCAATTGGCATTTACCCTCTTAAGAGATATTAAATTCAAGTCATTATCTAACGGGCAATTAACTTATCATAATCATAAACATTAAAATTTTACTAGAGCTACAAATGTTCGTTATTTTATAATAATAATAATTATAACCTTACATACCCATTCCTACCTACTAGACAGAAAGGACAGACCAACTTGTAGATATTGTAACGAGACTCTGACCGTTAAACATATACTTACCAACTGCAGACAGCGCAATAACCTGACCATACCTTACACGACATACTGACAGAAGGTAGCCCTCACATTAGTACACTACTCAGGTATCTAAAACACATAAAGTTATACTCCAAAATGTAAATAATTAAATTGTATCCCTTTGAATGTATATATATATATATATATATATATATATATATATATATATATATATGTTTTTTATTCCATATTATTCTCTTCTTGTTACAGTTGTTCGTTTCTTTATCATTTATTTATTTTTTGTATTTTTGTTCATTTTTTATTGGTACTAAGACATATTTTTCAGTTGACTGTTTTTAAAGTACCGGAACTCTATAATTAAATAAATAACTATAAGAAATGAAATACTTAAATTTATAATCATATTTAATTCAAATGTTATCTTCCATTATAATTAACTCATAGTTCGTAGTTAATAATAAATGGACGTTAAAAATGAAATAATAATTAACTCAGAATTTTAGGAGGGTTTTGTTTTCCTTTGTTTTGTTTTTTTGTTTTTTTTTACATATTATTTAACTGTTTTTTTGTTAATATTAAAAACAAAACACAATATATACATTGTGTACCTACAGACCAAAAGGTTAAATTTCTAATTAAAAACAAATTAACTATAATGTAAATGAGAATTAGTTAAATGCAAGGAATGTATCTTCTTCATTTCCTTGCTCTATTACATTATGAAAGTGAATATAAAATTCATTAATTGAAAAGAAAATAGTTAATGATAAGAAGTCCTATAGATATATACGGTTGGGGAATAATGAGTTAATGTTTATGTTTAGTTATCACACTGCTGATAGTATAATCCAGTTCTTAGCATGCACTCGGCATGGACTATTATACTTATTTCAATAATATATGTTATTCATTTTATGTACATATCTCTTAGTGCTACTTTTGCTATAGTTACCTATATTCTATATGAGTGGGTTAGGTTTTCCCTGCATAGAACGGGTTATCTATAGGACACCACCCTTTTCAAGGCAGGATAGGGCTGATGTATTTTCTTTTTTCTAAAGAAAAGCAACCACTAGTTGGGAATCGAACCCTCGACCCTTGGCATATATATATATATATATTTATCTTCGCCATTAGCGCCGACGTCCAGGGTGCAGCCAGGAATTTTCTCAGCGAGCCCTGAGATGAAAAAATTTCTGGCGCTGGCGGGGATCGAACCCACCATCTCTCGCTTATGAATCTAGCGCGCTAGCCACTAGACCACGGGAGACCCCATATATATATATATATATATATATATATATATATACATATATATATATATATAGCTTCTTTTAAACGTATGTTGTGGTATAATCATTTAAGCGCGTTTCCTTCCTTCATCTATTTGAGGGGAGGAGGAATGCGAGGGTACGACATTGGTACAAAGAAGAAATGTCAATAATGATATAAACATGCCGAAAAAATGCCACCGTTATTTTCGTGATCTGTAAACGTGAACTTTTCTAGTCGGCACTTCCGGATCAACCTCATAACCGTTTCTTCTGCATGGAGGGAGGGAGGAATCGCACTAAAACACACAAGTTTAACTTTTTAACTCCTTTAAATCTTTTGAAATGGACTATCATAATGAGTATTTTTTTATTATTATTGTAATGAGTAGGTATCATTTGTGTATTCTTAGATTTTAGATTCGAGCAGACTTTTTTCTAACGAAGGTTATTAGTAGAGCCCGGAAGATAGGCATTTATTTTTGGTTAAAATAGGGAGGCAAAAAGGCACTTGAAATACTGAAAATAGGCAGTGTTGTAATTAAAATAGGCATTTATTAGGAGTGAAGGCAAAGAGGAATCTTACTCATTATTAATGAAAATATGTATTTTAAATACTCATTCATTTCTTTATTATCAATTTATCACAATCAGTGTACTTACTCTTACTTTCCCTTCTTACAAGCTTCAACAAGATGCTTTTTCAATGTATCAACTCTCATAGACCTTCTAAGAAAAAATGTTTTCATCATGGAAAAACTTCCTCTGCATTATCTTATCATTTCTAAATCCGGAATACCAGGTAACTAAACCATTGTCACAGCAAAAGGGGCGTGAGGAAGGAGATGTACTTCTCTCATCCTCTCTTTTTCCCCCTATTCATTTTGCCTGTGCATTCCTTCTACCAAGGAAGGCTCTGTTATTTACAGAGGGTGAATCCACGGAGTAGGAAAATAAGCTTTCGAATTAATATCTGTGACGGCAAAATGTAATTTCATTTGTGAAACCTTTTTTGTTTTCGACGAACTGAAATTCGAAATTCGTTATGTGCTTTTTAAAATGTTTAAATCGCAGAAAAAAAATTGCATAACGAGCAGAAAAGGCAAAAAAAAAAGGCTTTATATCTTAAAATAGCCAAAATAGGCAAAAAAGGCAAAATAAAAATTGTCTCTACACTTCCTAAATGCAGGAAAACATTTTTATTTCTATCTGATTCTTCAATATATCCATTCAGATAAAAAAGGCATTTTGCCTAACTTCCAGGCTCTAGTTATTAGTTTTGATGCATTATCAGCTTCGTTTCTAAGGATTTTAACTATAATCTCGGGTAATTTCAATTCTTTTTTTTACTTTATTCACACAATCGGCATTCTATTTATACAGGGTGTATCGGTAAGTTAATGACAATCCTTCAGGGGGCGAAACTAGACGTAAAATGTAGTTCAACACCACCAACCATACATTTCTACCCTACTCCGTTCAAGACCCATGCTGTTCTACAGGTTCATTAGAAAATCCCGTGTTTTTTATAGTACAACTCCAATTTTCTCTGCTTGTACACATTTTGTTTCAACGATTCATTACATTTTTGAAATCAGCATTAAATTTTCTTTAAGGCTAATTCACATTTAATGTTCAAAATTGTCTCATTCAAGCCGTAATACCAATTCAGAAACATGAAATTCTGCTTGGCGGCAACTTTTCGGAAATCATTACTCTTCCAAAAAACATCCTGCAGACTGCCAAATTTTACAAAAGTTGTAAAACTTAATCAGCTTTCTAATTGTATACTCAGAACTGAGATTGTCTCTCAGTTTTATAATTAAATTGGAATTCTAGAGCGAAAAATCATTAAATAAATAAAAGTAATATTATGTTTATTTTCGTGATATAATTAGAAATAAATGAGAATTATTCTTGATGAAATTAATATTTCAAGATTACAATAAGCCTTACATCAAATTTGAATAAAAGAAAAAATACATCGAAAATTTTAAACGTTATTAGCAACTAGAGTGTCAACTGACGACACCTGGTCATACAGCTGATGTAGTCCTTCTAATCTCATCATGATTAGCTCTCATTCCCATAAATGATTCGAAAATCTATGTGATCAGGAGGTTTTGGTTCTAAATAGATTCTTTTTATTCTTGCAACTTAAGCCTACCCAACGCATAAAAATCTTCATTGAGCCAGTTCGTTATAAATAATAAGATAGTCCTCATGGTGTGGGGGAACGTGCTGTCAGGAATCAGTGGGCAGTATATGAAACATCCCGTTTTCTTACCTTGATGGTTAAATCAAGTGCCTTTTATGACCTTCTTCAGAAAGATATATGAACGGCATTCTTTATGGATTGGGAAATTTTACCCTGTGCATTGGCCGGCCAAAAACCCTAATCTGTTTGATTTTCAGGGGTTGGAAATGTACCAAGTACCCATTTAGGATATAAACCAACTTATCACAAGTATTTACGAATCATTTGTGGATATGAGAGGTAACCACATTTTGTAAGAACGTTTTAAATTTTCGATGATTTTTTTTTTCATTTTTAGCGCGGTTCCTCCCTCCCCCATAGGGAGGAACCCCGCTTATAGGGGTGATACAATGAAACAATCCGGAAGTGCCGACTAGAAAATTTCGCGTTTCAGAACCCCTAGAGACCGAAAATAACGGTGGTTCAAATTTGTATATATATATATATATATATATATATATATATGTATATATTTATTTATATATATATATATATATATATATATATATATATATATATATATATATATATATATATATATATATATATTTGTCTGTTCGCTCTCTAGATAGAAGACGAATGGTCCGATTTTGATGAAATTTGGTACAAAAATCCTTCGTCCAATTTGAAAGGTCAAGTTCGTTAACCAGCAAAATCCGCCTACTGGAAGATGGCGTTTGGGGCGAAATTCGCGCCCATTTATTAACAGACATAAAACGTTTTAGTAACTTTGTTTACTTTCCTTAATATCTCGAAAAAGGTTGAGAATCTTGGTAAACGGAAGAATACCATTAGAAAGCTTATTAAATGCTCTAAAAAAAGGTTCTAATGAAAGTTTTGATTAGGCGATGTCAATCGGAGAAATAAGAGCTTAAAACTTTAAAGTAATTGATTTCGCTTATTCGAACTGTTCTTTTTGTCTGTTTTTTATTCCTTGTTATTTTTTAATTGCTTATTGTTGGATAATGTATTTGAAAATAAAACAGGTTAAGAAAAACTGCACGAACTGAAAGAACTCCTAGGGAGGGTTCTTTGTCTTTGATTTTGGTACTTAGAATTATGGGATACAGTTGAAACATTTTCTGCATGTTTGAGTTTCATCAACAATCAAAGGAAGGGTTAGAATAAAGAACAGCATCCTCCGAACTTAGCTATTCTAGGAAATCAGCATGGTTATTATTGTATCCCGCTTCAATGGTGATAAGACAAAGAACAGCATCCTCCGAACTTAGCTATTCTAGGAAATCAGCATGGTTAGAGATGTACTAAGCTTAAATAACATATGTGATATCCTGAGAGGGAGGCTTTCTTGGTACTCTCCGTCTGGGAGTATTTTCTGGACATTCCATGTATTCGTTAGAAGGGTCATTTTCACGGGATGCTATTGTAAAAAAAAATCATTTATTTATTTACTTACAGAGCTCCACAACAGCAAGGATATTTTCATACATAAATATTTATTAAACCAAAATTAATAAAAACAATATAAAATAAATGAGTAAAAATATTCTTAAATAAAGTATTTAAAAGATATAAAAATTACCAAAGGATAAATAAAATAAATAAAAAAGAAAAGTTAAAAAAATGAATTTCACAATTAACTATACTAAAAAGGAGAAACTATATAATGAAATAATTTTAATAATCTACTATATATGTGTCAATACAAATCACTCACTGACTCACTGACCTATCATCGCCCAGCCCAAACCACTTTACAGAAAAATTTGAAATTTTGTATATGGTAGACACTCTCTACAGCATGTAAATGCTCCCTAAGAAAGGATTTTTTTATATTCATTTTTTTAAGTTTTTTTAGAGGGGTTTGAAGTTTTAGTTGGTTAGAGCAGGAGAGCCTAGACAGCATGCGTTAGCTAGGACGATAACAGAACAGCTGTTACTGTACTGTATTTATTTCATAGTATTATTTTTCACTGGGGTTAATTTCAACTATGATGGCAGACCTTGAATTACCAGAAATGGATTGTGATTTTTCCCCTCAAAGTTTACGCTTTACCTGCTCCATCCGAGGTAATAATATCCCGAACCCTTGCACAGCCTCCTTACCCATTAGCATCCCCAGTCAGAGCGCGTCTTGATAATGCTCGGAATTATAATGTGTATTTCCGAATGACTTGAAAAAATATTTTTTTTAATCTTACCGTCCATTTATTATTGACAACGAATTTCTACCGGTACGGGTTAAACTTCTATTGCTGATAACCTATAGATAACTGGGTATCTCTAAGTTATCTCTTTGTTGGTACAGGTTCGGAGCGCCCCAGTGTCAAGAAACATTATACTTTGATTAATTATCAGTTGATGAAAAACAAACAGTATGCCGGGAACCGTGTGATAATAAACTTCACAATATTAAAGAGTAGCGTAATTTTGAATACACATTATTTAACGCAATACAAATACTACTTATCTGCCGTGATGAAGCACGGGCAGTCAGCTAGTAACAAACAATACAATGATTAATTCTTTATTGCAAGATAAAATCATTATTCTGTGTGTGCGTGCGTGCGTGTGTGTGTAGGAAACGCTTCCGAAGAGAAAATTAAGTTGTCTTAATAATCTCATGCAATAGAGGTACAATAATGATTCTTTTTTAGCGCGGTTCCTCCCTCCCCCATAGGGAGGAACCCCGCTTATAGGGTTGATACAATGAAACAATCCGGAAGTGCCGACTAGAAAATTTCGCGTTTCAGAACCCCTAGAGACCGAAAATAACGGTGGTTCAAATTTGTATATATATATATATTTGTCTGTTCGCTCATTTCTGGCTTCCCTGATAGTCCGATTTTGATGAAATTTGGTACAAAAATCCGTCGTCCAATTTGAAAGGTCAAGTTCGTTAACCAGCAAAATCCGCCCACTGGAAGATGGCGTTTGGGGCGAAATTCGCGCAGAAAAAAACGTAACGCTTAAGTTTTTGAGTTCATAAGCTTGTAAGTACTCGTTTTATAGGCTTCTTGGACTAGGAAATCGAATGAAACCATTTTCAAGGCGATAGCTTTAACCGTTTTCGAGAAAATTAGAAAAATAGTTTTTGAATTCCGTTTTTGGTTTGGGTACTTAGAATCACGGGATTCAGTTGAAACATTATCAGAGAGACATTAAAATACCAAAAAATTCGAATATCAAAAAATCCTTTCTTAACGAGTGTCTACGTTTTATAGGGGGTTCTCCATGCAAAATTTCAAATTTTCCCTATGGGGGAGGGAGGAACCGCGCTAAAATCAAAGAGAAAAAAGTCCGACTCGCAGGAACTGCGTCATCTTAGCGCGGTTCCAGTTTTTTTTTTTTTTTTTTTTTTTTTTTTTTTTTTTTTTTTTTTTTTTTTTTTTTTTTTTGAATTTTTGTTTTCTTATATTTAATTTTTAATCCCCTAGCTAAGTTTAAAAACTATTCAACGAATTAAAATCGTATAAAACTAATATATTTTTTTTTTTTTTTTTTTTTTTTTTTTACGGCACATCTACATCTAGGTCATTAGCGCCGACATCCAGGGTGTAGCGAGGAATTTCACCAGCGAGCCGTGGGATGATAAAATTCCTGCCGGAGGTTGGGAATCGAACCCACCATCTCCCGCTTATGAATCCAAGGCGCTAGCCATTAGACCACGGGAGACCCCGGTTCCTGTTCATATCCCTATTCTCATTTGAAAAGCATAGAACTGAAACAGATAATATTTTCCTCGGCCTTTGTTCAAAGGGTTTTATGGCTGGCTATACCTGGGGTCAGGTCCGCAAGACCCTAGAATCCTCTTCTACCGATACTTCATTTCATACGTTTCAATGAATTGGAAAATATCAAATATTTTCACACATTCCTGTGTTCTTTTACTATAGTAATAATTCTACAGATAGAATCAATTAAAAAATAAAATAAAAAAACCAACAGCATAAAGGCAATTGAAAATGTTCAAAAGACGTCATCGAATCTTTTTCTCTTGGCAAGCTATGTTTCTAGCAATGAATTGTTTTTCTTGTATATATATATATATTTGTCTGTTCGCTCATTTCTGGCTTCCCTGATGGTCCGATTTTGATGAAATTTGGTACAAAAATCCGTCGTCCAATTTGAAAGGTCAAGTTCGTTAACCAGCAAAATCCGCCCACTGAAAGATGGCGGTTGGGGCGAAATTCGCGCAGAAAAAATCGTAACGCTTACGTTTTTGAGTTCATAAGCTTGGAAGTACTCTTTTTATAGGCTTCTTGGGCTAGGAAAACGAATGAAACCATTTTCAAGGCGATAGCTTTAACCGTTTTTGAGAAAATTGGAAAAATAGTTTTTGAATACCGTTTTTGGTTTGGGTACTTAGAATCACGGGATTCAGTTGAAACATTATCAGAGAGACATTAAAATACCAAAAAATTCGAATATCAAAAAATCCTTTCTTAACGAGTGTCTACGTTTTATAGGGGGTTCTCCATGCAAAATTTCAAAATTTTCTGTCGAGTGGCTTGGGCTGGGCGATGATAGGTCAAATATATTGTATATATATTTACGAATTTTGAGAGAATTGGCGTTTCTCATTGCCATCTAGAGATTAAGTCATCAGGTCGACACGAAACGGACCTCCCGTTAATAAGGGAGGGATGAAACGTGCAATAAATCATTCCCATTTTAGCCAATAGGCTGACAGTTGTATTGGTTTTTCTTTTCCGTTTCGGTGAAATATAATCAGCTGATTTTGTGACCCTAGCTGAAGTTGGGCCGATGGAAGCTGCGTGCACAAGCTGCTGACTTGCTGGAGGACAGAGCTTCTCGTAATTATAAAGGAGCTGAAGTGGTCACTCGAGATAGCGCTGAAGTGTGCTTGGTGAGAGTGGCTCACTCTTTCTCGACACTCCACAAGCCTCGGAGGCTCCAATCTCTTCACCAAACTCTATCACACCAAGCTCAGTGATCAAAGGATGCCACTGGTGATAGAAATATGTCTTTTCATTTTCATAAACATTTAGAAAAACATTTGTGGATTACTGATTATAAATCAAAATTGCATTTTTTTTTTAACGGCGCATCGACAAATCTGGGCCATTAGAGCCGACGTCCAGGGTGCAGCCAGGGCTCGTTGAGAAAATTCCTGCCTCCGGTGGGGATTGAACCCACCATCTCCCGCGTATGAATCTAAGGCGCTTGGCACTAGACCACGGGAGACCCCATTATTTTCTTATTAATTATTTCAAATCAGTTATCCATACTTACTATTAGATAAATTCGTCATTCCCAGCTTATTATTGTTCTACATCCCAGAGCGATGTATAACTTTCCTTGCAAACCGTTAGTTTAGATTTTTTTTGTACCATATTTGGCAAAGTATTGTATAGCCACGTTCATGATCAAATGTGAACAATTTGAAGGAGCAATGTACTAATGGCTTTGTCAATATGCGGATATTTCGGCTAGAACATTGGCAGCCTTCTTCAGCTTGTGAGAGTTAAGTGCCAAAAGATACAAGTGAACTGAAAGAGGATACAAGTTAAGTTATCTTGGTTATTATTTACATCGATCGTGGTCAGTTTACTGCTACTTTTGCTACTTCCAAAACACTTTATACCAAAGAAAAATATTAAAGCTCATGCCAAAACGCCTATACTCAGAATATTCTGAAATATCTGTGTTTCTTCTTAACCGAAACGCAACCATTTATTGCTTCGCAGATTATTTTTAATACACCAGTATTGGATAACTTAAACTTTTTGGGGTGTTTTCAAAAAGGATAGATAATATTCGTGGAACAGCAATATTATAGAAATCACTACTGGTGTGCTTTTGTATATTTTTCCTCGCTGAGACAACTCTATCACACATCAATTTTTCAGGTTCTGAGCTCAGGCATAGTGCTAACACTATATACCTTTCTGAAACGAATACTAAAATTACAACCCCCCCCCCTCCCCATTAAAACATCAAGCTACAGACATACACATTTTCTTGGATCTCCCGTTAGCATCAGAATTCATAAACCGACGCACAGTGCGGCGTTCTTATGGAGTAAGTGGACAAAAGTCGTTCTTGACGGACATTTATGCAGTAAACTAATTTGATCACTAAAGAACACATGTATTTTAAGGGCCTTGAATAAAAACTAAGTATTTTTTCAATTATAATTATATTTACAAATATTGTGTCTCCCGTGGTCTAGTGGCTAGCGCGCTGGATTCATAAGCGGGAGATGGTGGGTTCGATCCCCACCGGCGCCAGAAATTTTCTCATCTCAGGGCTCACTGAGAAAATTCCTGGTTGCACCCTGGATGTCGGCGCTAATAGCTACGATTTGTTGATGCGCCGTAAAAAAAAAAAAAGAAAAAAAAAAAAATTTACAAATATTTATTTGAAGTGGTTTATCGACCATCCAAATTTAATCAAAGAAAAAAGAAATTACCATACAAAAAAGTAGAAATAATTATACAAAAATGTATAAAGAATTAAAATCAATTATTCCCTGTCCGAAAAACTATCTTCGGATGGCGATAAGTTGTCCAGTTCAACTTGGAGAGTTTAAATTCGTGTTGTCGCGGTCATTAAGCTTAGAATTTGAATGGTTTATTTTTCTGCTTAAAGAAATTAAAGTGTACGAAGATATTAAAAGACGATTTAAAAGGTCATTGGAATTGATCCTATTGTTTCCAAAATGCCAACATTTTTTGGGCTTATTTTCTAAAAGAGAAAAATAAACACAGAATCATTCAAAGCAAGAAAAATTAGTATATACATGAAGTATAACTGTTATTAAAGCAAAATAATTCAGAAACTCAGGATGTTGTGAATCGAAATTGAAAAAAGTGTATCTGAAGTTATTTTAAAAATGTTATTTGAAAATATTTACGAAAATTTTAAAAACAAATACACTGGACATTATCTTCGATGCGAAGACATCGAAGAAGGTAAGAAACTAATAGATAGATACTAAAAATTCGAAAAGACTTTTGTATGGAAAATGTTTCGTTTAGAAAGATAGGCGAACTGCCACTTGTTCAAACATGGTTTGAATCCTTTGTGTTAATAATATTCGGATAAAAGCTCCCATTGCATGACACTGAGGTCAATCTAAAAGGATTAGTAAAGCAGAACAAGTTGGGAAAAATAGTTGCATTTTCGACTTTTGTCCACAGGCTGCCGCACTGTGCGGCGTATCAGAATTAATTTACTTTTAAACGGTTTCACACCAGCAGGACTACCAGGGCGCTGGTAACAACTATCATAGCGCACTCGACGGCTCATAGACGTACTAGAACATGACAAATTATAATCCACCTAGCACACAAGATGCTAGCACACACGACTCACACTAACACTATAAAATTTTTGCGCATTACATTGGGTGGGAATAAATAAATATAAATCGTTAAAAATTTTCTAAGGAAATTTCTGAGGTTTCAATTATTTAACACATTTATACTTGCATAAGATCTTCACCTCAAAAAAAAAAAAAAAAAAAAAAAAAAAAAAAAAAAAAAAAAAAAAAAAAAAAAATATAGTTTAATATATATTTTTTTTTTTTTAATTTTAAGATAAGATTAACGTTATTTAGGCATAAGTAGAAAACATATTACTTATTTTTGGTTTTAACATAGGATAAGATTAACGTAAAGTATAAGAAAACTAGAAACGGACCCGCTAGTAACAAGGTCTTGGAATCTTGGAAATCTATATTTCTAACAATAAATTGTTTTTGTTATTTTACTTAACCAGTTTTATTGTCAAATACATTATCCAACTATAAGCAATTAAAAAATAACAAGAAATAAAACAGACAAAAAGAACCATTGGAATAAACGAAATCAATTAATTTAAAGCTTTAAGCACTTTTTTCTCCGATTGACATCGCCTGATTAAAACTTTCTTCAGAACCTTTTTCGTAGAGCATTTAGTAAGCTTCCGAATGGTAATCTTCCGCTTCACAAGATTGTCAACGGTTTTCGAGATACTAACGAAATTATACAAAGTTACCAAAACTTTTTTTGTCTGTTAATAAAATATTTTATTCTAACCCTTCCTTTACTCTAAACGTAACAAAAATTTCAACATATTAGTGTTGATGAAACTCCAACATGCAGAAAATGTTTCAACTGCATCCCATAATTCTAAGTACCAAAATCAAAGACAAAGAACCCTCCCTAGGAAGGACGCTAGGCAGTTGAAAAGCTATATATCTTGGAAATCCATATCTCTAACATTAAATTGTTTTTCTTATTTTTCTTAACCTGTTTTATGTTCAAATACATTATCCAACAATAAACAATTAAAAAATAACAAGGAATAAAAAACAGACAAAAAGAACAGTTCGAATAAGCGAAATCAATTACTTTAAAGTTTTAAGCTCTTATTTCTCCGATTGACATCGCCTAATCAAAACTTTCATTAGAACCTTTTTTTTAGAGCATTTAATAAACTTTCTAATGGTATTCTTCCGTTTACCAAGATTCTCCACCTTTTTCGAGATATTAAGGAAAGTAAATAAAGTTACTAAAACTTTTTATGTCTGTTAATAAAATATTTTATTCTAACCCTTCCTTAACTCCAAACGTAACCAAAATTTCAACATATTAGTTTTGATGAAAGTAGAACATGCAGAAAATGTTTCAACTGAATCCCATGATTCTATGTACCCAAACTAAAAACGGTATTCAAAAAATATTTTTCCAATTTTCTCGAAAACGGTTAAAGCTATCGCCTTGAAAATGGTTTCATTCGTTTTCCTAGCCCAGGATTCATATAAAACGAGTACTTAGAAGCTTATGAACTCAAAAACGTAAGCGTTACGATTTTTTTTGCGCGAATTTCGCCCCAAACGCCATCTTCCAGTAGGCGGATTTTGCTGGTTAACGAACTTGACCTTTCAAATTGGACGAAGGATTTTTGTACCAAATTTCATCAAAATCGGATCATTCGTCTTCTATCTAGAGAGCGAACAGACATATATATATATATATATATATATATATATATATATATATATATATATATATATATATATATATATAAATATCTCTTAAATAAAGCTCTCTAGGGGTTCTGAAACGCGAAATTTTCTAGTCGGCACTTCCGGATTGTTTCATTGTATTAACCCTATAAGCGGGGTTCCTCCCTATGGGGGAGGGAGGAACCGCGCTAAAAATAAGGGGGGGGGGATTTTTATTGAAATTTATGATAATGGAATTTGTTTTTCTTCTAGTTATATTAGGATGGCCCTAAGGCCGAAACGTTAAAAATGTAATAAAGTTAAAAATGTAATCATGTAAAATAATAAGCAATAAATAAAGTTTGTTGAGGTGAAGATCTTATGCAATTACACAG
The DNA here is from genome assembly GCA_946811695.1 of Gonocerus acuteangulatus. Lineage (NCBI taxonomy): Eukaryota > Metazoa > Arthropoda > Insecta > Hemiptera > Coreidae > Gonocerus > Gonocerus acuteangulatus. The sequence goes on from OX328123.1 coordinate 159,609,135, forward strand.
GTCTACAACCAAAAATTTGATTTGATGATTTTGGCTAATCTCTGTGTTTCTCGGTGTGCTGAGGCCGAGAATGAAGTCCGTTTTTCTCTATCAAGTACAGATTTTTTTCAAATCCATAGAACATAATATACCTGCTATACACATAAATTTGGTAAGAAGTAGGTTTTTTTTTTTTTTTTTTTTTTTTTTTTTTTTTTTCCAAACGATTTCTCTTTTTATAAACAGACATCTTTCACTAGGTGGTGTAGGCAACGACTCCCTCAGTAGATGTTGTAGGCCTGAGGGTGTCTAGGCACGACCTGTTCAGACAGGAACGTACTTGTTTGGTCTCAGATGTCACCGTCTGAAGCTAAACGAGATTGAACCTGTTGTATCAGGAACTTGGAGATAAATTTCTGTTCATTCTCTCAGTTCAGTAGTATCAACTGAAGTGAACACATTCACTGAGGTCTCTTAGTTGTGTCAAAGTGATTAAGAACGTATTTTAAGGTTTGAAAGTGCATTTAGACAAAATGTCTCATCGTCGTTGTGTTTCCAGTCCAGACTACTTCTGTTTTATCTGTGGTGAGTACACAGTTAAGAAATACCAACGAAATATAACAGGTTTTGTCAAAAATGTATATTATGCATATTTTGGCTTGAGAATAGGAGATCAAGATAAAGTGTGGGCTCCTCACAAAGTATGCCATAGCTGCGTAGAAAAACTTCGCTTATGGTACAAAGGAGAGTTAAAATCTTTCGGATTTGCTATCCCAATGATGTGGAGGGAGCAAAAAGACCACGTTAATGACTGTTACTTTTGTAATTGTCATGTTCAAGGCTATAATTCCAAAAATCATAAGCTCATTAACTACCCTAATGTGGAATCTGCTAGTCGTCCGGTACCACACGGTCCTGGATTGACAGTTCCTCAGCCCCCTCGTGACTTGGGCAGTATAGATAGGGAAGCTAATAGAGAAGACTGTATGTCGGAGAGCGATGAAGTACACAGTGAGTTCAAAGCAAGCAGTTCAGAAGATGAACCTCAGCTTATTTCTCAACAGGAGTTGAACGACCTAGTGAGAGATCTTGGACTTCCAAAAGATGCAGCTCAGTTACTTGGCTCCCGTCTTAAAAACAAAAATTTATTACAGCCAGGCACTTCTTTTTCATGGTATCGACACCGTGAAGCAGTTTTTGTTCCTTACTTTGCTCTGGATGAGAATCTTATTTATTGCAAAGACATTCTTGGTCTGATGGGTCAATTTGGTATACAATATGACCCGATTCATTGGCGTCTATTCATAGACTCATCAAAGCGAAGTCTAAAGGCTGTTTTGATGCACAATGGCAATACTTATGCTTCAGTGCCAGTTGGCCATTCGGTACATTTAAAAGAAACATACGAAAATTTATCATTAGTTCTCGAACGAATTCATTATAATGAGCATAACTGGTTGATATGTGGAGACTTGAAAGTACTTACTATGCTCTTAGGTCAGCAATCAGGGTACACCAAGTTCCCTTGTTTTTTATGTTTATGGGATAGCCGAGACAGAAATTCCCATTGGAACAACAAAGACTGGCCATCACGAGGAGCTCTGTCGCCAAGCCAAAAAAAATGTAATTAGGAGAAGTTTGGTTCCTTCTGACAAAATCCTGCTACCTCCTCTACACATAAAGCTAGGGCTGATAAAACAATTCGTAAAGTCTCTCAATAAAGAAGGTGAATGTTTTAAGTACTTATGCTCCAAGTTCCCACGATTAAGTGATGCAAAGCTAAAAGAGGGGATCTTTGTAGGCCCAGATATTCGGAAACTTTTCACAGATCCACATTTCACTCAGACCATGAATGAGAAGGAGAAGGAAGCTTGGAATTCTTTTAAAGATGTTGTTGAGAAGTTCCTTGGTAACGTGAAGGATCCCAACTACAGAAGTATCGTGGAACGCATGTTGAAGGCATTTTAATTACAAGGTTGCAACATGAGTTTGAAGGTTCACTTCTTACATTCGCATGTGGACTATTTTCCGGAAAACTTAGGGGAAGTAAGTGAAGAACAAGGGGAAAGGTTCCATCAGGACATCCAGGATATGGAACGTAGGTATCAGGGCAAATGGAACGTAAACATGATGGCTGACTATTGTTGGATGCTGCAGCGTGAATCATCTGAAGAGTCCTACAGCCGGAAACGAACACTGAGAAATTTTCAAGAGAAAAAAATACGTTTTCATAAAAATAATAACTAAATATGCCACTGTTAATTCTGAAGCTGTTATTTCTACACATTTATGTATTTTGTACAGTAAACAACATTGAAATAACTAAAAGATCATGGAAATAAATGAAAACTCTTATTCGCCAATTCTGTTTTCTTTTAATGGTAGTACCTCTGCCCTTACTTGAGATTGAACAATTTCCTTACGTGATAGAGAGGGACTGACCTCATGTTCGGCTTCAGCACGCCAAGGAGCATAGAGATTGACCAAAATCATCAAATCAAATTTCAGAAAGATTATTTTTGTAGACCTGTCTTATTAATGTGTGAATGATGTATTCAAAAAGTATGAAATTTTCGATGGATGCGGTCTCGTTTGAAGAAATGGTATAATTTCTTCTTTGTCGTGGGTTTTCTGCGGTGGTGCCTAACATTTCGGAATATATTTTAGCAATAGATAACAATATATTTTAAGTATTTTTAGCTATGGATACATTATCTATTGTTGAAAACATATTTAATAATAATAACATCGGAGTCCCGGTGGTCGTGAGTGTTGAGGCGTGAGCAGTTAACACTCCGTGGTTCGATTCCCACTATGGGGTGGTGGCTTTTCTTTAGAAAAAAGAAAACACATCAGCCCTATCCTGGCTAGAAAAGGGTGGTAACCCGTTTTAAAATTCTTAATAAATAATGATGGACGTTAAAATTTAAATAAATAGTAATAACACCGCATCATCTGATGTTTCTTCAGAAACCTAAATACTAAATAAACGCAGGAGAATTTTCCCTTACAATCGCCACTATGGAAATTACAAGGAATTAATTGGAGGGGGTGAAAAGTGGAGGGTTATTATTTTGAATTTCCCAAGAAGTAAAGAACGATATGGGTGATTATGAGGGCTTACGGAAAAAGTATTTTTTTTTTTTTTACTTAAACGTTATCGAGTTCCTTATCCATTCTCTAGTGTTTTAATGAGTATTACTGTATCTATTGTTAACAAAAGGTTAAAAAACTAGTTATTCCTCTGCTTTTGTTTATCATAGCCATACTTTGGTCTTCTGTTAATTTTAGCGCGAATCCTCCCTCCCCCCCATAGGGAAGAACCCCGCTTATAAGGTTGACTTTATGACGCAATCCGGAAGTGCCGACTAGAAACTTTTGCGTTTCAGAACCCTTAGAGACCGAAAATAACGGTGGTTCAAATTTGTATATGTATATATTTGTCTGTTCGCGCTCTGGAGGCCTCAAAAATGGCCCGATTTTGATGAAATCGTCCAATTGGAAAGGTCAAGTTCGTTAACCGGCAGAATCCGCCTACTGGAACATTTTGGAGCGAAAGTTGCGCGAAAAAATCGTTCCGCTTACTTCATATGCTTGAAAGTACTCGTTTTATAGGCTTCTTGGCCTAGGAAAACGAACGAAACCATTTTTAAGGCGATAGCTTTAACCGTTTTCGGGAAAAGTGGCAAAAAGTTGTTGAAATGCGTTTTTGGATTGTGTACTTAGAATCATGGGATTCAGTTTAAAAAAAATCTGCATGTTTTAAATTCATATATACAAACATGATTAAATTTTGGTTACGTTTGGAGTTAAGGAAGGATTAGAATAAAATATTTTATTAATAGACATGAAAAGTTTTGGGGACTTCCTATATTTTCCTTAATATCTCGAAAACAGTTTGGAATTTTCATAAGCAGATCGTTACTATTCGAAAGCTTACTAAAAGCTCTACAAAAAATATTCTAAAGCAATTTTCGATTAGGCGATGTCAATCGCAGACATAAGTGCTTAAATCTTAAATGTGTTTTTTTTTTTTGTTCTTTTGAAAGGTTTTTTTTCTTTGTTCAAATCACTTTTTAATTGATTTTTTTTTTGTTTTTAATTGAATTTATCTGTAATATTGGTATTATAGTAAAAGAAAATAAGAAACATTAAGTAGTGTGCTTCTAGAACGAACTTTCACAGGGCTGGTATTCAGGTAAGAGATATAAGACCTATTTGGGATTATAAATTATTTTATGAAAGACCTATACAAAATTATAACTAAGTAAAGATGGAATGGTTGGAATTCGGCTAAAGAAATCTCAATAAGATTTTTGTTAATTAATCTATAATTTGGATGTTTCGGCTACTCATTGGTTGCCTTCGTCAGCTAAAATGACAAGAAAAACAGAAATTAATACCGAAACAAAAAAAAAAGAAAAAAAAAAAAAAAGGTTTATAATTGAGATAAGTAACAGAACTAGGTGCTAATGACCTCAGCAGTAGATGCACCGAAAGAAAAGGGGGGAAAAAAAGTAACAGAACTATAAATACAATTAACTTATTATAAAAGAACAAGTTCGTCTCAGATTCTTAGAATGAGTAGAATGAAAATCAATAGAATCATAGCAGAAAAAGAAGAAAAAAAAGGGCTATTTTACTGAAGTTTATCTAAGTAAATAGGTGCTATACCTATTTACTTAGATAAACTTCAGTAAAATAGCCCTTTTTTTCTTCTTTTTCTGCTATGATTCTATTGATTTTCATTCTACTCATTCTAAGAATCTGAGACGAAATTGTTCTTTTATATAAGTTAATTGTATTTATAGTTCTGTTACTTACCTCAATTATAAACCTTTTTTTTTTTTTTTTTTTTTTTGTTTCTGTATTAATTTCTGTTTTTCTTGTCATTTTAGCTACCAATGAGTAGCCGAAACGTCCAAAATGTAGATCTATTAACAAAAATCGTATTGAGGTTTCTTTAGCCGAATCCCAACCATTCCATCTTTACTTATCACCTCGACGGCTAACTATCTAATCATCATGACAAAATTATAACTGTTTCTATGCCAACCTTTCCAACATTAGGGATAAGAACGGAACCGCGCTTATTCTTAACTAAACTTCGAATCAAACTGCAGTTTAATTTCTTCAAAACGTTTCTTTACTTAATATACACATTTCCCTATTTTCACGATTTAAGATAATGCCTACTGTTAGGTTAACCTCTTCTATAATGGTGCATATGCAGTTTTTAGATGAAGAGCGCTGCCAAAAAGCGTGCCCATACGTTCGAAATAAATGTTTTCTGAATATCGGACGTTTTCTCTTAGGCTGCACCTACAGTGGACCCATATTTCTCCCGATTCGTTCCGATCAAATATCGGTTGACAGACGCGGTCTTACATCGGCCGATGAGAGAGCCTACATTGGTCCCGACCTCGACCAATATGATCTAATCATCGCTCATCAGAAGTGATCATCTGTGATTAATTTAAGGAATACCGCCGAGCATAGAAACGTTCAATTCTTGGAGGTTTAAAGGAGGAGTAGAGGGGCCAATCAAACTTTCGGTATATCAGTCCCGAAGAAAAATTAACTGTTACACTACGATAAGAAAAGCATTAGTATTCATATTTTCCCCCAAATTAGGTATATAAAAGTCTATAATTATTAATTATTATCTAATCAGAAGTAAGTATATATTTTTAAAATGAAGAAAATCATTACCTAAGAATAAGTACTGTATAAAAATGAATAGCAATCGTCTGTTATAAAACATTTGAGGGTTTCTTTGAGAAATAAACGTTTATTGCATAAAATTGTTATGTTTAAAGCATAATATATATTAATATTAAAATATTCTGTAAAGCCTATTAGCATATTTGTGTTACGTAAACTATTCAGTCCATTCAGAGGGGAATTATTCTGTGAATCTGTTTGGAATGCTAGAAATCCCGGGGATATGAACACACGACTGGACCTCTGGGGTAGATCCTGTCCACTGCCCCTATATTAGGCCTGGGATGGAGGGCGTGGTAATGAAGAGGGAGCTTTCTCATCGCGCCGACAGATAGCGCTGCTGTCGGCGTTTATAGTCCCCTAAAACTATTTTAATTAATTCCTAAGAGCTGCCGCATAGAGAGCGTTGCTTTGCATAACAATGGAGGAGAAGGGGAAGACCAAGGAATTGTGATGCATCTCGAGGTACAATTAGTAGTTAATATAAAACAAAGCTAATTACAATCCTACATCATAATTACCTATTCACAATAATGAATATACAAAAACAACTTCATCTTGGAGTTTTGTTCTATGGACGATAATTCCATTTGTTGCTTGATGTTAGGAGATATTGCAGCTCGTTTTGTACATCGAATTTTTAACCTCTACAATTTATTTTTAAAAATATACAACGCACACCCTTTGGTAGATTAGACTAGAAAAACTCCTTTGGCTACTTAACATTTTCAAGAACTCCGTAGGGTCCAAATGGGAAATAAAAAAGAACAAGATAACATGAGTACACTAAACCAAGTAAAGACGAAGAAGAACTAGCACTAACAACCGCTACAATTCCTCAAAGATATGATTAAACAAAGCGTCACTCCAATACTCTCTATATGGAAATTCGCTTGGACTAACACATATGAATCTAGCAGATACTCGGAGAGAAGAAGCCTTACTGACTCAACCCCCAAAAAATCTATCTATAAATTAACATCTAAATAAATATACTTGTATATCTATATCTGTGAAAATCTGGTAAAAAAAAGCACTTATTTTTAAATAACTGGAGTAACGTCACCATTAACTCCAGAGGGAGTAAATGGTGACGACAGGACTTAGTAGCAAGAAGTGCCCCTGAAGAGGTGCGAAAATATGCGCGAAACATGTCGGGCCGAATAAATGAAGTAGTGTGAAGGAAGGATTACTGCATTGAAGACCCAAGCCTCCTCAACTCTGAGAGAAGTTATATATATATATATATATATATATATATATATATATATATATATATATATATATATGTATATATATATATATATATATATATATATGTATATATATATATATATATATGTATATATATATATATATATATATATATATATATATATATATGTATGTATATACCTGTGCTATAGGTAAAAATAACTGATTTTTAGCGCGGTTCCTCCCTCCCCCCATAGGGAGGAACCCCGCTTATAAGGTTGATACAATGAAACAATCCGGAAGTGCCGACTAGAAAATTTCGCGTTTCAGAACCCCTAGAGACCGAAAATAACGGTGGTTCAAATTTGTATATATATATATGTATATATTTATATATATATATATATATATATATATATATATATATTTGTCTGTTCGCTCTCTAAGTAGAAGACGAATGGTCCGATTTTGATGAAATTTCGTACAAAAATGCGTCGTCCAATTTGAAATGTCAAGTTCGTTAACCAGCAAAATCCGCCCACTGGAAGATGGCATTTGGGGCGAAATTCGCGCAAAAAAAAATCGTAACGCTTACGTTTTTGAGTTCATAAGCTTGTAAGTACTCTTTTTATAGGCTTCTTGGGCTGGGAAAACGAATGGAACCATTTTCAAGGCGATAGCTTTAACCGTTTTCGAGAAAATTGGAAAAATAGTTTTTGAATACCGTTTTTGGTTTGGGTACTTAGAATTACGGGATTCAGTTGAAACATTATCTGCATGTTCTACTTTCATTAAAACTAATATGTTGAAAGTTTTGTTACGTTTGGAGTTAAGGAAGGGTTAGAATAAAATATTTTATAAACAGACATGAAAAGTTTTGGAAACTTCGTATACTTTCATTAATATCTCGAACACGGTTGGGAAATCGTGGTAAGTGGATTGAAACTATTTGAAAGCTTACTAAATTCTGTACAAAAAAGATTCTAAAACTATTTTTGATTAGGTTATGTCAATCGGAGAAATAAGTGCTTAAAACTTCAAATACGTCTGTTTTGTTCTTATGAACGGGTTTTTGTCGTTCTTTTTGTAATTTTTGTCTCCTTCCCTTCGTTTTTTATTGCTTTTTATTTTTGTAATTTCTTATGTTGGGAAAATTTTGTGTGTAAAACAGGATATGAAAAATGAGACCAATTTTCTGTTGCTAGAATTAATGTAAATTTTGGGAACTTTCATTAATTTCTCGAAAACGATTGAAAATCTTGGTAAACGGAAGAATACCATTAGAAAGCTTATTAAATGCTCTACATAAAAGGTTCTAATGAAAGTTTTGATTAGGCGATGACAATCGGAGAAAAAAGAGCTTAAAGCTTTAAAGTAATTGATTTGGCATGTTCGAACTGTTCTTTTTGTCTGTTTTTAATTCCTTGTTATTTTTAAATTGCTTATAGTTGGATAATGTATTCGAAAATAAAACAGGTTCCAAGATTCCAAGACCTTGTAACTAGCGGGACGGTTTCTAGTGTTGCCGACCCTTCCAGGTAAGATTGTAAATCCTACCTTTCAAGACTGGTGGAACCAAAATAATAGCTGTCGGGGTTCGGTCACTGCTACTTCGGTCACCCTTCATCAGGGCTGTAAATACAAGTAGGACATATTTAACACTAATATATGCACATATCTATGTAAATATACCAAACATATATATATATATATATATATTTATATATAAGCATATACACATACACATATACACGCACACATATGTACATATATATGCCCACATACATACACATATGGGGTATGTATTATTAAGTAGCAGTGACCGAACCCGGACAATCCCTACCTTGCATCATCAACGGTCAACGATCTCCTGTCAACAAAATAATAACTGCTTCTATTTTAATCATTCGAAATTAGACTAGGGATAAGAACGGAACCGCGCTAAGATGAGGCAGTTCCTGCGAGTCGGACTTCTTTTGTCTATAGCAACACAACCCGAAACAAAGCATTTCAAGCTCAATCTCCTTCTAAATATTTTGTTTAGTATAAATATATCTTCTTAACGTTTAACTGCAATTCAAAATTTCTCTCTTCAAAAGAGGAACCTACGAGCAGACTTCATCCATCTACATCTATCAAGATAACTCAGAAACAAACAGCTAACAACAAATGGAACCTACGAGCAGACTTCATCCATCTACATCTAACAAGATAACTCACAAACAAACAGCTAACAACAAATGGAACCCACGAGCAGACTTCATCAATCTACATATAACAAGATAACTCACAAACAAACAGCTAACAACAAATAGAACCTACCAGCAGACTTCATCCACCTACATCTAAAAAGATAACTCACAAAGAAATAGCTAACAACAAATGGAACCTATTAGCAGACTTCATCCATCTACATCTAAAAAGATAACTCACAAAGAAATAGCTAACAACAAATGGAACCTATTAGCAGACTTCTTCCAACTACTTCTAATAGATAACTCACAAAAAAACATCTAACAACAAATGGAACCAACCAGCAGACTTCATCCATCTTAATCCAACAAAATAACTCACAAAGAAACAGCTAACAACAAATGGAACCTACCAGCAGACTTCATCCACCTATATCTAAAAAGATAACTCACAAAGAAACAGCTAACAACAAATGGAACCTACCCGCAGACTTCATCCATCTATATCTAACAAGATAACTCACAAAGAAACAGCTAACAACAAATGGAACCTACCTGCAGACCTTATCCATCTACATATAACAAGATAACTCAGAAACAAACAGCTATAACAAATGGAACCTACGAGCAGACTTCATCAATCTACATACAACAAGATAACTCACAAAGAAATAGCTAACAACAAATGGAACCTATTAGCAGACTTCTTCCAACTACTTCTAATAAGATAACTCACAAAAAAACATCTAACAACAAATGCAACCAACCAGCAGACTTCTTCCAACTACTTCTAATAAGATAACTCACAAAAAAACATCTAACAACAAATGGAACCAACCAGCAGACTTCATCCATCTACATCTAACAAGATAACTCAGAAACAAACAGCTAACAACAAATGGAACCTACGAGCAGACTTCATCCATCTACATCTAAAAAGATAACTCACAAAGAAATAGCTAACAACAAATGGAACCTATTAGCAGACTTCTTCCAACTACTTCTAATAAGATAACTCACAAAAAAACATCTAACTACAAATGGAACCAACCAGCAGACTTCATCCATCTTAATCCAACAAAATAACTCACAAACAAACAGCTAACAACAACTGGAACCTACGAGCAGATTTCATCAATCTACATATAACAAGATAACTCACAAAGAAACAGCTAACAACAAATGGAACCTACCAGCAGACTTCATCCACCTATATCTAACAAGATAACTCACAAAGAAACAGCTAACAACAAATGGACCCTACCTGCAGACCTTATCCATCTACATCTAACAAGATAACTGACTAATAAACAGCTAACAACAAATGGAACATACCAGCAGACTTCATCCGTCTACATCCAACAAGATAACTCACAAACAAACAGCTATAACAAATGGAACCTACGAGCAGACATCATCAATCTACATATAACAAGATAACTCAGAAACAAACAGTTAACAACAAATGGAACATACCAGCAGACTTCATCCATCTACATATAACAAGATAACTCACAAAGAAACAGCTAACAACAAATGGAACCTACCAGCAGGCTTCATCCATCTATATCTAACAAGATAACTCACAAAGAAACAGCTAAGAACAAGTGGAACCAACCTGCAGACCTTATCCATCTACATCTAACAAGATAACTCACAAAGAAACAGCTAACAACAAATGGAACCTACCTGCAGACCTTATCCATCTATATCTGACAAGATAACTCACAAAGAAACAGCTAACAACAAATGGAACCTACCAGCAGACTTCATCGACCTACATCTAAAAAGATAACTCACAAAGAAACAGCTAACAACAAATGGAACCTACCAGCAGGCTTCATCCATCTATATCTAACAAGATAACTCACAAAGAAAGAGCTAACAACAAATGGAACCTACCTGCAGACCTTATCCATCTATATCTAACAAGATAACTCACAAACAAACAGCTAACAACAAATGGAACCTACGAGCAGATTTCATCAATCTACATATAACAAGATAACTCACAAAGAAACAGCTAACAACAAATGGAACCTACCAGCAGGCTTCATCCATCTATATCTAACAAGATAACTCACAAAGAAACAGCTAACAACAAATGGAACCAACCTGCAGACCTTATCCATCTACATCTAACAAGATAACTCACAAACAAACAGCTAAAAAAATGGAACCTACGAGCAGACTTCATCAATCTACATACAACAAGATAACTCACAAACAAACAGCTAACAACAAATGGAACCTATCAGCAGACGTCATCCATCTACAATTAACAAGATAACTCACAAACAAACAGCTAACAACAAATGGAACCTACGAGCGGACTTCATCAATCTAAATCTAACAAGATAACTGACTAATAAACAGCTAACAACAAATGGAACATACCAGCAGACTTCATCCGTCTACATCCAACAAGATAACTCACAAACAAACAGCTAACAACAAATGGAACCTACGAGCGGACTTCATCAATCTAAATCTAACAAGATAACTGACTAATAAACAGCTAACAACAAATGGAACATACCAGCAGACTTCATCCGTCTACATCCAACAAGATAACTCACAAACAAACAGCTAACAACAAATGGAACCTACGAGCAGACTTCATCAATCTACATCTAACAAGATAACTCACAAAGAAACAGCTAACAACAAATGGAACCTACCAGCAGACTTCATCCACCTATATCTAACAAGATAACTCACAAACAAACAGCTAACAACAAATGGAACCTACGAGCGGACTTTATCAATCTAAATCTAACAAGATAACTGACTAATAAACAGCTAACAACAAATGGAACCTACCAGCAGACTTCATCCATCTATATCTAACAAGATAACTCACAAAGAAACAGCTAACAACAAATGGAACCTACCTGCAGACCTTATCCATCTACATCTAACAAGATAACTGACTAATAAACAGCTAACAACAAATGGAACCTACCAGCAGACTTCATCCATCTATATCTAACAAGATAACTCACAAAGAAATAGCTAACAACAAATGGAACCTATTAGCAGACTTCTTCCAACTACTTCTATTAAGATAACTCACAAAAAAACATCTAACTACAAATGGACCCTACCTGCAGACTTCATCCATCTACATCTAACAAGATAACTCAGAAACAAACACCTAACAACAAATGGAACCTACGAGCAGACTTCATCCATCTACATCTAAAAAGATAACTCACAAAGAAATAGCTAACAACAAATGGAACCTATTAGCAGACTTCTTCCAACTACTTCTAATAAGATAACTCACAAAAAAACATCTAACTACAAATGGAACCAACCAGCAGACTTCATCCATCTTAATCCAACAAAATAACTCACAAACAAACAGCTAACAACAACTGGAACCTACGAGCAGATTTCATCAATCTACATATAACAAGATAACTCACAAAGAAACAGCTAACAACAAATGGAACCTACCAGCAGACTTCATCCACCTATATCTAACAAGATAACTCACAAAGAAACAGCTAACAACAAATGGACCCTACCTGCAGACCTTATCCATCTACATCTAACAAGATAACTGACTAATAAACAGCTAACAACAAATGGAACATACCAGCAGACTTCATCCGTCTACATCCAACAAGATAACTCACAAACAAACAGCTATAACAAATGGAACCTACGAGCAGACTTCATCAATCTACATATAACAAGATAACTCAGAAACAAACAGTTAACAACAAATGGAACATACCAGCAGACTTCATCCATCTACATATAACAAGATAACTCACAAAGAAACAGCTAACAACAAATGGAACCTACCAGCAGGCTTCATCCATCTATATCTAACAAGATAACTCACAAACAAACAGCTAACAACAAATGGAACCTACGAGCAGATTTCATCAATCTACATATAACAAGATAACTCACAAAGAAACAGCTAACAACAAATGGAACCTACCAGCAGGCTTCATCCATCTATATCTAACAAGATAACTCACAAAGAAACAGCTAACAACAAATGGAACCAACCTGCAGACCTTATCCATCTACATCTAACAAGATAACTCACAAACAAACAGCTAAAACAAATGGAACCTACGAGCAGACTTCATCAATCTACATACAACAAGATAACTCACAAACAAACAGCTAACAACAAATGGAACCTATCAGCAGACGTCATCCATCTACAATTAACAAGATAACTCACAAACAAACAGCTAACAACAAATGGAACCTACGAGCGGACTTCATCAATCTAAATCTAACAAGATAACTGACTAATAAACAGCTAACAACAAATGGAACATACCAGCAGACTTCATCCGTCTACATCCAACAAGATAACTCACAAACAAACAGCTAACAACAAATGGAACCTACGAGCTGACTTCATCAATCTAAATCTAACAAGATAACTGACTAATAAACAGCTAACAACAAATGGAACATACCAGCAGACTTCATCCGTCTACATCCAACAAGATAACTCACAAACAAACAGCTAACAACAAATGGAACCTACGAGCAGACTTCATCAATCTACATCTAACAAGATAACTCACAAAGAAACAGCTAACAACAAATGGAACCTACCAGCAGACTTCATCCACCTATATCTAACAAGATAACTCACAAACAAACAGCTAACAACAAATGGAACCTACGAGCGGACTTTATCAATCTAAATCTAACAAGATAACTGACTAATAAACAGCTAACAACAAATGGAACATACCAGCAGACTTCATCCGTCTACATCCAACAAGATAACTCACAAACAAACAGCTAACAACAAATGGAACCTACGAGCAGACTTCATCAATCTACATCTAACAAGATAACTGACTAATAAACAGCTAACAACAAATGGAACTTACGAGCAGACTTCATCTATCTACATCTACCAAGAGAAACTGACAAACAAACAGCTAACAACAAATGGAACCTACGAGGCCGACTTCATCCATCTACATCTAACATGATAACTCACAGACAAACAGGTAACAACAAATGAAACCTACGAGGCCGACTTCATCCATCTACATCTAACATGATAACTCACAAACCAACAGCTAACAACAAATGGAACCTACCAGCTGACTTCATCCATCTACATCTAACAAGATAATTCACAAAGAAACAGCTAACAACAAATGGAACCTACGAGCAGACTTAAAATACAAGTAGGACATATTTAACACTAATATATGCACATATCTATGTAAATATACCAAACATATATATATATATATATATATTTATATATAAGCATATACACATACACATATACACGCACACATATGTACATATATATGCCCACATACATACACATATGGGGTATGTATTATTAAGTAGCAGTGACCGAACCCGGACAATCCCTACCTTGCATCATCAACGGTCAACGATCTCCTGTCAACAAAATAATAACTGCTTCTATTTTAATCATTCGAAATTAGACTAGGGATAAGAACGGAACCGCGCTAAGATGAGGCAGTTCCTGCGAGTCGGACTTCTTTTGTCTATAGCAACACAACCCGAAACAAAGCATTTCAAGCTCAATCTCCTTCTAAATATTTTGTTTAGTATAAATATATCTTCTTAACGTTTAACTGCAATTCAAAATTTCTCTCTTCAAAAGAGGAACCTACGAGCAGACTTCATCCATCTACATCTATCAAGATAACTCAGAAACAAACAGCTAACAACAAATGGAACCTACGAGCAGACTTCATCCATCTACATCTAACAAGATAACTCACAAACAAACAGCTAACAACAAATGGAACCCACGAGCAGACTTCATCAATCTACATATAACAAGATAACTCACAAACAAACAGCTAACAACAAATAGAACCTACCAGCAGACTTCATCCACCTACATCTAAAAAGATAACTCACAAAGAAATAGCTAACAACAAATGGAACCTATTAGCAGACTTCATCCATCTACATCTAAAAAGATAACTCACAAAGAAATAGCTAACAACAAATGGAACCTATTAGCAGACTTCTTCCAACTACTTCTAATAGATAACTCACAAAAAAACATCTAACAACAAATGGAACCAACCAGCAGACTTCATCCATCTTAATCCAACAAAATAACTCACAAAGAAACAGCTAACAACAAATGGAACCTACCAGCAGACTTCATCCACCTATATCTAAAAAGATAACTCACAAAGAAACAGCTAACAACAAATGGAACCTACCCGCAGACTTCATCCATCTATATCTAACAAGATAACTCACAAAGAAACAGCTAACAACAAATGGAACCTACCTGCAGACCTTATCCATCTACATATAACAAGATAACTCAGAAACAAACAGCTATAACAAATGGAACCTACGAGCAGACTTCATCAATCTACATACAACAAGATAACTCACAAAGAAATAGCTAACAACAAATGGAACCTATTAGCAGACTTCTTCCAACTACTTCTAATAAGATAACTCACAAAAAAACATCTAACAACAAATGCAACCAACCAGCAGACTTCTTCCAACTACTTCTAATAAGATAACTCACAAAAAAACATCTAACAACAAATGGAACCAACCAGCAGACTTCATCCATCTACATCTAACAAGATAACTCAGAAACAAACAGCTAACAACAAATGGAACCTACGAGCAGACTTCATCCATCTACATCTAAAAAGATAACTCACAAAGAAATAGCTAACAACAAATGGAACCTATTAGCAGACTTCTTCCAACTACTTCTAATAAGATAACTCACAAAAAAACATCTAACTACAAATGGAACCAATCAGCAGACTTCATCCATCTTAATCCAACAAAATAACTCACAAACAAACAGCTAACAACAACTGGAACCTACGAGCAGATTTCATCAATCTACATATAACAAGATAACTCACAAAGAAACAGCTAACAACAAATGGAACCTACCAGCAGACTTCATCCACCTATATCTAACAAGATAACTCACAAAGAAACAGCTAACAACAAATGGACCCTACCTGCAGACCTTATCCATCTACATCTAACAAGATAACTGACTAATAAACAGCTAACAACAAATGGAACATACCAGCAGACTTCATCCGTCTACATCCAACAAGATAACTCACAAACAAACAGCTATAACAAATGGAACCTACGAGCAGACATCATCAATCTACATATAACAAGATAACTCAGAAACAAACAGTTAACAACAAATGGAACATACCAGCAGACTTCATCAATCTACATACAACAAGATAACTCACAAACAAACAGCTAACAACAAATGGAACCTATCAGCAGACGTCATCCATCTACAATTAACAAGATAACTCACAAACAAACAGCTAACAACAAATGGAACCTACGAGCGGACTTCATCAATCTAAATCTAACAAGATAACTGACTAATAAACAGCTAACAACAAATGGAACATACCAGCAGACTTCATCCGTCTACATCCAACAAGATAACTCACAAACAAACAGCTAACAACAAATGGAACCTACGAGCGGACTTCATCAATCTAAATCTAACAAGATAACTGACTAATAAACAGCTAACAACAAATGGAACATACCAGCAGACTTCATCCGTCTACATCCAACAAGATAACTCACAAACAAACAGCTAACAACAAATGGAACCTACGAGCAGACTTCATCAATCTACATCTAACAAGATAACTCACAAAGAAACAGCTAACAACAAATGGAACCTACCAGCAGACTTCATCCACCTATATCTAACAAGATAACTCACAAACAAACAGCTAACAACAAATGGAACCTACGAGCGGACTTTATCAATCTAAATCTAACAAGATAACTGACTAATAAACAGCTAACAACAAATGGAACCTACCAGCAGACTTCATCCATCTATATCTAACAAGATAACTCACAAAGAAACAGCTAACAACAAATGGAACCTACCTGCAGACCTTATCCATCTACATCTAACAAGATAACTGACTAATAAACAGCTAACAACAAATGGAACCTACCAGCAGACTTCATCCATCTATATCTAACAAGATAACTCACAAAGAAATAGCTAACAACAAATGGAACCTATTAGCAGACTTCTTCCAACTACTTCTATTAAGATAACTCACAAAAAAACATCTAACTACAAATGGACCCTACCTGCAGACTTCATCCATCTACATCTAACAAGATAACTCAGAAACAAACACCTAACAACAAATGGAACCTACGAGCAGACTTCATCCATCTACATCTAAAAAGATAACTCACAAAGAAATAGCTAACAACAAATGGAACCTATTAGCAGACTTCTTCCAACTACTTCTAATAAGATAACTCACAAAAAAACATCTAACTACAAATGGAACCAACCAGCAGACTTCATCCATCTTAATCCAACAAAATAACTCACAAACAAACAGCTAACAACAACTGGAACCTACCAGCAGACTTCATCCACCTATATCTAACAAGATAACTCACAAAGAAACAGCTAACAACAAATGGACCCTACCTGCAGACCTTATCCATCTACATCTAACAAGATAACTGACTAATAAACAGCTAACAACAAATGGAACATACCAGCAGACTTCATCCGTCTACATCCAACAAGATAACTCACAAACAAACAGCTATAACAAATGGAACCTACGAGCAGACTTCATCAATCTACATATAACAAGATAACTCAGAAACAAACAGTTAACAACAAATGGAACATACCAGCAGACTTCATCCATCTACATATAACAAGATAACTCACAAAGAAACAGCTAACAACAAATGGAACCTACCAGCAGGCTTCATCCATCTATATCTAACAAGATAACTCACAAACAAACAGCTAACAACAAATGGAACCTACGAGCAGATTTCATCAATCTACATATAACAAGATAACTCACAAAGAAACAGCTAACAACAAATGGAACCTACCAGCAGGCTTCATCCATCTATATCTAACAAGATAACTCACAAAGAAACAGCTAACAACAAATGGAACCAACCTGCAGACCTTATCCATCTACATCTAACAAGATAACTCACAAACAAACAGCTAAAACAAATGGAACCTACGAGCAGACTTCATCAATCTACATACAACAAGATAACTCACAAACAAACAGCTAACAACAAATGGAACCTATCAGCAGACGTCATCCATCTACAATTAACAAGATAACTCACAAACAAACAGCTAACAACAAATGGAACCTACGAGCGGACTTCATCAATCTAAATCTAACAAGATAACTGACTAATAAACAGCTAACAACAAATGGAACATACCAGCAGACTTCATCCGTCTACATCCAACAAGATAACTCACAAACAAACAGCTAACAACAAATGGAACCTACGAGCTGACTTCATCAATCTAAATCTAACAAGATAACTGACTAATAAACAGCTAACAACAAATGGAACATACCAGCAGACTTCATCCGTCTACATCCAACAAGATAACTCACAAACAAACAGCTAACAACAAATGGAACCTACGAGCAGACTTCATCAATCTACATCTAACAAGATAACTCACAAAGAAACAGCTAACAACAAATGGAACCTACCAGCAGACTTCATCCACCTATATCTAACAAGATAACTCACAAACAAACAGCTAACAACAAATGGAACCTACGAGCGGACTTTATCAATCTAAATCTAACAAGATAACTGACTAATAAACAGCTAACAACAAATGGAACATACCAGCAGACTTCATCCGTCTACATCCAACAAGATAACTCACAAACAAACAGCTAACAACAAATGGAACCTACGAGCAGACTTCATCAATCTACATCTAACAAGATAACTGACTAATAAACAGCTAACAACAAATGGAACTTACGAGCAGACTTCATCTATCTACATCTACCAAGAGAAACTGACAAACAAACAGCTAACAACAAATGGAACCTACGAGGCCGACTTCATCCATCTACATCTAACATGATAACTCACAGACAAACAGGTAACAACAAATGAAACCTACGAGGCCGACTTCATCCATCTACATCTAACATGATAACTCACAAACCAACAGCTAACAACAAATGGAACCTACCAGCTGACTTCATCCATCTACATCTAACAAGATAATTCACAAAGAAACAGCTAACAACAAATGGAACCTACGAGCAGACTTCATCTATTTACATCTAACAAGATAACTCACAAACAAACAGCTAACAACAAATGGAACCTACGAGCAGACTTGATCTATTTACATCTAACAAGATAACTCACAAACAAACAGCTAAAACAAATGGAACCTACGAGCAGACTTCATCAATCTACATACAACAAGATAACTCACAAACAAACAGCTAACAACAAATGGAACCTATCAGCAGACGTCATCCATCTACAATTAACAAGATAACTCACAAACAAACAGCTAACAACAAATGGAACCTACGAGCGGACTTCATCAATCTAAATCTAACAAGATAACTGACTAATAAACAGCTAACAACAAATGGAACATACCAGCAGACTTCATCCGTCTACATCCAACAAGATAACTCACAAACAAACAGCTAACAACAAATGGAACCTACGAGCTGACTTCATCAATCTAAATCTAACAAGATAACTGACTAATAAACAGCTAACAACAAATGGAACATACCAGCAGACTTCATCCGTCTACATCCAACAAGATAACTCACAAACAAACAGCTAACAACAAATGGAACCTACGAGCAGACTTCATCAATCTACATCTAACAAGATAACTCACAAAGAAACAGCTAACAACAAATGGAACCTACCAGCAGACTTCATCCACCTATATCTAACAAGATAACTCACAAACAAACAGCTAACAACAAATGGAACCTACGAGCGGACTTTATCAATCTAAATCTAACAAGATAACTGACTAATAAACAGCTAACAACAAATGGAACATACCAGCAGACTTCATCCGTCTACATCCAACAAGATAACTCACAAACAAACAGCTAACAACAAATGGAACCTACGAGCAGACTTCATCAATCTACATCTAACAAGATAACTGACTAATAAACAGCTAACAACAAATGGAACTTACGAGCAGACTTCATCTATCTACATCTACCAAGAGAAACTGACAAACAAACAGCTAACAACAAATGGAACCTACGAGGCCGACTTCATCCATCTACATCTAACATGATAACTCACAGACAAACAGGTAACAACAAATGAAACCTACGAGGCCGACTTCATCCATCTACATCTAACATGATAACTCACAAACCAACAGCTAACAACAAATGGAACCTACCAGCTGACTTCATCCATCTACATCTAACAAGATAATTCACAAAGAAACAGCTAACAACAAATGGAACCTACGAGCAGACTTCATCTATTTACATCTAACAAGATAACTCACAAACAAACAGCTAACAACAAATGGAACCTACGAGCAGACTTGATCTATTTACATCTAACAAGATAACTCACAAACAAAAAGCTAACAACAAATGGAACCTACCAGCACACTTCATCCGTCTACATCTAACATGATAACTCACAGACAAACAGGTAACAACAAATGGAACCTACAAGGCCGACTTCATCCATCTAAATCTAACAAGATAACTGACTAATAAACAGCTAACAACAAATGGAACATACCAGCAGACTTCATCCATCTACATCCAACAAGATAACTCACAAACAAACAGCTAACAACAAATGGAACCTACCAGCTGACTTCATTCATCTACATCTACCAAGATAACTCACAAACAAACAGCTAACAACAAATGGAACCTAGCAGCTGACTTCATCCATCTACATCTAACATGATAACTCACAAACCAACAGCTAACAACAAATGGAACCTACCAGCTGACTTCATCCATCTACATCTAACAAGATAATTCACAAAGAAACAGCTAACAACAAATGGAACATACCAGCAGACTTCATCCGTCTACATCCAACAAGATAACTCACAAACAAACAGCTAACAACAAATGGAACCTACGAGCAGACTTCATCAATCTACATCTAACAAGATAACTGACTAATAAACAGCTAACAACAAATGGAACTTACGAGCAGACTTCATCTATCTACATCTACCAAGAGAAACTGACAAACAAACAGCTAACAACAAATGGAACCTACGAGGCCGACTTCATCCATCTACATCTAACATGATAACTCACAGACAAACAGGTAACAACAAATGAAACCTACGAGGCCGACTTCATCCATCTACATCTAACATGATAACTCACAAACCAACAGCTAACAACAAATGGAACCTACCAGCTGACTTCATCCATCTACATCTAACAAGATAATTCACAAAGAAACAGCTAACAACAAATGGAACCTACGAGCAGACTTCATCTATTTACATCTAACAAGATAACTCACAAACAAACAGCTAACAACAAATGGGACCTACGAGCAGACTTGATCTATTTACATCTAACAAGATAACTCACAAACAAACAGCTAACAACAAATGGAACCTACCAGCACACTTCATCCGTCTACATCTAACATGATAACTCACAGACAAACAGGTAACAACAAATGGAACCTACGAGGCCGACTTCATCCATCTACATCTAACATGATAACTCACAAACCAACATATAACAATAAATGGAACATACCAGCAGACTTCATCCATCTACATCTAACAAGATAATTCACAAAGAAACAGCTAACAACAAATGGAACCTACGAGCAGACTTCATCTATTTACATCTAACAAGATAACTCACAAACAAACAGCTAACAACAAATGGAACCTACGAGCAGACTTGATCTATTTACATCTAACAAGATAACTCACAAACAAACAGCTAACAACAAATGGAACCTACCAGCACACTTCATCCGTCTACATCTAACATGATAACTCACAGACAAACAGGTAACAACAAATGGAACCTACGAGGCCGACTTCATCCATCTACATCTAACATGATAACTCACAAACCAACATATAACAATAAATGGAACATACCAGCAGACTTCATCCATCTACATCCAACAAGATAACTCACAAACAAACAGCTAACAACAAATGGAACCTACCAGCTGACTTCATTCATCTACATCTACCAAGATAACTCACAAACAAACAGCTAACAACAAATGGAACCTACCAGCTGACTTCATCCATCTACATCTAACAAGATAATTCACAAACAAACAGCTAACAACAAATGGAACCTACGAGCGGACTTTATCAATCTACATCTAACATGATAACTCACAAACCAACATATAACAATAAATGGAACATACCAGCAGACTTCATCCATCTACATCCAACAAGATAACTCACAAACAAACAGCTAACAACAAATGGAACCTACCAGCTGACTTCATTCATCTACATCTACCAAGATAACTCACAAACAAACAGCTAACAACAAATGGAACCTAGCAGCTGACTTCATCCATCTACATCTAACAAGATAATTCACAAACAAACAGCTAGCAACAAATGGAACCTACGAGCGGACTTTATCAATCTAAATCTAACAAGATAACTGACTAATAAACAGCTAACAACAAATGGAACATACCAGCAGACTTCATCCGTCTACATCCAACAAGATAACTCACAAACAAACAGCTAACAACAAATGGAACCTACGAGCAGACTTCATCAATCTACATCTAACAAGATAACTGACTAATAAACAGCTAACAACAAATGGAACTTACGAGCAGACTTCATCTATCTACATCTACCAAGAGAAACTGACAAACAAACAGCTAACAACAAATGGAACCTACGAGGCCGACTTCATCCATCTACATCTAACATGATAACTCACAGACAAACAGGTAACAACAAATGAAACCTACGAGGCCGACTTCATCCATCTACATCTAACATGATAACTCACAAACCAACAGCTAACAACAAATGGAACCTACCAGCTGACTTCATCCATCTACATCTAACAAGATAATTCACAAAGAAACAGCTAACAACAAATGGAACCTACGAGCAGACTTCATCTATTTACATCTAACAAGATAACTCACAAACAAACAGCTAACAACAAATGGGACCTACGAGCAGACTTGATCTATTTACATCTAACAAGATAACTCACAAACAAACAGCTAACAACAAATGGAACCTACCAGCATACTTCATCCGTCTACATCTAACATGATAACTCACAGACAAACAGGTAACAACAAATGGAACCTACGAGGCCGACTTCATCCATCTACATCTAACATGATAACTCACAAACCAACATATAACAATAAATGGAACATACCAGCAGACTTCATCCATCTACATCCAACAAGATAACTCACAAACAAACAGCTAACAACAAATGGAACCTACGAGCTGACTTCATCAATCTAAATGTAACAAGATAACTGACTAATAAACAGCTAACAACAAATGGAACATACCAGCAGACTTCATCCGTCTACATCCAACAAGATAACTCACAAACAAACAGCTAACAACAAATGGAACCTACCAGCTGACTTCATCCATCTACATCTAACAAGATAATTCACAAACAAACAGCTAACAACAAATGGAACCTACGAGTAGAATTCATCTATTTACATCTAACAAGATAACTCACAAACAAACAGCTAACAACAAATGGAACCTACCAGCAGACTTCATCCGTCTACATCTAACAAGATAGCTCACAAACAAACAGGTAACAACAAATGGAACCTACGAGTAGAATTCATCTATTTACATCTAACAAGATAACTCACAAACAAACAGCTAACAACAAATGGAACCTACCAGCAGACTTCATCCGTCTACATCTAACAAGATAACTCACAAACAAACAGCTAACAACAAATGGAACCTACGAGTAGAATTCATCTATTTACATCTAACAAGATAACTCACAAACAAACAGCTAACAACAAATGGAACCTACCAGCAGACTTCATCCGTCTACATCTAACAAGATAACTCACAAACAAACAGCTAACAACAAATGGAACCTACGAGTAGAATTCATCTATTTACATCTAACAAGATAACTCACAAACAAACAGCTAACAACAAATGGAACCTACCAGCAGACTTCATCCGTCTACATCTAACAAGATAGCTCACAAACAAACAGGTAACAACAAATGGAACCTACGAGTAGAATTCATCTATTTACATCTAACAAGATAACTCACAAACAAACAGCTAACAACAAATGGAACCTACCAGCACACTTCATCCGTCTACATCTAACATGATAACTCACAAACAAACAGCTAACAACAAATGGAACCTACCAGCAGACTTCATCCGTCTACATCTAACAAGATAACTCACAAACAAACAGCTAACAACAAATGGAACCTACGAGTAGAATTCATCTATTTACATCTAACAAGATAACTCACAAACAAACAGCTAACAACAAATGGAACCTACCAGCAGACTTCATCCGTCTACATCTAACAAGATAGCTCACAAACAAACAGCTAACAACAAATGGAACCTACGAGTAGAATTCATCTATTTACATCTAACAAGATAACTCACAAACAAACAGCTAACAACAAATGGAACCTACCAGCAGACTTCATCCGTCTACATCTAACAAGATAGCTCACAAACAAACAGCTAACAACAAATGGAACCTACGAGTAGAATTCATCTATTTACATCTAACAAGATAACTCACAAACAAACAGCTAACAACAAATGGAACCTACCAGCAGACTTCATCCGTCTACATCTAACAAGATAGCTCACAAACAAACAGCTAACAACAAATGGAACCTACGAGTAGAATTCATCTATTTACATCTAACAAGATAACTCACAAACAAACAGCTAACAACAAATGGAACCTACCAGCAGACTTCATCCGTCTACATCTAACAAGATAACTCACAAACAAACAGCTAACAACAAATGGAACCTACGAGTAGAATTCATCTATTTACATCTAACAAGATAACTCACAAACAAACAGCTAACAACAAATGGAACCTACCAGCAGACTTCATCCGTCTACATCTAACAAGATAGCTCACAAACAAACAGCTAACAACAAATGGAACCTACGAGTAGAATTCATCTATTTACATCTAACAAGATAACTCACAAACAAACAGCTAACAACAAATGGAACCTACCAGCAGACTTCATCCGTCTACATCTAACAAGATAACTCACAAACAAACAGCTAACAACAAATGGAACCTACGAGTAGAATTCATCTATTTACATCTAACAAGATAACTCACAAACAAACAGCTAACAACAAATGGAACCTACCAGCACACTTCATCCGTCTACATCTAACATGATAACTCACAAACAAACAGCTAACAACAAATGGAACCTACCAGCAGACTTCATCCGTCTACATCTAACAAGATAACTCACAAACAAACAGCTAACAACAAATGGAACCTACGAGTAGAATTCATCTATTTACATCTAACAAGATAACTCACAAACAAACAGCTAACAACAAATGGAACCTACCAGCAGACTTCATCCGTCTACATCTAACAAGATAGCTCACAAACAAACAGCTAACAACAAATGGAACCTACGAGTAGAATTCATCTATTTACATCTAACAAGATAACTCACAAACAAACAGCTAACAACAAATGGAACCTACCAGCAGACTTCATCCGTCTACATCTAACAAGATAACTCACAAACAAACAGCTAACAACAAATGGAACCTACGAGTAGAATTCATCTATTTACATCTAACAAGATAACTCACAAACAAACAGCTAACAACAAATGGAACCTACCAGCAGACTTCATCCGTCTACATCTAACAAGATAGCTCACAAACAAACAGCTAACAACAAATCCAGAAATGCAAATTCCTAAACACATCATGATGGTATTTAACCGTGCGTTCTCTCGATGAGGGTACGACGTTTAAGTCCTTAAATCCTTTTATAATTAATAAACGGATAACAGTAGAACTTGTATAGTTCGAACCCCTAGGGACTGATGAAAAAGTTCGAATTATCCAAAATTCGTGTTACAAACGTTTTTGAAAATAAAGTGCTTAAATATCGAAATTCATATTTTCACACAGTCTTTAATTAAAACAAAAAATAAATTTAATTTAAAGAAAAACAAAAATTGCACAAATTAATGATTATGTAAATAAATAAATAACTTTCCAATAAATTAAAAATAAAAGTCTATTGTTTTTTTAAAAAAGTCTAAAATTTTAGTTTGCTTGTTTGATTGAAGGCTGTCGGAGACCAAAGAAGATTCTAAAACATTTAATGATTTAAAAACATTCTCACTGACATAATTTTTACTTTCTATAAATCGTCTTAATTCCTTTATATACAAGAGTGATTGGACTGGACTCGGAACGGGGGTTTTCTGGGTTACTGTAGACTCATCATGCTTTTGAGAAGCTGCGAATCTCTTCCAGAACATGGCCGATTATTTCGGCTTCAGTTAAGTCACCGCACACTGCGACATCTTCATCTACATTATTGAAATCTTCATAGGTTATCCGACAGTCTGGAACGATGTCTTGTCATCCGTCCACTGGTTGAAAATCGTCAACAGAAACGATGCGACTTAGTCCACTTTCTTATGATTGTTAAAGAAAAAAAAGCTATTTTAAAACAGTTACCCGAGGGGGGAACATTTTAACAATATTTAAGATAGACCCTCTTTCTGTTCACTCCCCACTGGAGGTGCAGACTCGTAACAAATTCGAATTAACCAACATTTTATTCGAATTATTCATGATTTTTGTTTACACTATTTATGGACTAAATTCTAGTGACCGAGACAGTATCAACTGTGAGCCTATTCGATTGTATACCAGCATACAAACAGTAGCGGTCTCAGTGCGCCATACCGTCTTTCTTTTAAATATTACTAGGTAAGTATTAACGTTTATTTTGTTTTTATGATCAACATGGTGGGTTTCAGTCCTTGTGTGCAGCAAAAACTATCCAAAGAAATTGAATCAAGCTCAAAAACTGAAATACCCACCAGCGCGGTTCCTCGTTACCTCCATAGGGAGAGCCCCTTATGAGGTTGACCTCACGACGCAAGCCGGAAGTGCCGACTAGAAAATTTCTCTTTTCAGACCTCATAGATCATGAAAATATAGGTGGTTAAAATTTGTATATAGGTACTATATATATGTTTGTCTGTTAACTCTCTGGCAAGCTCAAAAATGGACCGATTTTGACGAAATTTGGTACAAAAATCTGTCGTCTAATTAGAAAGGTCAAGTTAGTTAACCAGCAGAATCCGCCCTCTGGAAGATGGTGGGAGGAAATCCGCGCTCGGGGGAAATCGTAACGCTTACGTTTTTGAGTTCATATGCTTGCAGGTACTTGTTTTATAGGTTTCTTAACATAGGAAAACGAATGAAACCATTTTTAAGGCGATATCTGTAACCGTTTTTGGGAAAAGTGGAACAAATGTTTTTGTAAGTCATTATTTTTTTGTGGGTACTTAGAATCTCAACTATGATGTTTAAATTTTGGTTACATTTTGAATTAAGGAAGTATGCGAAAAAAAAAGTTTATTAATAGACATAAATAGTTTTTGGATCGCTGTACATTTTTTGTAAATATCACAAAACCGGTTTCAAAATCGTGGTAAGTGGAAGGTGATCAATCGAACGCTTGCTAAATTCTCTACAGAAAAGGTTCTGAAACAATATTCGATGGGGCAATGTCAATCAGAGAAATAAGTGCTTAAAACTTAAAAAGTGTTTGTTTTGTTCTTTTGAACCGGTTATTGTCATTGTTTAACTCGCTTTTATTGCATTTATCAGTAAAATTAGTATTTTAGTAAAATAAGCCAAGAAACTATGAAAGGTATTGGTAATATGTTTGGAGTGGCTGTGGAAATCATGATGGCTGTGGCTAATCATGATGGCGTATACATAGGTTTGTTTTGAATTCTCCTATCTATATAACCTTCCTCATAGCCTACAATTGAAGCTATCATTATTTCTTATTTTATAGAAAGATTTAACCCACAAGGGAATGGAATTTTATTTGCCATGAAGCACTTATTTACAGTTGATTATAACAGTAAAATGAATTTGCTCGTAAAACAAGAAACTTAAAATGACAACGAATTTTTGGTTGTTTGGAATAGAACCTTCTGAGCAGTAGTCGAAGAGTGAGTACGTTTTCCGTACATAATTGTATTGACTTATTCAGCCTTCCTCAAGAATGAGGATTAAAAATTATCCGCTTCTGTGTAAGTTGGCTACTGTCAGTTTCCTGTGATTTGTGATGCCTAATCTATTCCATTTCTTCGAGATGCACGGAACTGCGCTATGATGACGCAGTTCCTGCGAGTCATCATAATTTTTTGTATATTTACCTTCCCAGTGGGTAAATACCCAATTTATATTTACCTTCCCACTGGGTATTTACTCGCCCCACATCACTGCTGGTACCAAACCAGACCGCATGAGCGTATATAGAAAATAATTTCGGGAGGGGCTGGAAAAATTTCGGGGGGGGGCTGAGACCATTTCCGGGGTAAGGAATATGAAAAATTTAGACCTTGCAATATTTTTAGGCAACTAAAACGCTATTACGCCTAAAATAAACTATTTTTTATTAACTAAGTGCTCTTATATAATTTATTTTTAAGGTTTTTATGAAACATTTTTACCATCAAATGAAAATTTCGGGGGGGGGGGCTGCAGGCCCCTCAGCCCTCCCTTATCCTTATATACGCCCATGCCAGACCAGTCATGAGTGTGATAGTATGCGTAGAATTGTCGGTTTGTTAAGGGATAAATTTGTTACAATGGTGTGTGAGCTTCTTGTAGATTTTAGTGAACGTGGTGTCCCCAAGCATGGCTACATATTCTCTGTGTCAGCGTATACTATGGTATTTCGAAATTAGAGAATTAACTGATG
The DNA here is from genome assembly GCA_946811695.1 of Gonocerus acuteangulatus. Taxonomy (NCBI): domain Eukaryota; kingdom Metazoa; phylum Arthropoda; class Insecta; order Hemiptera; family Coreidae; genus Gonocerus; species Gonocerus acuteangulatus. The sequence continues at coordinate 159,638,087 of OX328123.1, forward strand.
TACTATTTTAAGCTGTGGTACGCCTTCAAATTTATAAATATATCTTAACATATATGGTTGCGATTACTGCTTATTATTCAGTTTTTGTTTTCGAAATACAAAGCATCCCTCATCCAATTTCTTTTGATTTTTAAGACATATTATTGTCTGAAACTCGACCTGAAAGATAAATGTGAAAGCTGATCCCCGCCTCATTGTTAATAAGAGATTCGAATCTTGTATACAAAACGTAATCTCGATGAGTCAGACGATTTCTGAAACTGAATCTATTTGAAATCTTACAGCAAGACAATAAATGGGCTCAGTGCCAAAGGTGACTAACCCACAATTAGAACAAACTGAGAAAATAGAAGTCAAGAAGAATCTAAAAAAATGAGTGTTGGTGACAGAAATGATTTTAATTGGACCAATTAAAATCATTTCTGTCACGAAACTATATTTTTTTAGATTCTTCTTAACTTTAATTCCAATTTTCTCAGTTTGTTCTAATTGTGGGTTAGTCACCTTTGGCATTGAGATCTTCAATTAATTAGTTGACAGTACGATCAGACGAAGACCACATTGATGAAAACTCTCGTTTTATATCATTGTGTGCAGATATTTTAAAAACTTAAATAAATTATTAATCCGAATTGCAGGAGCTGCGTCATCAAAGCGCGGTTCCGTTCATATCCCTAGTGCTATTTTTTTATTTTTTATTTATTTATTTATTTTTATTACGGCGCATCGACATAAATCTTGGCCATTAGCGCCCTAGTGCTATTATTAAAGGAATAGAAGCTGTTATTAATAGGTTTTGATCTTTCGTGAAAAATATACAACGAAATCTCAAAGAGAAATAATATAAGATTTTAAGGGCGACAAGTTGAATAGGTATCCCAAGCTGATATTACTCCATCCTTTTTCTCAACGTTCGCTCTTGAAAGCACTATAGTACAATTTCCCATTTTCTTAGGTTTTTTTAATTAATTACTCATTTTACTGTTAAAAGCAATTAAAAAAAACACTGACCTATTAAAAATTCCGACTCACAGGAACTGCGTCATCTTAGTCCAGTTCCGTTCTTATCTCTAGTGTCATTTGGAAAGCTTTGCCTAGAAATGAACATAATATTATCAAATGTCAGACCTGTCATTTTAGAAATGGTGTATGCCCCATCAGGTAGAAATGGGGCACTTTCACCTACACAAGCTAACATTATGCTTATTCTGGAGAAAACAACTAAAGTAAATTTTGGAATCGCCTTTTCTCAGAAATGGTTATTCCAATGAAAAAAGGTGTAGGGACAAGTTTTGTACATAATTTCATGATCTACAATTGTTGTCTTAACTGTTTTTATCATAAAACTAAACGTTTTGCTGAAAATTCCGAATAAAAAACTTTTTTTCTGAACTGTGACCTCGAATAAAATTGTTTGCACTCATGGGATCGATAAGGGCCTTTCCAAGTTCCATTATAATGGTGTTTCTCATTTTCATGCAGATTTTCAGCTTGCGATGAGTTTATGCAAGTGGACCAATATTTTAATTTCAATTCCATTCCGTAATGAGTGGATCCTTATGATATGACCTTCGAAGAATGCGAAAATATTATGCACTTAGGAAAGTTGTTTAGTTTCATATATTTTTTACTTCCTACTATATTAATAATTTTTTTTCTATACTTTAGTTAGGTTTACTTTTTTTAAAATTAAACAGTTATTATGAATTTATAAATTGTTATTTGAATAAACCGAATAAGCCGGATAAATACCAAACAAAATCTGGTAAAATATCGAGAGAATAAAGAGCAAAGTAAATATCCTTTTGAAGTATCATTTAATACATTAGTCATGGCTGATTAGGTAAATTAGATCAAACGTTCACGAGATGCCATCATGCGAAAGAACGCTTTTTGTTGGGACGGAGGGAAGGATGAGGACTGTCAAAGTGGCCAGTCAGCCAGCAACTGTCAAAGCAATACAAGCATAACCTGTACAAAACCTTTTAATACATATATCGTATCAAAAAGCGTCTCTTTTAGGGATCAGATTGCATTAGCTCTTGTTATTTATATATTGATCGATCGTATCATATAAAAAGTCGTAAACCAAATTGTTGTCTGGCGATTCCACTCAAAAATGATGTTGGTTTTATTATTATTTGAGATTAAAATATGTAAGGTGCATCGCCTTTTTTTTTGTTGCACGGTGTTTCGGGTAATTTCTATAGTGCCTTCTTGAATAAGAATTGCTTTAAGCACTCATTGATCCAAGCCGGATTAAATCACAACTAAAAACATTTCGAAAAAAATAAAATGTATTCGCCTAGAAAGGCGTTCAACTTGTATTACCCGTTTCAAAACGCTTCAAAATAGCCCGTGTGTTATTTGTAAGTGGGAGTAGAAATTTAAATAAATAGAATGACTACAGAAATCGGACTGCTGTAAAAGGGAAATAATTTACAAACACACACACATATATATATATATATATATATATATATATATATATATATATATATATATATATATATATATATAGGTGGACCAGGTCAGAATCGAAGAAGACTGCTGGCAACAATCACTAGCTGCACCTTGCTTTATGCAGCTCCCGTTTGGTCGAGCGCAATGGAAGTAAAGGCATACGCCTGCTCTTGCAAAAGTGTTTATCCTCGAAGTGCTTTACGTGTCGTTCGAGATTTCCGTACTGTATCGTATGACGCAGTGTGTGTTTTAGCAGACATGCCTCCAATTGATCTCTTGGCAGAGGAACGTAATAGGATCTACCGAAGGAAAAGAGATCCAGACGCTCACTGGAAGACGATTGCAAAAGAGGAGAAGAGCGTGACTATGGAGAGCTGGCAAAGACATTGGAACTAGATAATGTGGCTTCATGCCTCACATGTGCCCCGGTAGAGGAAACAGCGCATCATGTATACTTCGAATGCCCAAGATTTTCTATAGAAAAGGCCGAATTAGAAAGAAAACTAGGAGAGGCACTGACACCAGAAAACCTAGTCAGCCTAATCCTACCTAAAGTTGAGAACTGGAAGGATGCAGCGGAATACGCTGCTTTCATCGGCAAGAAGCTCCGTATATTGGAACGGCAGAGAAAAGGCCAGACTGTGGCTTAAATATGAAGTCCAATAAGAAGAAGGCATACGGCCAACACTCCCCCTACGAAGTAGTGCCTGAGGGCGGTTCCGTAAGGTGGTTGAGGTGAAAAGGGAGGTGGTTTTTTAGTGAGTAGGAATCTCACACTGTTATGGCATAGCCCACCTGGTCTAATGAAAGATTTTTATATTTATATATATATATATATATATATATATATATATATATATATATATATACACACACACACACATTTGACTCTCCATAACCGGTTCTCTTATCCGTCGCTCTCCCTGTGTCGGCGGTGTCTCCGAGAGGAATGAGTGACCTATATTGACCCCCGCTACCTATATTGAACGCCCGAGCTAGACCTGCTCGAGGGTTCCAGGAAAACCTTCCCTTCCTAGCTAGCCAAACATTTATTTCGTGGTATTTCATTGAATGGAAGTCGAAGAAGGTATATATTTATTCGTTTTAGAGGCAGGAAGTTGTATTTCTACTAAGAAAATAAATGTTTCTACTAAGGCTCCTGTTGCTGGAACGCCTCATTTTCCATAAAACTAGCCTTTGATTTTGCAATAATCTAAGCAAACATATGTAATTTAGTTCGTAATTAAATATTTTTAATTATATATATGTGTGTGTATATATATATATATATATATATATATATATATATACTTTTTCTTCCATTGTTGACCTTAAACTCAATATACTTGTTTTTTGTAGCCAATAGGTCATAAAAACACTCCTTTCACTTCCTGTATTTTATTATTTTCACCCTAACCTTATACATGTATAATGTACAAATAATTTTAGGAAATACCCTTTGAGGAGGAGCAGAATAGCTCGAAACCGGTTAGGGTGAAAATAATAAAATACAGGAAGTGAAAGGAGTGTTTTTATGACCTATTGGCTACAAAAAACAAGTATATATATATATATATATATATATATATATATATATATATACATATATATTTAGGAGAAGGTTTTGTACCTTTGACCACTTTGCAAACTTTTATTTTTATTAGCTTGAATACTGAAGCTAAATTCATTTTTTTATTTTATTTTAATTAGTACTCTATTGTTTATGATATTTAATTCTTTCTAGGTTCTAGCTTTACCCTAACTAGTTTTTATTAATTTTTTAAAAAATAATCGTACTGTGGTCAATGGTACAACATATAGTTGTACCTTTGACCATGGGGTGTTGTACCACTGACCACATAAAAACAACACAGCAGCGCAGAAAAAAAAATGTATTCAGTAATATTGTAAATAAATTTAAGTTAAATTCACGCAGGACAAGCGTATAAGCATCGTAAAAAGTATTTCACGCAGGAGCTGCATAACTAAGCACTTCCCTTAGAATTTTTGTAGTGTAGACTACATTACTGAATAATTTGCTGTAAATAACCTATATAAATAAAATAAAAACGTGAATAGTTCTGCTAATTTACATTTCTTATGGGAACTGTTCAATTATTAATTTTGTAAATAATTTGCTTCCAGAGTTATGTTAATACATGATACTGTACTACTTAATAAATACACAAAAACTTCATTTTCCGTCTTTTGATCTGACGCAGGAACAGGATACAGTCCCCCTAGTGAGAGATAGCGCTCCTTGCGGCGGCTTTGGGAACATACGTTAGGCAGGCTAATTGTAATGAAACAGAGTTTAAAGTAAACCCTCCTTTCCAATAGACCGATTTACTTCATTTTTACAACACTGCTTTCTCATGAGATACCCACGACGTATACCGCGTTTCGTTACAATACAGCAGAAATTACGACCGGTCTGAGTATATTAGTACTTTAGGTCGTGAGTAACCCCCCCCCCCCTCCAAATAACCCGATTTAGTTTATTTTTACAACGAATTTTTCTCTGTTGATTACCACCACGAATACCGAGTTTCGTTGAAATGTAACAAAAATTACGGCTGGCAGTGGCAAATTGGTATTGTGGGTAAGGAGAAAACCCCCCCTCCTAATGAACCGATTTAGTTTATTTTTACAACGTATTTCTCTCTTTAGATCAAAATAACGAATACCGAGTTTCGTTGTAATATAACAAAAACTACGGCTGGTATGATCAAATTTGTGTTTTGGGTCCGGAGTAAACCCCCCCCCCCCCGTCCCGGTGGACCGATTTTGGTGGTTAACGAACTCGTTCAATCGTTTGCTAATTGAACGCTATATACCACGTTTCGTGAAGAAAAAACAAATACTCTGGCCGCTATCGTGTTAACAGACACACACACACACACACACACACACACACACACACACACACATATATATATATATATAAATTTTAACGGGGGTCATTTCCGGTGTCTACTAGGTAGGATCGATAAAGATTTGAAGACATTTTTCAAAAATTCCGACATGAGTGCAACCTCAATAGCTACTTTCCTTCGGAGGAAAGTGCTAAAAGCTATTATTGATAGTATGTTATCCAGCTTTATATGCTAAAAAAAAAAACACTCCAAATGATAAGCGTTTTAACTGTCAAGCAGATCCACTCGCAATAGTGGGGTATGGGAGTTAGACATGCGCGCCGAGGCTGAATTTTCAGGCGGCGGCGTGCCGGACTAAAATGACCGGCGGCGCGCGCGGCTTGGGGTATTTTTTCAACCCCCAAGGGAGATGTTAAAATTTGTATAACAGTATGTGTGTATATATATATATATATATATATATATATATATATATATATATATATATATATATATATATGTATAGGCTCAAAAATGGTCCGATTTTGATGAACTTTGGTAAGAAAATCGTCTAATTTGAAACGTCAAGTTCGTTAGCCAGCAGAATCCGCCCTCCGGAACATGGGGTTTGGCACGAAATTTGCGCGAAAAAACCGCAACGGTTACGTTTTCGGGTTTATATGCTTGCAGGTACTCGCGTAATATGTTCCTTAACATACGATAACAAATGAAACCATTTTTAAGGCGATATCTGTAACAGTTATTGAGATAAGTGGAACAAACTCATTTTGCGGTTAGGGTACATGAAATCGTGGGATTCCATTTAAATGTGTTCTATGAGTTTGAAACTCATCTAAACTAAGATGTTGATTACATTTGGAGTGAAGAAAGTATTCGAAAAAATATTTTATGAGTAGACATGAAAAATGTTGGGATCTTCGTATTTTTTAGTAAATATCTTTAAATCGGTTGGAAAATCGTGGCAAGGGGAAGGTTCCTATTCGAAAGCTTACTAATGTCTCTACATAAATTGTTATAAAATAATTTTCCATGGGGCGAGGTTAATCGGAGAAATGAGGGCTTGAATCTTCGAAAGCCTTTGTTCTTTTGAACGGGGTTGTGTTTGTTTAACTCACTTGTTAGATAAATTGTAATTATCTGAAAAATTAGTCTATTAGTAAAAGAAGACAAAAAAATGAGAAACTTAATGATGGGTGGGGGCCGTTATCCCGGGACACCGAAGGAGCTTCGCAAATTGGAAAACATTCCATATGTGTCAAATTGATTTGAGAAATATAGGCAGGTTCAGCCTAAATTTGTTGGAATGGGATCTATATTTTGTTAATGTTCGTAAACATTGTTTTTTTTTTTTGGTGTGTTTAACGGCGTATCTACATTAGGGCTATTAACGCCGCGTAAACATTGTTATTCCAAATTATATCGCGAGTACAAAAATGAAGCCCCCCCCTGAGACCACGGGCCCCTGACCAATTGTCCTCTGTGCCCCCTTGGACCATGGGCGTATATAAGGGGGGGGGGTTGAGGAGGCTGCAGCCATGGTAATCATATCAGTCAATTTTGCCAGTTTTTTTCTATTGTTGAGGATTGATGAAAATTAAATAGAAACTTTTCTGCAAACGGCGTTTATTCTCATTTCGTACAAAACTTTTCAAAGATGAAAATAATTTGCCAATGTTATTCGCAGAAGACTGTTGAAATATGGTACAAATCAGTAATTTTTATAAAAATAATGAATGATTTTGAATGCAAATTTTCCTTTTAATGAATGAATTCATCTGCAGCGCCTCGACTTTGAGCGTATTTACCTGTAAAATTTTAGGAGAAGCCCTTTGTAACTCTCCGTTACTAAAGTCAGGGTCTCCAGGCAGGGATAGGCGCCAAGCGCACGTCTTCGTGCCTAAGTCCTTAACGGTTCTCCTCAGTTACTCAGTTCGTTCACTGCTACTTTCGTGGTCGTGCTGTTTGTCCATCTCAGCAAAGACGCAAAGTCCAGTTATTTTCCTTTCAGAGTGTTTTCACTATGTCCAGTGAAAAGTGTTTTATTTGTGAAAAAGATTTGAGTGAGGGTCTCGTGAAAGGGGTCAAGGAAAAAAGTAATAGAAACTTTTCGTGATGCTAGTAAAAAAATAAATGATAGGATGGGAGTTCTGTTGGCGGGCAAAATATCTGTAAAAGTACACGTTTCATTTCAGAAAAATTGCACAAATGAAAAAATGATAGCTGCTTACCTGAAAAAGGCTGCACAACCAAGCGCATCTACGGGAAAAGTAAGATCATCTTCTGAGTTTTACTTCAAAACAAATTGTTTTGTGTGCGGAACAAGTATTCTTGAAGATTACACAAGGTCACAACAACGACTGCCTCATCATAAACGTAATTTTGTAATTCAGGTGATGAAAATAGATATGGAAGGTAAAGTTATGAAACAGGCTTAACTACATGGAGATTATTTCGGTGCAGCAATTATCAAGAGGATCCAGTCAATAACTGATATGATGTCTGCTGATTGTCAGTATCATGAGAAATGTTTAAAAAAACCTGTAGAATAGGCCCAAAGTTAATGAAAAAAAGAAATTTGGCCCCCACGTTGGATTTTCACAAAACGAAATTTTCACTTTTACGGAAAGCAATGACGAGGAATTTAACCCCAGACCTTCAAGAAAAAATTGCAGATTTCTTGAACGATGAAGACAGATCGCATTATTTTGTTGCCTTCAAGCTATAGCTAACCGTGGTGCTACTTCAAAGCTATGGATTGAATATTTCGAAATTTTTACGCTTGTTAAACTATTCTTCAGCTTCATAAACAATTTAACAATTTGGAAATATTGAATCCATAGCTTTGAAGTAGTACATCGGTTAGATAAGGCTTGAAGCTGTGCAGAAAACTTGATTTTTAATTCTTCTACAAGAAATCTGCATGTTCTTTTAAACTCCTATAATTTTACAGGTAAATTCGCTGGAGATTACTGATTTCTCCCATATTTTAACAATCTTTTTCGTGGAACCATGCGATCTACGAAAACATGTTTAGAGACATAAATTGTTGGTAATTTCATCTTCTTTATTTTACTACAAATTTTCGTTTTGCGTAAATAACTTGCTTGTGAAACCATACCATATCCGGCGCAACAACCCGTCACCGAGTCTGGGCCGCCTCTAAAAGCCTCCGCCAGAGGGCTCGGTCCTGTGCAGCAGCTTTCCGGTTTCGGGCTCCCAGCAAGTCTCGCGCATCTGAGTTGACAGCATCTTCCCATCTCATATTTGGTCAGCCAACTCTCCGTTTTCCGAGCATCTTATCGGTCAGTATCTTTTTGGTCAGATCGCTATCCTTCTTTCTCACCACATGGCCTGCCCAGCGAAGCCTTCCAATTTTAATGAATTTGGCAGCATCTATGTCACCATATGTCACAACTCCGCATTCTTCCGTCTCCTCCATAAGTCTCCATCTCTAACGGGACCAAAGATCCTTCTAAGTATATTCCTTTCAAAAGTCGAGATTCTTGATTCGTCTGCTTTAGTTGTGGCCCAAGCTTCCGCCCCATAAGTTAACACTGGCCGGACCAACGTTTTATACAGATTGATCCTGGTCCCTTTAAAGAGGGAACGGCTTCTAAAGTGTCTGGAGAGCCCAAAGAAGCATCGGTTTGCCGCCACAATTCTTCTGCTGATCTCCTGGGTGATGTCATTCACTGCATTAACCTCAGTTCCCAGGTATACAAAGCTGTTGACCCTCTCAAACTTATACGGTCCAACTTCAAACTTTCTGGTCCCTCCTCCTATACCTCCAACTCTTAAGTATTTTGTCTTGTCTTCATTGACAACTAGGCCAAGAAGCTTAGCTTCTGTCTCAAAAGCGAGGAATGCCTCTTTCCGGACCGCTCCGACCTGGCCACAATGTCGAAGTCATCTGCGTATCCTAAGAGCTGGACCGTGCTGTTAAAGAGGGTGTGCCTTTGCTGAAGACCAGAGCGGCGCACTGCTCTTTCGGCTGCAAAATTAAAAAGGAGACATGCTAGGGCATCTCCTTGTCTCACCCCACTATTAGTGCTGAATGAGTCAGACACGTCAGTTCCCAGGCGTACAGAGCAACATGAGTTTTTCATCGTCATCCTCACCAATCTGATCAGTTTTCCGGGGATATTCATCTTCTCGAGAGCCTGATAGAGTGCTGGCCTTGAGACGCTGTCGTACGCTGACTTGAAGTCCAGAAAGAGGTGATGCGTGACTATTTTGTACTCCTTGCATTTTTCAAGCATCATCCTCAGGGAGAAGATCTGGTCCGTAGTGGACTTACCTCTTCTAAATCCCGCCTGGTACTTCCCAATCTCTTTCTCAGCGTAGGGAACAAGCCTCTCGTAGAGAACATTTGAGAGGACTTTATACGCGCAGGAAAGGAGGACTATTCCGCGGTAATTCCTGCAATCCATCTGATCTCCCTTTTTATGGAGAGGGTAGATTACTCCTCGGTTCCAATCTCGGGGAATTTCTTCATTTTCCCAGATGGACATGATGAGGTGGTGGAGTTCCTTTAGTAGTCCTGTTCCACCATAACGCAGAAGCTCTGCCTGAATTCCATCCTGTCCCGGTGCCTTGTTGTTCTTCAGCTTATTTATCGCGTCTTGAACTTCCTCATCGTCCGGTGGCTCAACATCATTTGGAATTTCTTCGGCCTCTATTCCCGCTATTGTGTCTTGTGGTTCATCCTTGTTAAGGGACTTGCTAAAATAACTCCACCACCTATCCAGAATCTCATGCTTGTTTGTGAGGAGGTTCCCATCTTCATCCTTACAGCTTGTAACTCTTGGTTTGAAGACGGCTCTCCCCTCATTAACTTTCTGAAAGAACAGGCGGCTCTCATGCACTGTTCGGTGAGATTCAATGTCCTCCATCTTCTTATTCTCCCATAGTCGCTTCTTCCTACGGTGAGTTCTCTTCTCTCTTCTCCGCTTGTCCCAGTATTCCTCCCGAGAGCGTCTAGTATTGTGCTGTATCACTCTCTTGTAAGCCTCGGTTTTTATGGTCGTGACTGCTTGACATTCATCATCAAACCATGGGGCTCTCCTTACTCTTTCTTGGTACCCTAAGGTCTCCTGGGCTGCTTGCTTCACTGCCTCGGCTATTCCAGCCCAATGGTCATCTATAGCCTCACCTCTGCCTCGTAATACCTCTGTGAGCTTAGCGTCTAGGCATTCCTGGTATGCTTTACATTGGTCTACATCCATCAGTTTCGAGACATCATACCTTCGAGGAACCAAACCAGCAGTCATTCTTTTTGTGGATATTCGAGACCTAATCCTTGCAATGCTCATGTAATGGTCTGAGTCCACATTCGCTCCTCTATAAGGTGAAAAGAACTAAAAAACATGATTTTTAGTGATTTCTTGATGATTTCTCATATTTGCCGAGCATAGTTTTTTTTTGGGGGGGGGGGACAACTTCTGATTCGTTTTCAGCGCCCCTCCCCCCAAAAATAGAATAAACCAAACAAAACAAGTGCACCAAAACTTTCCACTGGGACCCCTTTTTGAGCACCGTTTGACTGGGCTATATGTATTATGCCTGTCTCAAAAGAGAAAGCAAGACGAGAGGACTTCCTAACAAGGAAAGCCCTTGATGAGGTGCGAACAAAGCACGAAAAATGTTAGGCAAAATATTTCGAATTAAGTGTTTGAAGTGAATGAATGGTTTACTACATTAACAACCCCCCTGCCATAGAAAGAAATAAGAAATATATATATATATATATATATATATATATATATATATATATATATGTATATATATTGTGTCGTTGGAGTGTCGGATTCTGGGTCCAAGACCGGCCTACGCTCGGGACCTGTAACTTTTAGACAGCCCCAAACTGTGCGGCACATTTCGGGATAACAATCAAGGATATCACCAAGGTGACCCCCCCCTCCCGGACCCTGGTCGTCATTGCTTTTGAAGGGAATTAGAGTAACATGCCTTCTAGGATTCGCCATACTAGAATTTATGTTTTTTTTCTTCTTGGACCTAAGTGATTTAGGTACAGAGCTTAACAAGAGGTATTACGAAGGCCGATAAGATGACGCAGATCCTGCAAATTGGACTCGCCCCCTTCACCCTTTCCGACTCGTAAGAAAGGATTATCCTCCCCCCCCCTCGGAGGAATAAGGAAGTGGAAAAGTAGGGGCGTTGAAGAGTCATTACATAGCGGATTTAGAAGTAGGCTTTGGGAGGAGACAGGAATAGGAAGAAGACTCGAGAATTCGCCGCCTCCAGGGAGTGGCTGGATCATCTCCAGCCCGGGGGGGTGGGCATGTTTAGCACCAGGATTAGACCAATACTACACCCGCACTTTTTATGCTATCATAACTTCTACACAATCCTTATAGGTCTCCAAGCCACAAGTTTTCTTACCTACTTTTTTTTTATTTTTTATTAAATTCTCTGGCTATGGAAACTTGATATGTACCTATTCGAAATTAGTTCTTAAGAACAGACAGATTTTATAAAACATTATAAAGACCAAAGTGCGTACATTACATGTAACGCAGTACCTGAATGGGTGACCGACCACGTGCTGTTGGCATTATAAAAGGGTGTTAACCTGTAGATAGCCCGGCGCTAATAGCCAAATAGTTGATGCGCCGTTAAAAACGAAAAAAAAAATTACATGTAACGAAATGTAATCGAAAATATTTTTTCTTCAAGAGAAATGCGTTTGGTTGTAAGCCAAACATTGGTTATTTCATATAATAGCTTTAATTTGATATATAGATCTAGTTGTTTCAAAACAATTATGATGCAAATTATTTTTATATATTGTTCTCTTTAAAATATTAGGTTTTGCTGTTATGTGTATTAACGCTTTCGCTGCGGGTGTCATTACGGAGACACTAGCGATCCTACCCGCTTAAAAGAAGGACACTCCTCCATTATTTTTCCCTTTAGATTCAGCTCCGAGTAAAGACAGTTGCCTTCTGTATTGTTTGGGCTTTCCAACAGTGTTTTCCGTTTTCAAATCGGCTGACTGGAAGATTTTGTATGAATTTTTAATAAAAAAAAAAAGTCTACAGTAAATATTGAAACAAAATGTACATCTACATTTAGAATAGCCATAAGTAACCATTATTCTAAACATCCATTGGTCATTAGAGTTATTGAAGCTCATGATTGCCTTCAGAGAAATGGACACGGAGTTCATTTTGTGTGGATTCCAAGGCATTGTGGAATAGCCCAAAATGAAAAGTAGATCTGGCAGCAAAAGTAGCTACTACTGAAGGAGTAGCATTTTACTAGGTACCAAGGAATGACGTTGTTTCTTATATTAAAAGCCAAATAAAATCATCCTTGATCTCTAAATGGTATAATACAAGAGAAACCAAATTAAGGGTAATAAAGCCTTACCCTGTGCCCTGGAGGACTTCGTCTATAGTGGAAAATAAGAGAGCATAGGTGGTCCTTGCTCGGCTCAGGATAGGTCACACAAGATTGACACATTCTTATCTAATGTCGAGGAATGAAACACCAGAGTGCCCAGCTTGTGGTGTCGTAATTTCCATCAAACATATCTTCACTGAATGCCGTGCCTACGAGAATGAAAGGTCTCTATTCGGGCTCACGGGTAATTTGAGTGGAGATGTGGGAGACAGCCCGAAAAGGATGACAAATTTATTTAATTTTTTAGAATATACACAACTCCTAAATAAACTATGATTGTTGTAACACATAGCCCAACAAGGGGCCTAAGTAAACCAAAGCCTGGCTATGTGCTACAAACAGACATCATTGCTCAAGGTAGTTAAATTAACTACCAACTAATATAAAAATTAAGTAACTAAAATGAAATATAAATATCTAATTTATAAATAAAATTTTATTTTATTTATAAATTCAGTTTAATAATTCCATAAAGGCTTAATAACAGTTATTACAAGCATACAATTATAAAATAAATTTCAACCTTTATCAAACTTCAGTGGCGTTAATAACCAAAAAGGTTGGTACGCTTTGAGAAAAGAAAAAAAATACATCCGATACTGAGGTATGAGGAATACCTCAGTATCGGATGTATTTATTTTTTTATTAGGAATTTATATTGATGAAGAATCATTATAGCAGGCTTAGATGAGAAGCTAGAACTAATAATATGTTATAATCTACCAAAAGGTGATTTAGACATCATTGCGAAGATGTACGCTAAATATCCTGTAGCTCGGTGTGTCCTTTAACTGTCTTCCTTAGAATCCTCCACATAGCCGGCACTAACCAGCAAATAATCCTACTACAAATTCTAATGAGGGACGCGTTTTTGAGAGATATTGGGTGTAAAGTAAGTAGACCACTAACTAAAAAGAGAGCAACAGAATCTTGGATTCGTAAATACGTCAAACGGCAAAAATGACCCTGAAAAGGACACCAGAACCAGCACCACAAACGGAGCACAGACTTTCTGGTAGATGTACCGTTTTTCCAAGACACACAGAGAGCAAAGTTTAAATAAGAAAACAAGGATTCTTACATTTATACATATGAATGACATGAAACAAATTTTAGGTAGGTTTAGGGTTAGCGATAAGAACTATTTGAGGGATTAAATTTTTACGCTTTGCGAAAATATATTTCAAAATAAGTACTTGTTTTGTCTTCTTCTATCCCGTAATCAATTTTAATTTAATCATTAAATGACCCTTTGCTCTAATTTATAGAATTATCGAATAAGGCGGAATAAAACTACGCCACACACTTTTTGTTAGACTTCTCTACATGTTTCACACCATTTTGGCACCTCTTTTCATTTCTAGATTAGACGAGGCCCTTCCATTGGAAGGTTCTCCTCCTCAAGTTGAGGCTGAAGTTATGTTTTAAGTATATTCCCCTGAAGAGGCGCGAAAGTGGTGCGAAACATGTAGGGAAGTCTAATAAAAATGTGCGGCATAGTTTTATTGACCTTCCGCCTTATTAGATAAATCTGTCAATTTTAACTCGATTAAGAACTTTACATCATTCAACAAAGTAATATTTTTGATAACTGTATAAAAATAAAATTACAAATAAAGAAAAACGATTAAAATTTTATTATTTATAAAAATACCAGATTTGAGCATTTTAATTAATTATTTGGTTATATAACATAGGTAAAATAGGGTTTACATTAGTGAAATAATAAAGTAGATGCTAATTTTAACCCCTTTATGTGGGGGAGATTTTTTTCATTGGGGTGTTGTGAGCACCCCACCTCCCTACTTACGTTAGGGTAAACCACCTCCATACTTAAGGGTTAAGGCAGGTATACTCACCCTAGGTGATTTCTATCTATCATCGTCATTCGAATTATCGGGCCTCTTCCGAATAGTCCCTACCGTAAATCAACAGACACTGAATGCTCAATAATCATCACCCTGCTCAGAATAAAAGGCTTTTGAGGACTCTGTACCCACGAGCCAAAAGGATGTGCTGAAGCGAGAATTACTTCAAAGAGGAGGTGGAGCATTTGCGGAAGGATTTCCAAAGGAATGGCTACAAGGATAATGAAATAAAGGCTGCACTGGTGGATGTGAGAAAGGGATCGGCCGCAGGAAGTGGAGGAACTAACTCGACGAGTAACCGATGGTTGGGTATCTCTGCCATTCGTACGCGGAGTGTCTGCAAGGGTTGGTAGGCTCTTCGTGAAGCGTCGTATCACATGTGCTTAAAGGCCCTTTGATAAGAATGCCGAGGTCCTGTAAACGAAGGATAGGAGTGACTGCAGAACAAAGGGGTTTATCTACTTCCGTGTGAGTGCAGCAAGGACAGACAGGAAAGAAGGTGTGCACCAGGTTTGCACAACACTGTGTGGACTACAAGCATGGCCGCACCAAAACGTCGGCTGTAGCAAGACATGAGCAGGAGTGTGGAGGGCAGATGCTTTTTGATCAGGTGAAGACGTTGGCGAAGGAGGGTCACCTCAATCGCCGTTTGATTAGGGAAGCTATCGAAACTCGTAATAGGCCCGATCATTTCAATAATGGTGAAGGATGGGAATCACCTAGGGTGTGGGCCATGGCTAGAGCAGGTAGAGGTGGTCAGGACTTTGTCCCCCGGTGGATTATCGGGCAGGACTTTGATCCCGAAAGGATTAACAGGCAGCAGGTAAAATTGCCACGGGTCCAACCATAAATGACATTTTGCTTTCAGATAACGAACATGCTTTATGTACCACCTGAGGAAGCCGCCTGATACATGCCGGCATGTAGGAAGAGATGATTTCACCCGGCGATGATGAGAACCATTGAAACACCTACTTTTCCAAAGTAATTTTCAGTTTAGGTGTTCAGAAACGATTGCTTCGATTGAGACTTGTTCCAGACGTTTGATATTCATCTAATCTAAGATAGATTTTCGTACATTTTCTGAAATATCTCAAAAACGGTTGGGGAATCGTGGTAAGTGAAAGGTGACTATTGGAAAGCTTACTAAGTTCCCTTCAAATAAGGATTAGATGTAATTTTCAATGGGGCGATGTCAATCCGACAAATAAGTGCTTAAAACTTCAAAATTGTTAGTTTCTTTCTTTTCAACGGGGATTTGTCACTGTTTACCTAAAGTTTTAATCGGTTATTGTTTTTTAATTGAATTTAATAGCAAAATTGGTATTTTAATAAAAAAAGGTATGAAAATCTGATTCTTATTAGAAATAGTGTTTCCCATCGCGAACGTTGAGAAGGTGGGGGAGTAATTTCCGCTTAAAATACTATCGGTTTCCTGTTGTGCTGCCGTAAATCTTCCTTCTCTCTGAGATGTAATTTTATATTTTTCACTAATGAGCAAAACCTACCAAAAACTGCTTCTACACCTTTGCTAATGACACTAGAGATATGAACGGAACCGCGCTAAGATGACGCAGTTCCTGTAAGTCAGACTTTTTTCTATGGAATTGATAGTAAAAATTCAAGTAGCTACAGGATTTTTCCCAAAATCGGGCGTTTGGCACCACTTTGCGTCGGCGGAGGTGGATAAGGAGGATGTTCAGTAGAAACGAAAGTAGTCACTTCTTTCATAAGAAATTCTATTGTGTGCATTAATCTTCGGGATTTCCTCCTGCATCTTCACAGATTCAACAGAACATCATAAAGTACAAAAATTTGTTGCAATTTCTTACGACTTTAGGTGAATGCAGAAACCGACATCAAAGCCATTTCTACATCCATAATTTAGTGCGAATTCCTATCGCAGATCGATTAAGAGCAGAATTCAATTTCTGCTTTAATTTTTTTTCACTTACCATTGAAGCATCACTTATTCAGAGCTGCGAAGAAGCCAGAGCTTGTTCCGAAAGGACTCGCTCGCCTCTTGAGACCCCTAGCCCTTAACTTCGAACGGCTCTATTAAGAACCTTTTTTGAAGTCTCTCTCCCCAGTTGTAGTCCTCCCCTGTTTATCAATTATTCTCGGCCTCGTTCCTTCTAATAACAGGGGATTAATTAAAAATTGTAATTATGTCTGGACAGGAATGGCGGGCGTTTGATTAAAACTCAGCCCCAAATATTTGATTTTCCCTAACACTTTATTAATTTAATAAGTTTTGTTCAATTAAACAATTGTCAAGTACAGTAAATCATGAGGTCCTTTTAATTACACGAAAACTTCAGAAATATAATTTTAGTTATACCTAATGTAAAATATTGTTGTTAAACATATCGTCTCTACCATGTCCAACTATGGAATATATTCTCTTTTTCCAGATTTGATACTTTGCTGTTGGATTGTGGACGATACGGTTTGTCGCAAGTCTAACCCATTTAGAATAGCTGGAAATGCTTAACATAAAGTTTCGAATAACAACATTACTCTTCGTCAATGTACGAATATGTTCGATTTGCATATTCCTCAATTCTACATGGGAAGGAGGATATGAGCGAAAAATCTGGCTGTTACATTTCTCATTGTAGGAAAGAAGCAATTTCTTGGACTACTACGAAACTAATATTAGCAAGCCTGCTTCGTAGAAGCTTGTTTTAGTTGGTAAACGTGGTTGTAGAAACGTGCTTGTGCAGTCTTTAAAGCATTAGTGGTTTGTAATCAATAATAGTTGTTCCTAGTAAACAGTTAAGATATTGTTTGATTAATTTCACGATAAACAGCGATGTTCAGCAGTTAGCAATCACGATCCACCGATAATAGGATTGTAAACCGTAGGAGAAGCACACACGCGCCTATGGACTAAAAATAAACGATTAAAATATATAATTCCAGAGGAATTAACTTAACTTAAGGAGGAGACGAGGAAGACCATGTAGGCGTTGGAGTGATGTCTTTAAGTCCGTTGCTGGTCCAAATAGGATGAACGTTGCCAGGAACAAAGACAAATGGAAAGCAGTGTTGGAAGAAACAGGGAACTCCACTTCCTAGTTGGGTTGGTCGCCAGGGAAGTTAGACCATTACCCCCATCAAGGGGAGGCCTGCATGAGAAACATGTATTTGTAAATATTGTAAATATTAATTTAAAAAGAAATGAATTTAAATTTTTATTACTTTTTATTTTGGTTATTTTTTTTGGAAATAGTTTTTTTTTTTATTTTTTTTTATTTTTTTTTTTTTTCCAGAGGAGGGGGGGAATAGTCAATGAGCTTTTATGTCTGAATATTCAATTAATCGATACACTGTACATGTTTCACTAAAGTGATAGAATTTTTTGTGTTGGTTACTTTTAGCAGCTTTAAGGTGTCGGATAGATATTCTCTTGCAAGTTTACATACTGACAGAAATAGCTAGACATTGATGTCACAGATGTGTATACGACAGTTCTGGATTTGTTGCGATGAATGTACGGCCTGCATAGGTCATGGCACAAAAAATCAGTGTTTACATCTGTTGGTGTACAGTCCAGTCAACGAACAGTTATAGATGGAAATTTTTGGAACACAATTTTGGACTTCGTAACTTTGTTTGGGCTGAATTCATCATGATGATTAGATAGTTAGCCGTCGAGGTGATAAGTAAAGATGGAATGGTTGGGATTCGGCTAAAGAAACCTTAATACGATTTTTGTTTAAAAAAATCTATATTTAGGACGTTTCGGCTACACATTGGTAGCCTTCGTCAGCTAAAATGACAAGAAAAACCGAAATTAATACAAAAAATGGTTTATAATTGAGATAAGTAACAGAACTATAAATACACTTATTATAAAAGAACAATTTGGTCTACAATTCTTAGAATGAGTAGAATGAAAATCAAAAGAAACACAACAAAAAAAAGAAGAAAAAAGGCTATTATATTGAAGTTTATATAAGTATATAGGTATATAGGTGCTAATAGTAACATAAATTAATTATAATTATTCTTCAACTGACCCTTTTCTCAATATTCTTATCTTCGTGGACGGCGGAAGGTCACCAAATAAAATCTTCAACACTCAGTATCACCAACTTTATTTCATCCCTACATGTTTCACACCCTTATTGGTGCCTCTTCAGGGGAAAAAATTACAAAAATAATAATAATAAAACTTACAGCCTACACCTGAGGAGGATAACCTTCCACCAGAAAGGAATTCAATATGGCGAAAAATAAACAGCTGATCGATAATCGATATGTCATACCTTTAAAAATGTTTAAAAATGAATTTCCAGAAGAAATATAGTCCTAACAATTAAAACCATCTTCCCACCTTCAAAATAAAAACATAATTTTACTTTTTGTCAAATAAGTTAATAAAAATACTATTTAAATGTAGTATTTCCGTTTTTTTATTTACCACTTTTTTCCTATTTTTTATGATATGGATATTTTCCATTATTCTTCTTTTCAATCTATTTCTTTCTTTACCGAATGAGCTAATATTTTCAAAATCGAAACTATGTTTATATTTTATGATGATGATTCCGCCGTCCACGAAGATAAGTAAATTAATTATAACAAACAAATAAGATACTACATACCTATGGAAATGCCTGGAGGCATTGGAAGACCAATGTTGACAGTTAAGTAACCATTGTGGAAGTGTCTAAGAAAAAAGGAATCTACTAGGGTAAATGAAACGGAAACAAACCAGGTGGTGGGAGGTCGGTAGGGATCAAAGGCCTGTTTATGACATTTTTTGACAGGAAAGGAGAGAAAGGTGTTAATGGAAGGATACACAAGGGGAATGGGAAAAATCTAGGTGGGAGGTCGGGAGAGTTTTTGAAAAATATTAGCGTACATAGGAGAAATTTCTCCTATGTATTATTATCTCTGACATTAAATTATTCTCTTCATAATCAGTGTTTACACCAGACGGTATAGAAGTGTCGACAATACAGCTAGTAGCCAAGATATTTATCTCTGACATTAAATTCTTCTCTTTATAATCAGTGTTTACACCTGACGGTATAGAAGTGTCGACAATACAGCTAGTAGCCAAGATATTTATCTCTGACAGTAAATTATTCTCTTTATAATCAGTGTTTACACCTGACGGTATAGAAGTGTCGACAATACAGCTAGTAGTCAAGATATCTATCTCTGACATTAAATTCTTCTCTTTATAATCAGTGTTTACACCTGACGGTATAGAAGTGTCGACAATACAGCTAGTAGCCAAGAAATTTATCTCTGACATTAAATTCTTCTCTTTATAATCAGTGTTTACACCTGACGGTATAGAAGTGTCGACAATACAGCTAGTAGCCAAGATATTTATCTCTGACAGTAAATTCTTCTCTTCATAATCAGTGTTTACACCTGACGGTATAGAAGTGTCGACAATACAGCTAGTAGCCGAGATATTTATATCTGACATTAAATTCTTCTCTTTATAATCAGTGTTTACACCTGACGGTATAGAAGTGTCGACAATACAGCTAGTAGTCAAGATATTTCTCTCTGACATTAAATTCTTCTCTTCATAATCAGTGTTTACACCTGACAGTATAGAAGTGTCAACAATACAGCTAGTAGCCAAGATATTTATCTCTGACAGTAAATTATTCTCTTCATAATCAGTGTTTACACCTGACGGTATAGAAGTGTCGACAATACAGCTAGTAGCCAAGATATTTATCTCTGACAGTAAATTATTCTCTTTATAATCAGTGTTTACACCTGACGGCATAGAAGTGTCGACAATACAGCTAGTAGTCAAGATATCTATCTCTGACATTAAATTCTTCTCTTTATAATCAGTGTTTACACCTGACGGTATAGAAGTGTCGACAATACAGCTAGTAGCCAAGATATTTATCTCTGACAGTAAATTATTCTCTTTATAATCAGTGTTTACACCTGACGGTATAGAAGTGTCGACAATACAGCTAGTAGTCAAGATATCTATCTCTGACATTAAATTCTTCTCTTTATAATCAGTGTTTACACCTGACGGTATAGAAGTGTCGACAATACAGCTAGTAGCCAAGATATTTATCTCTGACATTAAATTATTCTCTTCATAATCAGTGTTTACACCTGACGGTATAGAAGTGTCGACAATACAGCTAGTAGTCAAGATATGTATCTCTGACATTAAATTCTTCTCTTTATAATCAGTGTTTACACCTGACGGTATAGAAGTGTCGACAATACAGCTAGTAGTCAAGATATCTATCTCTGACATTAAATTCTTCTCTTTATAATCAGTGTTTACACCTGACGGTATAGAAGTGTCGACAATACAGCTAGTAGTCAAGATATTTATCTCTGACATTAAATTCTTCTCTTTATAATCAGTGTTTACACCTGACGGTATAGAAGTGTCGACAATACAGCTAGTAGTCAAGATATTTATCTCTGACATTAAATTCTTCTCTTTATAATCAGTGTTTACACCTGACGGTATAGAAGTGTCGACAATACAGCTAGTAGTCAAGATATTTATCTCTGACATTAAATTCTTCTCTTTATAATCAGTGTTTACACCTGACGGTATAGAAGTGTCGACAATACAGCTAGTAGTCAAGATATTTATCTCTGACATTAAATTCTTCTCTTTATAATCAGTGTTTACACCTGACGGTATAGAAGTGTCGACAATACAGCTAGTAGTCAAGATATTTATCTCTGACATTAAATTCTTCTCTTTATAATCAGTGTTTACACCTGACGGTATAGAAGTGTCGACAATACAGCTAGTAGTCAAGATATTTATCTCTGACATTAAATTCTTCTCTTTATAATCAGTGTTTACACCTGACGGTATAGAAGTGTCGACAATACAGCTAGTAGTCAAGATATTTATCTCTGACATTAAATTCTTCTCTTTATAATCAGTGTTTACACCTGACGGTATAGAAGTGTCGACAATAAAGCTAGTAGTCAAGATATTTATCTCTGACATTAAATTCTTCTCTTTATAATCAGTGTTTACACCTGACGGTATAGAAGTGTCGACAATACAGCTAGTAGTCAAGATATTTATCTCTGACATTAAATTCTCCTCTTTATAATCAGTGTTTACACCTGACGGTATAGAAGTGTCGACAATACAGCTAGTAGTCAAGATATTTATCTCTGACATTAAATTCTTCTCTTTATAATCAGTGTTTACACCTGACGGTATAGAAGTGTCGACAATACAGCTAGTAGTCAAGATATTTATCTCTGACATTAAATTCTTCTCTTTATAATCAGTGTTTACACCTGACGGTATAGAAGTATCGACAATACATCTAGTAGCCAAGATATCTATCTCTGACATTAAATTATTCTCTTTATAATCAGTGTTTACACCTGACGGTATAGAAGTGTCGACAATACAGCTAGTAGTCAAGATATTTATCTCTGACATTAAATTATTCTCTTCATAATCAGTGTTTACACCTGACGGTATAGAAGTGTCGACAATACATCTAGTAGCCAAGATATCTATCTCTGACATTAAATTATTCTCTTTATAATCAGTGTTTACACCTGACGGTATAGAAGTGTCGACAATACAGCTAGTAGTCAAGATATTTATCTCTGACATTAAATTATTCTCTTCATAATCAGTGTTTACACCTGACGGTATAGAAGTGTCGACAATACATCTAGTAGCCAAGATATCTATCTCTGACATTAAATTATTCTCTTTATAATCAGTGTTTACACCTGACGGTATAGAAGTGTCGACAATACAGCTAGTAGTCAAGATATTTATCTCTGACATTAAATTATTCTCTTCATAATCAGTGTTTACACCTGACGGTATAGAAGATTCGACACTACAGCTAGTAGTCAAGATATTTCTCTCTGACATTAAATTCTTCTCTTCATAATCAGTGTTTACACCTGACAGTATAGAAGTGTCAACAATACAGCTAGTAGCCAAGATATTTATCTCTGACATTAAATTCTTCTCTTTATAATCAGTGTTTACACCTGACGGTATAGAAGTGTCGACAATACAGCTAGTAGCCAAGATATTTATCTCTGACAGTAAATTATTCTCTTCATAATCAGTGTTTACACCTGACGGTATAGAAGTGTCGACAATACAGCTAGTAGCCAAGATATTTATCTCTGACAGTAAATTATTCTCTTTATAATCAGTGTTTACACCTGACGGTATAGAAGTGTCGACAATACAGCTAGTAATCAAGATATCTATCTCTGACATTAAATTCTTCTCTTTATAATCAGTGTTTACACCTGACGGTATAGAAGTGTCGACAATACAGCTAGTAGCCAAGATATTTATCTCTGACAGTAAATTATTCTCTTTATAATCAGTGTTTACACCTGACGGTATAGAAGTGTCGACAATACAGCTAGTAGTCAAGATATCTATCTCTGACATTAAATTCTTCTCTTTATAATCAGTGTTTACACCTGACGGTATAGAAGTGTCGACAATACAGCTAGTAGCCAAGATATTTATCTCTGACATTAAATTATTCTCTTCATAATCAGTGTTTACACCTGACGGTATAGAAGTGTCGACAATACAGCTAGTAGTCAAGATATGTATCTCTGACATTAAATTCTTCTCTTTATAATCAGTGTTTACACCTGACGGTATAGAAGTGTCGACAATACAGCTAGTAGTCAAGATATCTATCTCTGACATTAAATTCTTCTCTTTATAATCAGTGTTTACACCTGACGGTATAGAAGTGTCGACAATACAGCTAGTAGCCAAGATATTGATCTCTGACATTAAATTCTTCTCTTTATAATCAGTGTTTACACCTGACGGTATAGAAGTGTCGACAATACAGCTAGTAGCCAAGATATTTATCTCTGACATTAAATTCTTCTCTTTATAATCAGTGTTTACACCTGACGGTATAGAAGTGTCGACAATACAGCTAGTAGTCAAGATATTTATCTCTGACATTAAATTCTTCTCTTTATAATCAGTTTTTACACCTGACGGTATAGAAGTGTCGACAATACAGGTAGTAGTCAAGATATTTATCTCTGACATTAAATTCTTCTCTTAATAATCAGTGTTTACACCTGACGGTATAGAAGTGTCGACAATACAGCTAGTAGCCAAGATATTGATCTCTGACATTAAATTCTTCTCTTTATAATCAGTGTTTACACCTGACGGTATAGAAGTGTCGACAATACCGCTAGTAGCCAAGATATTTATCTCTGACATTGAATTCTTCTCTTTATAATCAGTGTTTACACCTGACGGTATAGAAGTGTCGACAATACAGCTAGTAGTCAAGATATTTATCTTTGACATTAAATTCTTCTCTTTATAATCAGTGTTTACACCTGACGGTATAGAAGTGTCGACAATACAGCTAGTAGTCAAGATATTTATCTCTGACATTAAATTCTTCTCTTTATAATCAGTGTTTACACCTGACGGTATAGAAGTGTCGACAATACAGCTAGTAGTCAAGATATTTATCTCTGACATTAAATTCTTCTCTTTATAATCAGTGTTTACACCTGACGGTATAGAAGTGTCGACAATACAGCTAGTAGTCAAGATATTTATCTCTGACATTAAATTCTTCTCTTTATAATCAGTGTTTACACCTGACGGTATAGAAGTGTCGACAATACAGCTAGTAGTCAAGATATTTATCTCTGACATTAAATTCTTCTCTTTATAATCAGTGTTTACACCTGACGGTATAGAAGTGTCGACAATACAGCTAGTAGTCAAGATATTTATCTCTGACATTAAATTCTTCTCTTTATAATCAGTGTTTACACCTGACGGTATAGAAGTGTCGACAATACAGCTAGTAGTCAAGATATTTATCTCTGACATTAAATTCTTCTCTTTATAATCAGTGTTTACACCTGACGGTATAGAAGTGTCGACAATACAGCTAGTAGTCAAGATATTTATCTCTGACATTAAATTCTTCTCTTTATAATCAGTGTTTACACCTGACGGTATAGAAGTGTCGACAATACAGCTAGTAGTCAAGATATTTATCTCTGACATTAAATTCTTCTCTTTATAATCAGTGTTTACACCTGACGGTATAGAAGTGTCGACAATACAGCTAGTAGTCAAGATATTTATCTGTGACATTAAATTCTTCTCTCTATAATCAGTGTTTACACCTGACGGTATAGAAGTGTCGACAATACAGCTAGTAGTCAAGATATTTATCTCTGACATTAAATTCTTCTCTTTATAATCAGTGTTTACACCTGACGGTATAGAAGTGTCGACAATACAGCTAGTAGTCAAGATATTTATCTCTGACATTAAATTCTTCTCTTTATAATCAGTGTTTACACCTGACGGTATAGAAGTGTCGACAATACAGCTAGTAGTCAAGATATTTATCTCTGACATTAAATTCTTCTCTTTATAATCAGTGTTTACACCTGACGGTATAGAAGTGTCGACAATACAGCTAGTAGTCAAGATATTTATCTCTGACATTAAATTCTTCTCTTTATAATCAGTGTTTACACCTGACGGTATAGAAGTGTCGACAATACAGCTAGTAGTCAAGATATTTATCTCTGACATTAAATTCTCCTCTTTATAATCAGTGTTTACACCTGACGGTATAGAAGTGTCGACAATACAGCTAGTAGTCAAGATATTTATCTCTGACATTAAATTCTTCTCTTTATAATCAGTGTTTACACCTGACGGTATAGAAGTGTCGACAATACAGCTAGTAGTCAAGATATTTATCTCTGACATTAAATTCTTCTCTTTATAATCAGTGTTTACACCTGACGGTATAGAAGTGTCGACAATACATCTAGTAGCTAAGATATCTATCTCTGACATTAAATTATTCTCTTTATAATCAGTGTTTACACCTGACGGTATAGAAGTGTCGACAATACAGCTAGTAGTCAAGATATTTATCTCTGACATTAAATTATTCTCTTTATAATCAGTGTTTACACCTGACGGTATAGAAGTGTCGACAATACAGCTAGTAGTCAAGATATTTATCTCTGACATTAAATTATTCTCTTCATAATCAGTGTTTACACCTGACGGTATAGAAGTGTCGACAATACAGCTAGTAGTCAAGATATTTATCTCTGACATTAAATTCTTCTCTTTATAATCAGTGTTTACACCTGACGGTATAAAAGTGTCGACAATACAGCTAGTAGTCAAGATATTTATCTCTGACATTAAATTCTTCTCTTTATAATCAGTGTTTACACCTGACGGTATAGAAGTGTCGACAATACAGCTAGTAGTCAAGATATTTATCTCTGACATTAAATTCTTCTCTTTATAATCAGTGTTTACACCTGACGGTATAGAAGTGTCGACAATACAGCTAGTAGTCAAGATATTTATCTCTGACATTAAATTCTTCTCTTTATAATCAGTGTTTACACCTGACGGTATAGAAGTGTCGACAATACAGCTAGTAGTCAAGATATTTATCTCTGACATTAAATTCTTCTCTTTATAATCAGTGTTTACACCTGACGGTATAGAAGTGTCGACAATACAGCTAGTAGTCAAGATATTTATCTCGGACATTAAATTCTTCTCTTTATAATCAGTGTTTACACCTGACGGTATAGAAGTGTCGACAATACATCTAGTAGCCAAGATATCTATCTCTGACATTAAATTATTCTCTTTATAATCAGTGTTTACACCTGACGGTATAGAAGTGTCGACAATACAGCTAGTAGTCAAGATATTTATCTCTGACATTAAATTATTCTCTTCATAATCAGTGTTTACACCTGACGGTATAGAAGTGTCGACAATACATCTAGTAGCCAAGATATCTATCTCTGACATTAAATTCTTCTCTTTATAATCAGTGTTTACACCTGACGGTATAGAAGTGTCGACAATACAGCTAGTAGTCAAGATATTTATCTCTGACATTAAATTCTTCTCTTTATAATCAGTGTTTACACCTGACGGTATAGAAGTGTCGACAATACAGCTAGTAGCCAAGATATTTATCTCTGACATTAAATTACTCTCTTCATAATCAGTGTTTACACCTGACGGTATAGAAGTGTCGACAATACAGCTAGTAGCCAAGATATCTATCTCTGACATTAAATTCTTCTCTTTATAATCAGTGTTTGCACCTGACGGTATAGAAGTGTCGACAATACAGCTAGTAGTCAAGATATTTATCTCTGACATTAAATTCTTCTCTTTATAATCAGTTTTTACACCTGGCAGTATAGAAGTGTCGACAATACAGCTAGTAGCCAAGATATTTATCTCTGACATTAAATTATTCTCTTCATAATCAGTGTTTACACCTGACGGTATAGAAGATTCGACACTACAGCTAGTACCCAAGATATCTATCTCTGACATTAAATTCTTCTCTTTATAATCAGTGTTTACACCTGACGGTATAGAAGTGTCGACAATACAGCTAGTAGCCAAGATATTTATCTCTGACATTAAATTCTTCTCTTTATAATCAGTTTTTGCACCTGACAGTATAGAAGTGTCGACAATACAGCTAGTAGTCAAGATATCTATCTCTGACATTAAATTCTTCTCTTTATAATCAGTGTTTACACCTGACGGTATAGAAGTGTCGACAATACAGCTAGTAGTCAAGATATTTATCTCTGACATTAAATTCTTCTCTTTATAATCAGTTTTTACACCTGGCAGTATAGAAGTGTCGACAATACAGCTAGTAGCCAAGATATTTATCTCTGACATTAAATTATTCTCTTCATAATCAGTGTTTACACCTGACGGTATAGAAGATTCGACACTACAGCTAGTACCCAAGATATCTATCTCTGACATTAAATTCTTCTCTTTATAATCAGTGTTTACACCTGACGGTATAGAAGTGTCGACAATACAGCTAGTAGCCAAGATATTTATCTCTGACATTAAATTCTTCTCTTTATAATCAGTTTTTACACCTGACAGTATAGAAGTGTCGACAATACAGCTAGTAGTCAAGATATTTATCTCTGACATTAAATTCTTCTCTTTATAATCAGTTTTTACACCTGACAGTATAGAAGTGTCGACAATACAGCTAGTAGTCAAGATATTTATCTCTGACATTAAATTCTTCTCTTTATAATCAGTGTTTACACCTGACGGTATAGAAGATTCGACACTACAGCTAGTAGCCAAGATATCTATCTCTGACATTAAATTATTCTCTTCATAATCAGTGTTTACACCTGACGGTATAGAAGTGTCGACAATACAGCTAGTAGCCAAGATATCTATCTCTGACATTAAATTCTTCTCTTTATAATCAGTGTTTACACCTGACGGTATAGAAGTGTCGACAATACAGCTAGTAGTCAAGATATTTATCTCTGACATTAAATTCTTCTCTTTATAATCAGTGTTTACACCTGACGGTATAGAAGTGTCGACAATACAGCTAGTAGTCAAGATATTTATCTCTGACATTAAATTTTTCTCTTTATAATCAGTTTTTACACCTGACGGTATAGAAGATTCGACACTACAGCTAGTAGCCAAGATATCTATCTCTGACATTCAATTATTCTCTTCATAATCAGTGTTTACACCTGACGGTATAGAAGTGTCGACAATACATCTAGTAGCCAAGATATCTATCTCTGACATTAAATTCTTCTCTTTATAATCAGTGTTCACACCTGACGGTATAGAAGATTCGACACTACAGCTAGTAGCCAAGATATCTATCTCTGACATTAAATTATTCTCTTCATAATCAGTGTTTACACCTGACGGTATAGAAGTGTCGACAATACAGCTAGTAGCCAAGATATTTATCTCTGACATTAAATCCTTCTCTTTATAATCAGTGTTTACACCTGACGGTATAGAAGTGTCGACAATACAGCTAGTAGCCAAGATATTTATCTCTGACATTAAATTCTTCTCTTTACAATCAGTGTTTACACCTGACGGTATAGAAGATTCGACACTACAGCTAGTAGCCAAGATATATATCTCTGACATTAAATTCTTCTATTTATAATCAGTGTTTACACCTGACGGTATAGAAGTGTCGACAATACAGCTAGTAGCCAAGATATTTATCTCTGACAGTAAATTCTTCTCTTTATAATCAGTGTTTACACCTGACGGTATAGAAGTGTCGACAATACAGCTCGTAGCCAAGATATCTATCTCTGACATCAAATTCTTCTCTTTACAATCAGTGTTTACACCTGACGGTATAGAAGTGTCGACAATACAGCTAGTAGCCAAGATATTTATCTCTGACATTAAATTCTTTTCTTTACAATCAGTGTTTACACCTGACGGTATAGAAGATTCGACACTACAGCTAGTAGCCAAGATATTTATCTCTGACATTAAATTCTTCTATTTATAATCAGTGTTTACACCTGACGGTATAGAAGTGTCGACAATACAGCTGGTAGCCAAGATATTTATCTCTGACAGTAAATTCTTCTCTTTATAATCAGTGTTTACACCTGACGGTATAGAAGTGTCGACAATACATCTAGTAGCCGAGATATTTATCTCTGACAGTAAATTCTTCTCTTTATAATCAGTGTTTACACCTGACGGTATAGAAGTGTCGACAATACAGCTAGTAGCCAAGATATCTATCTCTGACATTAAATTCTTCTCTTTATAATCAGTGTTTACACCTGACGGTATAGAAGATTCGACACTACAGCTAGTAGCCAAGATATCTATCTCTGACATTAAATTATTCTCTTCATAATCAGTGTTTACACCTGACGGTATAGAAGTGTCGACAATACAGCTAGTAGCCAAGATATTTATCTCTGACATTAAATTCTTCTCTTTATAATCAGTGTTTACACCTGACGGTATAGAAGTGTCGACAATACAGCTAGTAGCCAAGATATTTATCTCTGACATTAAATTCTTCTCTTTACAATCAGTGTTTACACCTGACGGTATAGAAGATTCGACACTACAGCTAGTAGCCAAGATATTTATCTCTGACATTAAATTCTTCTATTTATAATCAGTGTTTACACCTGACGGTATAGAAGTGTCGACAATACAGCTAGTAGCCAAGATATTTATCTCTGACAGTAAATTCTTCTCTTTATAATCAGTGTTTACACCTGACGGTATAGAAGATTCGACACTACAGCTAGTAGCCAAGATATTTATCTCTGACATTAAATTCTTCTATTTATAATCAGTGTTTACACCTGACGGTATAGAAGTGTCGACAATACAGCTAGTAGCCAAGATATTTATCTCTGACATTAAATTCTTCTCTTTACAATCAGTGTTTACACCTGACGGTATAGAAGATTCGACACTACAGCTAGTAGCCAAGATATTTATCTCTGACATTAAATTCTTCTATTTATAATCAGTGTTTACACCTGACGGTATAGAAGTTTCGACAATACAGCTAGTAGCCAAGATATTTATCTCTGACAGTAAATTCTTCTCTTTATAATCAGTGTTTACACCTGACGGTATAGAAGTGTCGACAATACATCTAGTAGCCAAGATATTTATCTCTGACAGTAAATTCTTCTCTTTATAATCAGTGTTTACACCTGACGGTATAGAAGTGTCGACAATACAGCTAGTAGCCAAGATATTTATCTCTGACATTAAATTCTTCTATTTATAATCAGTGTTTACACCTGACGGTATAGAAGTGTCGACAATACAGCTAGTAGCCGAGATATTTATCTCTGACAGTAAATTCTTCTCTTTATAATCAGTGTTTACACCTGGCGGTATAGAAGTGTCGACAATACATCTAGTAGCCAAGATATTTATCTCTGACAGTAAATTCTTCTCTTTATAATCAGTGTTTACACCTGACGGTATAGAAGTGTCGACAATACAGCTAGTAGCCAAGATATTTATCTCTGACAGTAAATTATTCTCTTTATAATCAGTGTTTACACCTGACGGTATAGAAGTGTCGACAATACAGCTAGTAGCCCAGATATTTATCTCTGACATTAAATTCTTCTCAGTATAGATAGTATAGAAGTGTCGACACTTATTGCTCGTGATAGAAATATATATCTTAGACATAAATTGTTCGCAGTTTACATTAGCCACAATTTCTGTCTGACATTAATATCCTGCAATAATTATCAGATTAACCCCTCCCCCCCCCGGCAGATTTGCGTTACGATTTGATTATTGCAGGCAGTAAGTTTTCTTTGAAACGACGGTTTTTAAT
The DNA here is from genome assembly GCA_946811695.1 of Gonocerus acuteangulatus. Lineage (NCBI taxonomy): Eukaryota > Metazoa > Arthropoda > Insecta > Hemiptera > Coreidae > Gonocerus > Gonocerus acuteangulatus. The sequence continues at coordinate 159,668,927 of OX328123.1, forward strand.
GCGGTTGTACCGTGTGTGGACCTGTCGTACAGCATGCAGTACAGGTCGGAGCTATTGGACGCCAGTGCAGAGCGACCATAAAATCTGCAACGAACAACTAGTTTTTCCCCCGTTTTTAACGGTGCATCAACTATTTGGCTTTTAGCGCCGGGCTATCTACAGGTTGCCACCCTTTTATAACGCCAACAGCACATGGTCGTTCACCCATTCAGGTACTGACGACGCCCGACATTGCTTAATTTCTGTGATATACGGGAACCGGTGTATTCAACGTGGCTATGGCCGTTGGCTACATACCAGTTAGGAAGAAACATGGGCCTAATTAATTCTAGCGATGCATTTAATGGATCGTTATCGATTCGTAGATAGTTTAAAAATCATCTGGTTCATTTTCACGTAATTCTTGTCGGGGAAAAGTGGCATTGGTAAAACTATTATTTATTCATTAAAGTAGGTAATTTCATACAAAAAAACGTAATAAAGATCAATAAAAGCAGTGGAATATTAATTTTTAAAAAATGTGTCTTTGTGCTGTTCCATAACTTTTTGGTATTGAAAGAGCAACCGGATAGCTATTAATGAGCCAGTCTGCATTATAACGTGTAATTGTGAGAATGAGGCAAAGTAATAATTATTGCATTATAAAAAAATAAATAAGATATAACCATTCTAACAGATCATTTTTTATAAACTAAAGAAATTTTTAATTCTATTAGTCATTTTAAGTCATTCCAACAAGCGCTCTAATCTTAACATATTATTCAGTCATACCTGTTATAATATATATAGAATCTTAATAACGTCGATACAAATGCAAAGTATCGAATGTAAAAAAACGCATTTTCCATTTTCAATCTATACTGATTGCTGTTGGACTGATGTACGTTGTGGCAAAGTCTGGAAAATTAAAGAAAAATAATTATCAATTACAGAAAATCAAACTAAGGAATGTGCATTAACCCTAATCTAATATATGAAATTCTTGTGTCACAGTTTTAGTGTTTATACTCCTCCGAAACGGCTTAACCGATTTAGATGAAATGCAATATGTGTATTCAGTAGGTCTGAGAATAGGGTTATAACTAATTTTTATACCCATAAGTGATAATGGGAGCCCACCCCAAAAAGAATTTTTTTTATTTTTTGTGATTTTGCATTGAAAAATACATGCAACCCTAAATTTTCAACCTTCTACCACCAATCCCAATTTTATGCACATTAGGGCAACATTAACCTCAATTCACGGTTTGCCAGGCGCATCGTCAGTGAGCTGGACCATCTATTGAATGAGAAGAATGAATAGTTTAAATTATTTATATCACACATGCACAAATTACAAAGTGACAATCACGCTATTGTCATCAATCCTGATAAAGAACCATCTGGAGAGTACATTCAATCCACCTGTTGCTGATGCCGTTGTTGGAATCGTGGTTGGCGACCGTACAGGTACGCGAGAAATCCTGATTCGAAGAAAAAATAGTAATCTTGAGTCCATTGCTGATACACACCATTCATACGACGCTATCCAATATCCGCTAATGTTCTGGAAGGGACAAGACGGATATTGCATAATTATTAAACAACGAGATCCCGTAACAGGTACGGGATTATCATTTACCTACCAAAATATTCACTAGAGAAGATGTATATGGCAAAACAACGTTTGCCGGGTCAGCTAGTTAAAATATATAATTAGATAAAATAAATATAAAGTCATCTATAAGGTACCAAAATACTTCTAAAATTTGATACTTAGCATTTGTATTGACAATATGACCGAATGGGTATTTTTTCTTACGGCGCATCGGCATCTGGGCCATTAGCGCCGCCGGAGGAGAATTTTTATCCTTATCTCTCTACGGTATTTCTTTTTCATGCCCCTCAGTGTACCTTGGCGAGCCTCTGTAGAAGCCAATTGTCCACGGTGATGTTCCCAAGTAGATCCACTACTTTCCCGCGGATTCTGAATAGATTAGTGCAACGCGAGCGGAAGCGCCGGGTCCGACAGATTCCGAGCCATAATAAATGCCCAAATTCTCCTAAACCAAAAGCGTTTATTGGCGGTTGAGTATTCCAATGTAATCTAGGCTTGCCTAACGAATGGCACTAAAAATTGTGAAATTAGAGGTTCCAAAGACTTGTGTACTGAATAAAATAGACTTTGTGTCTCACAGACACGGTGCAACCGCTCAATGGATAAGAATTTAGTTGATCTTAGAAGATGCCATTTTGTCGTTGTGTTTCAAAAATTTCAGCGTGTTTTATTTATTTTGGCTCCCGCCACTCAATAAATTATTCAAGTTATTGGACTTGACAAAGTTTTTTCTATGTCTGCATTCAGTCAGTGTTTTATAGTAAATTTATACTGCAGTATCGGGAAATAGACATATCTTGTTTCGTCATAAAGTGTGAGTGACGAATTCGTGAATGACCTATACATAAAATTCTGTTGCTTCCTATGGTGCTTTTAATTTCCATTGGTGATAAGTTTAATCATAATCACTAGATAGCTTATTGGATCATAGTTACTAATCACTACCACTTAGTGGTAACGATTTTGTGAAATCCATTAGTTAACTCATTACAAAAGTTGTTCTCGAAGTGAAAATTGTGGTTTTAATTTACTGTTTGGCTGATTATAGGTGAGCCCACAGTCAAATCTGTGTGTGACCTACTTGAGAGACGTGTGTAGTGCTGATTAACCTAGTGATTCCCGTGTTCCAGTGATGCGGGATACGGGCTGAGATGTCACGAGACATGCTGGTCTTCGCTTCATGGGCGCTGTTCGTCGTCGCAGTCGGTGCTACGCTTCCTGATCTAGAATGTCCGGATGACTGTGACTGCCACTATTTCAGGTATGCAATATCACAAGGTATGCATATATCACAAGGTAAGCAATATCACAAGGTATGCAATATCACAAGGTATGCAATATCACAAGATATGCAATATCACAAGGTATGCAATATCACAAGGTATGCAATATCACTAGGTATGCAATATCACAAGGAATGCAATATCACAAGGTATGCAATATCACAAGGTATGCAATGTCACAAGGTATGCAATATCACAAGGTATGCAATATCACAAGGTATGCAATATCACAAGGTATGCAATATCACTAGGTATGCAATATCACTAGGTATGCAATATCACTAGGTATGCAATATCACAAGGTATGCAATATCACAAGGTATGCAATATCACTAGGTATGATATATCACAAGGTATGCAATATCACAAGGTATGCAATATCACAAGGTATGCAATATCACAAGATATGCAATATCACAAGGTATGCAATATCACTAGGTATGCAATATCACAAGGTATGCAATATCACTAGGTATGCAATATCACAAGGTATGCAATATCGCAAGGTATGCAATATCGCAAGGTATGCAATATCACAAGGTATGCAATATCACAAGGTATGCAATATCACAAGGTATGCAATATCACTAGGTATGATATATCACTAGGTATGCAATATCACTAGGTATGCAATATCACAAGGTATGCAATATCACAAGGTATGCAATATCACTAGGTATGATATATCACAAGGTATGCAATATCACAAGGTATGCAATATCACAAGGTATGCAATATCACAAGATATGCAATATCACAAGGTATGCAATATCACAAGGTATGCAATATCACAAGGTATGCAATATCACAAGGTATGCAATATCACAAGATATGCAATATCACAAGGTATGCAATATCACAAGATATGCAATATCACAAGGTATGCAATATCACAAGGTATGCAATATCACAAGGTATGCAATATCACAAGGTATGCAATATCACTAGGTATGCAATATCACAAGGTATGCAATATCAGAAGGTCTCTTTATATTTTTTTGCCAGTGAATGTTTTCACCAAATGATTACCTTCTTTAATAGTAATCACCATTTTTTATTTATTTAGGGCTTCAACACTGGCCATTCAGCCCAGTTTCCACCTTGGTCCATCATTATTTTTTTTTCTAAATAAATTAAACCAAATTGTCGATACAAATGCAAAGTATCGAATGTGAAAACTAGTTTCGTACATTATAGATGACTTTATATAATTATAGATGACTTTATATAATTATAGATGACTTTATATAATGTTTTTCGTATTAAATATTTTAACTAGACTTAAAACATATTCGTTAGTGTGATTTCCTGTAATTGATAATTATTTTTCTTTAATTTTCGAGAGTTTACCACAATGAACATCAGTCCAACTGCAATCAGTGAAGGTAGAAAATGAAAAATACGATTTTCATATTTTATATTTATATGATACCTACAAACTCTATTACGATGGTTATTATAACGCACACAGTGAATCATTAAAAAAAAAAACAAAAAAAAACTTTTAGACCCTCTAACTGGAACCAACACCCAAACAATTGAATCTCTCTGGGAAATAGAAAAGAATGTGGCACAAAGTGGGATCTGTTAGATATTTATTTGTGCCAGTTTTTATGGAGAAAAAAGGAACAGTAACAAGCATTTATTTCAAAAAATATTTGAAGACATGATAGCCTTTTTCCAGTTAAAATCATTCAAATTTATTTATTTAGGGCTTCAGACCAGCCTCCACCTTGATTGTTTTCTACTATTCACCTGTAATCAATAAAAGATACGGAGGAATACAACTGAGGAAACAAAATATTAAATATTAAAATAAAAATACTAAGTTAGGTAAATATTGTCACCACCAGCACAACTAAAGAATATGTTTGATTGTTATACTTGTCATTTCGGAAATTCCTTTGACCACACTAAAACTCCTACGAAAATAAAATGCATTAAAGATAAAAGTATTTTTGTTTTCCTCTCTATGGAGAACGCTAAAATAAAGTGTGGTTATCTTATCAATTGTTTATTTATCTTTTCTATTTTATTTTAGTAGTATTTATTTTTGTTATTACTTATTATTTCTTGTTCCTATATATATATATATATATATATATATATATATATATATATATATATATATATATTTATTATTGCAAATGACCCAAAATAAATATACATTCTCTCAAATTTTAGGAGGCTTGGGGTCATAAAATCAGTAATCCTTCCTTCTCATTACTTTATTTATTAGGCCCGACATGTTTCGTGCATATTTTCGCACCTCTTCAGGGGCAATTCTTGCTAGGAAGTCCTCTCATTACCATGTACTGGCACTGGAGTCTGGCATAAAACTCGTATCAATTATTTATTTATTTTTTCTATTTTATGTTATTTGTACTTTTTTTTATTACTTATCATTTGTTTTTTCTTCTATATATATATATATATATATATATATATATATATATATATATATATATATATATATTTATATATACATATATCTTTTTTCTTTTCCTTATTTTGTGTGTGTGGCTTTTGGCTGCTGCTTATGAATCAAACATGAAACCAATTTTAACGTAGTTTCTGATGCTAGTACCTCTTGCATCTGTCAAGGTGAAGAATCCCAGAGGTAGTAGCTTCAAACAAGATTTATTCTATACGCTGAACGTTATGCTTCGGTTGAAGATATTCTACGTCCTGAATGTTATTCTTCGGTTGAAGATATTCTACCTGCTTGAGATTATTCTTCGGTTGAAGATATTCTACCTGCTGAAGGTTATTCTTCCGTTGAAGATATTCTACCTGCTTGAGATTATTCTTCGGTTGAAGATATTCTACTTGCTGAACGTTATGCTTCGGTTGAAGATATTCTACCTCCTGAATGTTATTCTTCGGTTGAAGATATTCTACCTGCTTGAGATTATTCTTCGGTTGAAGATATTCTACCTGCTGAAGGTTATTCTTCGGTTGAAGATATTCTACCTGCTTGAGATTATTCTTCGGTTGAAGATATTCTACCTGCTGAAGTTTATTCTTCGTTTGAAGATATTCTACCTGCTTGAGGTTATTATTCGGTTGAAGATATTCTACCTGCTGAAGGTTATTCTTAGGTTAAATAAATTCTATCTGCTGAAGGTTATTCCTCGGTTGAAGATACTCTACCTGCTGAAGGTTACTCTTCGGTTGAAGATATTCTACCTGCTTGAGGTTATTCTTCGGTTGAAGATATTCTACCTGCTGAAGGACATTCTTCGGTTGATGATATTCTACCTGCTGAAGTTTATTCTTCGGTTGAAGATATTCTACCTGCTGAAGTTTATTCTTCGGGTGAAGATATTCCAGCTGCTGAAGGTTATTCTTCGGTTTTGTCCTCATTCTGTCTTCACGGCGAACGCAAAATATACTATTGGAGTATTTGCAATGCTAAATATTCCACACACTTTTTTTTCTCAATTTGTATCTATAATTTTCTTCTCTTTTTATCAATAAACATAATTAATACTTTTTTTAAAATGTTTATGTTATTTTTGTTTTGTTTTTTAAATATATTGATTCTAAATAATAAACGAAAAATTATTATGTAAGATAACCACACATTTATTCAGTGTTCTCTACTATTATATTATTTTGTTGTTCATAATACGTTTGTACTTTAAATTATTTATTTATTTATATATTTTAGGAGCTTCGCCACTTGGCTATTTTCTCCTTTGATTTCATAATTACAATTTGTAAAAAAATAAACTTTTGAAAATTACAGTAAATAATGTCATAAACGTTAGGGTACATAACAAATAAAAAGAAAATATTAATACAACAAAATAATTTCATCATATACATTTCGAACAGCTGTGCGCAGTGTACTGGTCTTAATTAAGAAAATAGAACTTTAAATTAATATAATACTATTATTTTTCTTCAATATTAATAGTAATTTTTCTACTTCTGATTGATTATGTCCGAAAATTTCAGATAATATATTTGGATAATTTATTGGTTTAATAATTTGTCTACATTCGGTGAGTAGGTGTTTGAAAGTGAAGGGAGTACCACATGTGCTGCATTCAGGAGGCTCTCCGTTACACATTAGATAACCGTGTGTAAGCCTTGTGTGCCCTATGCGCAGTCGGGTAATTATGATTTCTTCCCGTTTAGTTTGTTTATAAGATGTCTTCCAAGGATTTATGTGCTAGTTACCTTCAATACTGCACATTTTTTATTTTATCCTTTCGGGATAGTATGTTCTTTCTCAAAGGGTATTTTCTATAATTTAAGAGGGTCTTGAGTGACTCATTAATTATTTGCGCTGTCAAGGGGGATGTAATTCTAAGTAATCATGGAAGTGCTCGAATAGCTTTTAATGAGAAACCGAAATGGTTTTTATTTCCTTCAAATGTAAATAAAGCCAGAACTTTGCTACAAGAAGTTTAGTTTTCTTTGAAGAGAAAGATCCACAATGCAGTGTTGGGCACTATTCGAATAAATTCGAATGATCATTCAAGTAAACTTTTAGTGAATGATGAATAATTCACTAAATTATTTTATTTACACAGTACATAATGAATTATTCACAGAATTATTCGTTATTCGTCATTCGTTATTCTTTATTTCCAGTTGATTTACTAAGTGAATCCACCTCAAACTTATATATACGTATTTTCGGCTATCCACATCATAATGAATCATTCATTAGTCTATAAAATATGTTTATTCTGATTGATTAATCGAATAATTTGTACATTAAATATTAACTTCATTCACAGAATAATAAATAATGAATAAAAGTAATTATTCTTCATTCAGGAATAAAATAATACATTTATTCATTATTCTGAATAATTTTTGCCCGATTAATCACCAAACAATTGATTCATTTCTTCTTAAACACTCTTGACATTATCAAAGCAGTGTTTTCGGTAGTAATCACAACATTCAATCTCATGATTTAACTTTTCCTACTTCTACTTTGCATTCTCTAAAATCACCAAATGTTATTTTTCTCGTGAAATTGTAATGAGTATTTTTTTTTTTTTTTTTTTTTTTTCGCTACAGAGTGAATTGGGTGACCGACTGCTCCGAGTCGAACCTTACAGGAGTGCCAACCTACGAAGAAGGACTTGCTTCCAATGTCTACACACTGGATATGTCTGGAAACCAGCTGGAGACCCTGGAAACCTTCCCAGAGGACATCAGGCTGAGATCACTCAAGCTAGCTGATAACCTACTCACCAAGATCACTCACGCAGAGTTCGCTGGGCTCAAGTTCCTTCTGGAGCTGGATCTTTCGGGCAATAGGATCACCTATGTCGAGCCCGACACCTTCAGGTACCTCAAAAAATACTTTTTTACTACTGAAATATTCTATGAATTATTATTTTTATTTGGTTATCATTTAACTCAGTTATTAATCTACCTATAACCTTCGGTCAGAGAACCAATGGCCCTGAGGTTTCTAAGGTGTGATTACTCCTCACCTATAATTGTGTGTTCGATTTACATGATGTTGTTGTAGCTTTTCTCAGCCCAATCCTGGCTTGAAAAGGATGGTGACTTGCTGATACCCTGAAATAAAAATCTGAGTTTGTGGACGGTATAATTCAAAGATTTCTTTGGAATATTTTATCCGCAGGGAACCGACCTTTCCCCAAATACAACACATGGTTTTAGGAAGGACTTAACGCCTTAACACTCGCGGCTATCAGACATTCTCACTCCATAAAGAATTTTACAATTTTTTTTTGTATTTGTGTTATTGATAAACTTCGCGCCTATGACAATAAATCGTAATACAGGTTGTAGATTATTGAATGTTTAGATAATAAATACCGAAAATGCAGGGTTACTGTAATATAAAGGGTGTCCCAGTCTTAAACCGACAGACTTCGAAAAACTAAGTCAAAAAGTCCTTTTGCGATTTTCTCGTTTTCGAGAAAAACGCAAAAAGTGTTTTTTTTTTCTTTTTGGCAAATCTCGATTTATCGCTTAACCGAACCGTACTACGGAAAAACACCTCAATAAAAAAGTTGTAGCTTATTGAATTATCTTTACTTTGATAATAATCGTGTTTGAACAGCCCAAAGGATGGAAATTTTCGTCCATACAGTGTTTGACGTTTTTTGATTTTTAATCCGTAGTTTTAAATTTTTATTTTTTGGTTAGTTAGTATTTCTGTAAAATATTTAGTTTTATTAATTTGGAAGACAATTTTAAATTTTTTTTAATTTTTTAAATAACGGAAATGGCTAATAATAAATAAACTAAACTATAAAAGACAATTGAAATTATTTTCATCCTTGTTTTTTTTTTTTTTTTTTAGATTGGATACTAATTTGTACAGAAATTAGGATTTAAAAATAAAATTAAAAAATATAAATATAAACTCTCTTCATATAATTTAAATTATTTATAAAATTAGCAATTTCTTTTATTTAAAAAAATTAAAAAAGGACATTTTTTCTCCCAAATTAATAAATCTAAATATTTTACAGAAATACTAACTAACCAAAAAATAAAAATTTAAAACTACGGATTAAAAATCAAAAAACGTCAAACTCTCTATGGAAATAAATGTCTATCCGATGGGTTATTCAAACACGATTATTTCATAAAATATCCAAGCTAAAGTTCGCAGAAATTGGTCTCATCTTAGATAATTTAATAAGCTACGACGTAAAAATACTTAGTAACATTTGTATTGCGGTGTTTTATATATATATATATATATATATATATATATATATATATATATATATATAGCATATATATATATATATATATATATATATATATATATATATATATATATCAGGCTGTACCGTATGAAATGTCAGTTTTGTTTACTATGTGATTTAATCCTTTCCCTTTTTCATTTCATTATTTACAAACATCATTGTTATTCATATAGATTTTGGATTGGATCTGGGTTTCAGGGCAAACAACTTTTTGGTTCTCATTGCCCGATTTTTTTTTTTTTTATTATTATATTATTATTATTCCATTTTAAATTTCATTTAAGCTATTCTATACACTACCTTACATACTAATATATACACATTATTATCTTCTATTTTCATGCAATTTATTTTATTATTATTATTTTTTTATATATTTATTTTTTTTATTTTATTTTTTTTATTTTTTTATTTTTTATTTTTTATTATTATTTTTTTATTTTTTTTTTATTTTTTTTTATTTTTTATTATTTTTTTTATTTATTTTTTTTATTTTTATTATTATTTTTTTTTCTTACATGCTATTTTATACACAACCTTACATACTACTATATACATTTTATTGTCTACTATTTCCATGCAATTTTTTTTTTTTTTTTTTTTTTTTTTTTTTACTATTCTTATAGAATTAAAGCTCTTGTATTCCTATTATTTAATAAGTAACTTGCGTACTGTGTTGTGAGAACGGTCCACTGAGAAAAAATAAAACATTAATTATGACTTCAACGGAAATCCGTATTATTTTTCGTTGTGAATTTAAGCTCGGTCATAGCGCTGCTGAGGCGTGTATGAACATTAACACGGCGTTCGGGGAGGGAACGGTGAATGAACGAACTGTTTACCGGTGGTTTTCCAGGTTTCGAAGTGGACATTTTGACCTCGACAACGAGGAGCGAGGAAGGCCAGAAACCAAGCTTGACAATGACCACCTGAAAGAATGGGTTGAAGCTTGTCCCTCAAAAAGCACTAGGGAATATGCCAAAGATCTCGGAGTAGGAGCCACGCCAGTTTGAAGACATTAGAAGATAATCGGCAAGTCCAAAACTGACAGTTCATATGGTACAGCCTGATACAATGTTTATTGAAATGTGTGTGTATATATATATATATATATATATATATATATATATATATATATATATATATTATATATAAACATTTTCGGTATCAACAGCTGCATTTATTCAGAAAGTGCTCAAAAGTTATTAAATTTCAGCCATTGAATTTACTTTTTTTCTGTGTAAAAAATATGATTATACTTATATTTCTCTTTACGTTTAATAAATAATTTTGCAATAAATTAACTAAAGTTCTGTTTATAAACTATTTTTGCAAAACATCAAATATGATTAAATTTGAACCTCAGCGAGAATGTAACCTGTTTTTGAGATAATTAGCTACAATTTATTGGTAAATTATTCGCTGGTATCTGTTACTGATTGCATTCTACTACTATATAATTATACTAATTACATCTACACTGATTATTAATAGAAAATTGGAGTTCCATATTACAGCAATTCATAGTCACTAATTCCAGCAGCGGCCTCTATAACTGATTTAATAATTTAGGTCATTTTAAATTAAATTTGTATTCCAGATCCGAGAAATGCATAAGCCCTACCAATATAAGGATTCATCATTGTTTCCATTCTTATACCTACAGTCAACGAACAGTTATAGGTGGAAATTTTTGGAACACAATTTTTGACGTCGAAACTTTGTTTGGGCTGGATAGGAGGTGAACGTATCAAAAGTCCTTACCCCTAGACTTTGTGCCTGGGGAGGGGTTGGTTTAGAAGGTCCCATTTTTCGAGTTTTCACTTATATCTCGGGAACCCTGCGTCTTAGCAGCATGACTACTCTGTAACAAATGAAAGCTAATTAAATTTCCTACAAGTTTTATTCTATAAAAATTTTCGAGATATCTTTAGGTTTCGAAATATCCGCTCTTGAATGTCGATCATTTTGGGAAAAACACACTTTTTCAATTATTCTCGACCGGATATCTCTTCAACGATGAACCCAAAAAATAAATGTCGGCTATAGGGTTGTAGAGCATTCCATTCGCTTCAATAATATATATTACTTTACTATTTTATGTATTTTCCTTCAAACATAAAAATAATTTCAGTGTTCATCATGAAATTTAGGGACTAATAGTCCAGGTAACTAAGATTTATAAATGGAAATGTTTGGAACACAATTTTTGAATTCATAACTTTGTTTCGGCTAGTTAGGAGGTCAGCATATCAAAAGTCCTCGTCCGTAGCCTTTCTGCCGGGGGGAGGGGGGTTTAAAAGGTCCAATTTTTCGGGTTTTCAATTATATCTCGGAAGCCCTGGGTCCTAGCGACATGACTATTCCATAACAAATGAAAGCTGATTCAATTTCCTACAAGTTCTATTCATAAAGTTTTTCGAGATATCTTTAGTTTTCGAAATATCCGCTCTTGAAAGTCGGTCATTTTGGGAAAAGACACACACATTTTCAATATTCTCGACCGGATATCTCTTCAACGATGAACCCAAAAAATAAATGTCGGCTATAGGGTTGTAGAGCATTCCATTCGCCTCAATAATATATATTACTGTACTATTTTATGTATTTTCTTTCAAACGTTATATACGCACTCACATGGTCTTAGCAAAACCATGGACAAGATCTTATCTAATTGAGTTTGAATAACTGGTCAATGGGCCCAAAATTATATATTTTGTGCTATATTATATATATAGTGAGTACTGGACGTATGTACTCACTATATTTACATAATGGAGCATACTATACATTGACTGGAAATAGTGAGAAATTGAAATTTTCATTGGTCACTTGTCACCAGATATCGTGATGAACATTAAAACTGTTTTCACGTTTGAAGGAAAATACATAAAATAGTAAAGTTATATATATTATTGAAGAGAATGGAATGCTCTACAACCCTATAAACGGCATTTATTTTTTGGGTTTATTGTTGTAGAGTTATTCGGTCAAAAAGAGCAAAAAGTGTGTTTTTTCCCAAAATGACTGACATTCAAAAGCGGATATTACGAAAACTAAAGATATCTCGAAAAACGTTATTAAATAGAACTTGTAGGAAATTGAATCAGCTTTCATTTGTTATAGAATAGTCATGTCGCTAGGACCCACGGCTTCCGAGCCGCGATATTTGAAAACCCGAAAAATGGGACCTTTTAACCCCCCCCCCCTGTTGATAATCTCCTAACTGGCCGAAACAAAGTTATGTAGTCAAAAATTATGTTCCAAACATTTCCATCTATAAATCTTAGTTACCTGGACTATTAGTCGCTAAATTTCAGATTTCACGATGAACACTGAAATTATTTTTACGTTTGAAGGAAAATAGATAAAATAGCAAAGTAATATATATTATTGAAGGGAATGCAATACTCTGCAACTCTATAACCGTTATTTATTTTTTGGGTTCATCGTTGAAGAGTTATCCCGTCAAAAAGGGGGAAATATATGCGGCGAAAGTGTTTTTCCCCAAAATGACAGACTTTCAAGAGCGGATATTTCGAAACCTAAAGATATCTCGAAAAACTTTATAGATTAGAATTTGTAGAAAATTTAATAAGCTTTCATTTGTTATAGAACAGTCATGTTACTAGGACGCAGGGTTCCCGAAATATAAGTGAATACCCGAAAAATGGGACCTTCTAAACCAACCCCCCCCCCCCCGGCAAAAAGGCTAGGGGCGAGGACTTTTGAAATGTTCACCTCCTATCCATCCCAAACAAAGTAACGAAGTCCAAAATTGTGTTCCAAAAATGTCCACCTATAGCTGTTTTTAAGCATTCGTTGACTGGACTGCTAGGACCTTTTGCAAAGATTAGAACAGAGTCACGCGGTAATTTCTTGTGAGCTTTCATGAGAACTTTAAACCTGTGTAAAAAATGAAATCTCAAAGAGAAAAGCTTAGGCTGACAGTATCCTAAGGTGAAATTGCTCCCTCCTCCTTGTCTTCTTAAAGTTTACTTGAAGAAAACACTATTACAAAAATTGTTGAGAGGAGATCGTTGACCGTTGATGATGTGAAGGTAGAAATTGATAGGGTTCCCATAGTTGTGTCTTTATAAAACTACATTTTTTATGCGAAAATTCGTTTTATTGTCTGCCGACGTTTCGGCTACAAATTCAAGCTTTCATCAGGACTGTAATAACAAGTAGGACAGAGTTAATACTAACACACACACACACACATATATATATATATATATATATATATATATATATATAGGTATATATACGTAGTTTTTTTTTTTTTTTTTATTTGAAATCTGTACAATTATTAGCAGTACAATAATCAAGTCTGTTCATGCAGATATTATGTACAATTTGACAAAAACGTTAAAAGTAAAATAAAAGAAAAGAAAAAATAAATAATAAAGACATAGAAAATATAGAAGAAGACAACCACTGTTGGCACTTCCAGAGATGTCTTGGTAAATGTTTTAATGGTCACGATAAGATCAGATGATTAAATTGTCTCGAGGCCACTGTCTCTTGAGCCGCCTGGGAGGATTGTCTGGATGGGATTCGGGTGATAAGGATAGACCTTCAGGATTAGGATGATAAGACAATTTGGAGTGGTACGTTTGGAATCGGGTTTTAGCAAGGTCAAGGACAAATGGAATGTTAAGGTCATTGTGAAGGGTTTTGTTGGAAACATAGAAAGGAGCATTTACAATTTTACGAAGTACTTTTGACTGGAACGCCTGTATTCTGTAGATGTTAGATAGTTTTGCAGATCCCCAGAGTTCAAGTCCGAATGTCCATATTGGTCGAATGATTGTTTTGTATATCGTTAGTTTGTTCTGTATTCATAATTTAGATGAGGGTCCAAGAAGTCGTCTAAGTAGTCCGTATCGTTTGTTCAGTTGTTGTCTTTTCAGTCTCGTGTGAGGGTTCCATGTCAGTCGGCTGTCAAGGTATAACCCTAGATATCGAACCTCGTTAGATTCCGGGAGAGGAGTGTTTCTGAAGTAAACAGGAGGGCATGATCTTCGGTTGAGAGTGAATGTCACTTGTTTGCATTTTTCTGCGTTGATTTTTATTCTCCACCTTTCACTCCAATTTTGTATGGCGGAAAGATGTTCCTGCAGGTTTTGGGATGGGGAATTGAGGGTCAGGGGAAGTTGACAGGATCGCTGTGTCATCAGCGTATATATACGTAGATAGATAAAAGATAAAATAGAGTCCGACTCGCAGGAACCGCGTCATGTTAGCGCGGTTCCGTATATCTCGAAGAAGTGGAGTAGATTAGGCATCACAAATAACAGGAAACTGACAGTAGCCAACTTACACAGAAGCGAATAATTCTTAATCCTCATTCTTGAGGAAGGCTGAATAAGACAATACAATTATGTACTAAAAACGTAATCACTCTACGAATACTGCTCAGCAGGCTCTATTCCAAACGAACGAAAATTCGTTGTCATTTTAAGTTCCTTGTTTTACTTGCAAAGTCATTTCACTGAAATAATCAACTGTAAATATGTGCTTCATGGCAAATAAAAGTTCATTCTCTCGTGGGTTAAATCTTTCTATAAAATAAGAAATAATGATAACTTCAGTTGTAGCAGGAAGAAGGTTATAAAGATAGGAGAATTCAAAACAAACCTATGTATACGCCATCATTGTTAGCCACAGCCATCTTGATTTCCACAGTTATTCCAAACGTATTACCTACACCTTTCACCGTTTCTTAGCTCATTTACTACAATACTAATTTTACTGATAAATGCAATTTAAAACAAAAAACAACCAATTAAAAAGTGAGATAAACAAAGACAAAACCGGTTCAAAAGAACAAAACAAACACTTTTTAAGATTTAAGCGCTTACATTTCTGATTGACGTTGTCCCATCGAATAATGAGTCAGAACCTTTTTTGTAGAGAATTTAGTAAGCATTCGAATGGTTGCCTTCCACTTACCACGATTTCCCAACCGTTATCGAGATATTTACGAATAATGTATGAAGATCCGAAAAGTTTTCATGACTATTAATAATTTTTTTTTCTGCATAATTCCTTAACTCCAAATATAACCAAAATTTAAGCATATTAGTTGGGATTAATTTCCAAGATGTAGAAAACATTTCAATCGAATCCCGCGATTTTAAGTACCCACAATAAAATAATGACATGCGAAAACATGATTCCACTTTTCTCAAAAAAGGTTACACATATCGTCTTAAAAATGGTTTCATTCGTTTTCCTATGTTAAGAAACCTATGAAAGAAGTACCTGGAAGCATATGAACTCAAAAACGTAAGCATTACGATTTTTTTGCGCGAATTTCGCCCGAAACGCCATTTTTCTTTGGGCGTATTCTGCTGGCTAACGAACTTGACCTTTTAAATAAGAAGACAAATTTTTGTACCAAATTTCATCAAAATCGGGCCTTTTTTGAGCTTGCTAGAGCGTTAAAAGACAAGGATATATATATATATATATATATATATATATATATATATATATATATATATATATATATGTATGTATAAATTTGAACCACTTATATTTTCGTGATCTATGGGGTCTGAAAAGAAAAATTTTCTGGTCGGCACGTCCGGATCGCGACGTGAGGTCAACCTCATAAGCGGGTTCTCCCTATGGAGATAGGGAGGAACCGCGCTAAAAACGGAAGCGTTACGATTTTTTTTGCGCGAATTTCGCCCCAAAGGCTATCTTCCAGTGGGCGGATTCTGCTGGTTAACTTGACTTTTCAAATTAGACGACAGATTTTTGTACCAAATTTCACAAAAATCGGCCCATTTTTGAGCTTGCTAGAGTGCGAACAAACATATATATATATATATATATATATATATATATATATATATATATATATATTTATACAAACTTGAACCACCTATATTTTCGTGATCTATGTGGTCTGAAACGAGAAAGTTTCTAGTCGGCACTTCCGGATTGCGTCGTGAGGTCAACCTCATAAGCGGGTTCTCCCTATGGAGGTAGGGAGGAACCGCGCTAAAAGAAATCAACAGCATTACTCTACTAGAAAATACTCTCACAGCGTCATTGAATTCCACTCGGAATTTAACTCCGAAAGAGGAATAAACCTAGTCTGATGAAGCCCAATGGGATTTGGCGAAATATAACTTTCATCGAGAGGACACCGCTAGAGAAAGAAGCCGGAACGAGGTAACCAGATATATATATTATAGTTACAAAAAAAGGTTGCCCAAGGAGCTCTACGAACAAAGCAAGCCATCTACAAGGATTTAGAGGGAATCTTCCATAAAAGCGATGAGAGCATTGAAGGCTTTTTTCATGGGTCCATGGAAATAAGAGCAGCTTGAATCAACAGGATCCTGACTAAAGTAGCCAAACATAAAGAAGAAAAGAGAAAGGAATACCTGCTATCTACACAGTCCCACCTTCTGTACAAAGAGCTGGAATTCCAAGAAACCGGCACTTCGTACATGGCAGACGAAAGAGAACTTTATAGAATAAGGCTGATAATAATACCAAGAGCCAACGGCCATAGCCACGTTGAATACACCGGTTCCCGTAGATCACCGAAGTTAAGCAACGTCGGGCGTGGTCAGTACCTGAATGGGTGACCGACCACCTGCTGTTGGCCTCATAAAAGGGTGGCAACCTATAGATAGCCCGGCGCTAATGGCCAAGTTGTAAAAAAAATAAAAAAATACCAAGAACAGAGATGTTCCTCCCTAATAAAAAGCCTTGGCGGATAGAAGAGAGGTCCCGCTGCTCTGAAGTTGACCTTCCATTTCCTTGCAGTGTGTCCTGTTCTGAAGGAGTTTAGGCTCAGGTTTTATGGCAAGACATCTTTCGCTAAAGAAGAGTAAATGAAAAACTAAATGTTAGAAATTGGGAAATCTTTTGCAAGTACCTCAAAGCCATTTGTAACAATTTACTTACCAGTATGATTCATGCTTTATTTTCTCGTTTTTCATATATTAGTGTATATGTTCTCCTATTCGATTAGTTAGATTATTTTTTATTTTTTTTTTAAATTATAGGTGCCTAGGTCATTAGCACCAATGTTGATATTATTTTAATTTTATAGTTTTCTCACTATTTATCTTGATTAATTATAGAAAAGTGATCCTCTTGTTGTTTTAGTATGCTCCTAATACAATAATCAGTCACTGTGTGTACGAAATTATCACTCCAGCTGATGGGCCTTGCCCAAGTTTTTTGTAAATTTGAGTTTATTTTTATTAGATCAATTTATGTAAATCTTAGAAAAAAATATATTTACTTTATTCATTCATTCATATATTATAGTCGTAATGTTTTTGCTCTCTGTGTTAGAATGGATACAATTACGGATGTTTAGAGAATATGCTGGTTCCAGAACCGCCAGCAGCGGGTTAACGATAATACCTAATAAATAAAATATATACAAAAAATTGAAAATAAATTCTAAACAATAATCCAATATCCTCCGCTAGAATATTGATAAAATAAAAGAAAAAGCTCAAGCTAAGTGGAGTTTGATTTAAAGGAGAACTAATTGCATCTTCCCGCCCTCTGCTGTGAGTATCGGAAAATACTTTCCTATTTCTTATTAACTCCTTCTCCATCTCCTCCCTAGGGGTATCATTAGGAAGGATATCCAAAGGGGTATCACTTAGGAGTATGTCATGGCTTGGAGGATTAGCCATCTGGCAATCACTAACGAAAACTGGACCAGTTGGAATTGCACAAATAAGTCAGAGGGTATTATTAGGTTTTTGACAAGTTATCAAAGGCCTATAACAAGGCGAAATACTATGATATCATAACCTTTATAGGCAAACTGTTTTTGAGAGGGGTTTGGAATTTGGCCTCTTTATTCAACGATAGTTTATATATATATATCAGGCTGTACCGTATGAAATGTCATTTTTGGACTTGCCGATTTCCTTTAAATGTCTTGAAACTGTCGTGGCTCCTACTCCGAGTTCTTTGCCATATTCCCTAGTGCTTTTTGAGGGACTAGCTTCAACCATTTCTTTCAGGTGGCCATTGTCAAGTCTTCTGGCCTTCCTCGCTCCTCATTGTCAAGGTCAACATTTCCACTTCGAAACCTGGAAAACCACTGGTAAACAGTTCGTTCATTCACCGTTCCCTCCCCGAACGCCGTGTTAATGTTCATACACGCTTCAGCAGCGCTATGACCGAGCTTAACTTCATAACGAAAAATAATAAGGATTTACGTTGAAGTCATAATTTAAGTTTTTTGTTTTGTTTTTTTCTCAGAGGATCGTTCTCACAACAGAGTACGCAAGTTACTGATTAAATAATAGGAATAAAAGAGCTTTAATTCTATATGAATAACAATGATGTTTGTAAATAATGAAATAAAAAAGGGAAAGGATTAAATCGCAAAGTAAACAAAACTGACATTTCATACGGTATAGTTCATACGGTTGAATTTTTAAAGTCAAAATTTTGCTGTTCCAACCCACCAGTTCTGTTCCAATCAACAACAAAAAAAAACTAGCTGTGCAAAATCAGCCTTATACAGCCCACAACCAAAGTAAGTGACACATAGACGTATCTACACTTCAAGGGAAGGTAGTCGTCTTGTTTCAACAATAATTTCGATAGAATCAAGGCATAATGGAAAGAATAAAAAATTACAAATATTGAATATTATTATTTTCTGGTAGGCAACGATCTGCAAAACTAATTGTTTCTCAGTTTCATCTTTCTCCAATTCACAACTAGTATCTTTTCAATTCCATTTTTGTAACCTGGATCTTCCTTACATGTTGAAGGGTCGAGGAAATCGGAGCTGATAGAAAATCTTGAGAAGAAAATTTATTTTTCTCTCAAACATTTAATGTTTTGAGTCAGATGTTAGAAACGACGAAAACTCGATTTTTCTGACGGGGGAAAAAAATCATTTTGGTGGAGTACGTACCTATTCAGTTGATGTTTTTCTTCTCCCTTTTCTTCAGCATTGTCTGCTTCCAGTATAACTTGCCGCTGACCAATATTTGCCCCTGTTTGAACCACCAAATAAAAATGGAGCATCGATTTCGGGAACTAAATACAATAGATTATTCCAATTTTTTTTTTTTTTTTTTTTTTTTTTTTTTTTTTTTTTTTTTTTTTTTTTCAGTCGCCTTACTGATTTCTTTTAGATCAATATCCTGATAATGTATCAGTTGATGCATGAATAGAAATACATGATACATTCCTTTAATTGTGTCTGATGGCAGAACCCAGTATTGAAAATACACTCGCGTAGGAAAAACACATATTTTTCTTAAAGAGTTATACTCCTTATGACATAACTGATATTGATCTTGGAACAGGTATATCTTGAATTCATAAATCGCCTTTGCCATCGACCTAGCATGACTTAAAGCTAGTACAACAAAGTTGGGCAAAGGTTAATCGCAGAGGCGATTGACGATTCACAATTAAAAATTCAATCGCATCAACTCGCAATTACGATTAATCAATTGTTAATCGCGGAGTTCGCGATTAACAATTAAATATTAATCGTAATAGTGGATTTCGCGATTACAATTAATCAATCGTTACTGTGTGAATCCGCAATTAGGATTAATCAATTGTTAATCGCGGATTTCGCAATTAACGATTAATCAATTGTAATTGCGCAGTTCGCAATTAACAATTTATTCTGCAATTAAAATGTCAAGTGCGGCTGCTGTTTAGCCGTACTTAAAGTTAGGTAAAACTGCAGTTTAGCGTCCTCCTAACCGATTTCTTTCAAATTTTGTACAATAACGTATTTTGATGCACTAAATACGAATCCCTTTAAAAAAAAGTTCGCATACTTAAAGTTAGGTAAAACTGCAGTTAAGTGTCCTCATAACCGATTTCTTTCAAATTTTGTACAATAACGTATTTTGATGCACTAAATACGAATCCCTTAAAAAAAAAAGTTCGCATACTTAAAGTTAGGTAAAACTGCAGTTAAGCGTCCTCCTAACCGATTTCTTTCAAATTTTGTACAATAACGTATTTTGATGCACTATATACGAATCCGTTAAAAAAAAAGTTCGCATACTTAAAGTTAGGTAAAACTGCAGTTAAGTGTACTCATAACCGATTTCTTTAAAATCTTGTACAATAACGTATTTTGATGCACTAAATACGAATCCGTTAAAAAAAAAGTTCGCTTTCAACTAGGAAAGAAGTTATTAAGCACTAACGTTCACTGTTATGGGGGATATGATAGCTTATGTAAACAACTAACTTTGTCATCATGCGCATGCGCGGGTATGGTAAAGTTCATAATAAAGAAGTTTAATTGAAATTTACCATGAATTATTTAAATTCATTAGCAGTTATTTATTCACAACCATTTTTTTTAAAATAATGAAACACTCTTCACAT
This sequence comes from Gonocerus acuteangulatus, assembly GCA_946811695.1. Taxonomy (NCBI): domain Eukaryota; kingdom Metazoa; phylum Arthropoda; class Insecta; order Hemiptera; family Coreidae; genus Gonocerus; species Gonocerus acuteangulatus. The sequence goes on from OX328123.1 coordinate 159,689,905, forward strand.
CTTGTTTCTTTCACGAAAAGTATTCTGTAACAGAAATCCCTAAATAATTAGCTAATGCCTTTATAATTATTAGTTCGTTCTAATTCGCGCTTGCTGAACTTTAATTGTCAACATACTCTTATTTTATAAAAAAAAATAGCACTGAAGTTGCACGAATTTATTATTCAAACGAGCTCATAAATATCAAGAGCGCTTAAAACAGCACAGAAAAATGTGCGACTGGGGATTTGTATCAACCGAACATCGCATCTCAAGAAGAAGAAGAAAGCTAAGAAGGATGTCTAGGAAGATAAGAAGAATGTCTAGGACGACTTTTAGGCATACATGCTATGCGTTTGCTCTCGCTACGCTCGCTAAAGAAGATATCAAAACCCTAGCCAATCCAACTCGCTAAAATTAATAGAACTTTATTTATTTTAGCGAGTTGGATTGACTAGGGTTTTGATACCTTCTTGAACGAGCGTAGCGAGCGGAAACGCTTAGTACGTATGCCTATAAGTGACAGGTCAAATGAGGGAACATTTCAAATGAGAGTTCTCTGTTTCCCAATGTTGCAAATACGCTGTTTACGCCTACTTTTAGAACCTTACTAACAGTGAACGTTAGTGCTTAATAACTTCTTTCCTAGTTGAAAGCGAACTTTTTTTTAAACGGATTCGTATTTAGTGCATCAAAATACGTTATTGTACAAAATTTGAAAGAAATTGGTTATGAGTACACTTAACTGCAGTTTTACCTAACTTTAAGTATGCGAACTTTTTTTTTAACGGATTCGTATTTAGTGCATCAAAATACGTTATTGTACAAAATTTGAAATAAATCGGTTATGAGGACACTTAACTGCAGTTTTACCTAAAGTTATACGCGGTGCAAGCCCCGGGGACATGCACCGCAGTTAACGTTTTAATTTCCGGTTATATGTAAAAAAAAGGTAAAAAATAGCACTAAAATCTGCACACAGTAAGTGCCGGAAGCGAGCCCTTAGAGACCCGGAAGTGAACACTGGTGGATCTGAACTGACTGGAAGTGGGCCTGGGTAACCCAGTTGTGAGAAAATTTTAACTAGAGTAAAACGGAAGTGGACCAGGAGTGGGCAGGAATGCCATTGGATGTTGCCCAGAGCCGACCGGAAGTGGACCAGAGTAGATCATACGTAGTTTGGGATGTACTGGAAATGGCCAGAGTTGACCGGAAGTAGCCGGGGTCGACTAAAATAGGACCGGAGGAGGATCAATTGTGGGCCGGAAGTCAACTTTGGAGTGGTATTTTTGTTGAATTTCCGCGGTAATTTTTATCAAAATACTGTTTTACAAAAAATCAAAATGAATTTAATTGCAATTAAATTAATCGCGATTAAATCAATTGCAATTAATCAATAGCGATTAAATCAATTGCACATTTGCAATTAAATCAATTGCAATTAAAATGTTTAATCGCGATGAAATTAATCGCAAATGGCAATTAAAGGAATTAATCGCCATTAAATTAATTGTATTTGGCGATTAAAAAATAAATCGCGATTAAATCAATCGCAATTGATTTAATCGCGATTGATTCAACCACGATTAAAAAGTTAATTGTTTGGTCATACGATTGAAAAATTAATTGATTGATGCCCAACTCTGTAGTACAAGAAACGGTATTCCGTTTTTCGGAATGCCATCAAGAAAGATACCTTTCCATCCATCATAGGGTAGAAACACACTTACAGCGGAGCGCACTATGGGTAGAAACACACATAGAGTGCAGCGGCAAGCTTGGAGCTTATATATCTAGGCGGTGGGTAGTGCGTCAGGCCAAGTTCCGGCCTAAGCATACTGTGTGTATATTACAGGCGGTCTTAGAGCCGATTTTCACCCTCTCATAACTTTCAACCAGGTAAAGATAAAGTTATGAAATTTTACACCGGTATTATACTACTAGATGTGAGTAAAACTGGAAATTTTCATAATTCTACATAGAATAGTTTCTGAGATATAAGCGATCGAAAATCGGGATTTATAGGACTCACTCACTCACTCACTCACTCACACATCAAAATTATTACGCACTTCCCATGATGCTAGAGACTTGAAATTTTGCATGAAGATAGATATGAAGACGTTATTAAAGGAAAAAAAATCGAAAAATGGCGAAAAGTTGTGTTTGACTCCGCTTCCGGGGAGGGGGCGTGCCAGTTTTGTACTTCCTTCGGAAACCCATCATTCCGTCCGAAACCCATGATGTGGGGTATCAAATGAATTGTCTCGGTATGAAGAACCTATATTTGATGTTTTAAGGAACAATTAGACGCATATAGGCTCGGTAAAAATCTTATACCAGCTGTCAATCTGTATGTTTTTCCCTCTTACAAATCCGCACCGTTTGATCGATTTTGACCAAACTTGGGGCACAGATGGGTCTTGATACGGGGAGAATCATAGGCTAGGTTAAATTGTCTATCAGCTATCGGTCTGTCTGTTTGTTCCTTATACAAATACACACCGTTTGACCGATTTTGACAAAATTTGACACACATTTCGGTCTTTATCCGGGTAGTGTCATAGGCTAGTCAAAATCGTCTATCAGCTGTCTGTCTGCATGTTTGTTCCTTACACAAATTCACACCATTTGACCGATTTTGACCAAACTTGGCACAAAGATAGGCCTTGGTCCGGGGAATGCATTAGGCTAGGTAAAAAAGGTCTTTCAGCTGTCTGTCTGTATCTTTGTTCCTTATACAAATTCACACCGTTTGGCCTATTTTGACCAAACTTGGCACGCAGGTAGGTCTTGATACGGGAGTGTCCTATTACCTATGACGTTTTCTACTTCTTGTTCCATCGAAATGCCATCATTCCTTCTGAAGCCCATCATGTGGGGTATCAAATGAATCGTCTTGGTAAGGAGAACCTATATTTGATGTTTTAAAAAACATTTCGACGCATCTTAACAAAAACAGTTGTGACTTCTTTCTTAAATGTAGTAAATAAAGTCGCAGGGGTTCACTGCATAATATACTTCAAAGCAGATACTAAGTTTTTCAAAGTCGAGCCATCTAAATTACAAAGTTTAGGATCACAAAGCCAAAATGTATCGTCTTTGTTCTTATATTTTTCTTGAAGGCTTCCTGCACTTTCCCTATTGTGATCTTTATCCTCGAGATAAGGTTCCTGTAATAGTTTAGTTAAGAGAGCAATCAATTTGTCCTCTAGAGTACTGTCATCTGGAAGAGCTTCCGACTTTTCTAGTCTAGTGATTAGATGTATGTAGGTTGATTATTGGTATCAAATATCAAACAGTAAGGAGAACCTTATGCAGAATCCAAAGACCCTGGTTTTATATGAAGTACAAAAGCCAGTAGGTATGCGGTAACTAAATTCTATTTAATACTTAGAAAAAAGTAATGAGATCCCAAAGAAAAACATAAATGTGAAATAGAGGCCAAGTTCCTGCCCCCACAAAGAAACACTCCCTTCCTCAAAAATATCCCCTCCTAAAACCCCCCAAAAACGCCTTACCATTCTACACTCCAAAAAAGTAGTATGAGTTGGTGTATTAATTCAACCAAAAATATTTGCCAATACAAGAGATGATACAAGAAAGAAATGTCCAAGTTCATTACTTGGAAGACCTCATAGTTACTTACTAAGAACAGTAAAGATACTTCAACTGACCTTTAAAAACAACAATAAAAATACTTATATCCAGTTACTAAAATATCACTTTCCTCAACCAGGTATATTCTTAAACTTGGCAATGTTTAGTTTTTCTCTAAAGATAATTTCGGCACAAAAAACAACATTGCCAAGTTTAAGAATATACCTGGTTGAGGAAAGTGATATTTTAGTAACTGGATATAAGTATTTTTATTGTTTTTTTAAAGGTCAGTTGAAGTGTCTTTACTGTTCTTAGTAAGTAACTATGAGGCCTTCCAAGTAATGAACTTGGCCTCTATTTCACATTTATGTTTTTTTGTGGGATAATGTTTTTACTCTACCGTCATCGGATTATCAACATCGCTGTCTTAAGAATCTTTATGAAGATCTTCACTAAAATCACCGTTTACCATTGATGAAATGGTTTTAGGAAATATTTCTTTTTTTTTGCCTGATTTGTGTCCTAGTGGGGTCTAATAAATAGCAAGTTCTGATGTAGCAGGTGTTCGCAGTTAATCTTTGCGAATAATTCAAGCAGAAAACCTAGAGAAAACAATGGAACAAATCGATCTTTGCCACAACTTGACAGAATAATTTCAAGTGAGATTTTATCGAAACAACCCTATATTTTTATCCAAAAAATATTTTCGAGGCTATGATTTTCTTTTAATGTTCTAATAGGTGCTAAAACTGAATTGAGTAGAATGTAACATGGCTAACACCATTCTATCAACATTTTAAGGAACTTCTATTCGGCTGTGGTATCAATCCCGTATGTATTTAATCCTCAATAAATCTTAGTCAATTGATACTTTCTCAATGTGTTATTTATTTATTTGGGGGTCGAGGTTAGCTCAGTGGTTAAGCACTCGACTAATGAACTGGAGGACGCAGGTTCAAAACCCGACCGTGCCCTAAAGATTTTTCTTCTAGTGTCATCGTTCGGGGTTGGATTTGGGGTCCCAGATCGTCCCTAGGCTTTAATTAATTAATTAATGGGTATCTGCAAAGGGGAAAATCAGGCGGCCGGAGCATAGTACTGACCACACTATCTCCCTAGTATGCCGTATGGTCGAGAATCATATACCTCTACAGTATCTGCCCCTCTGGGCCCTTAGTGGCCTGTTACTGGACTGATTTTTTTTAAATTTATTTCTTCAGAATTTACAACAATGTAAAAATACATTTCCAGTAAAATGATACATGTTAATGTGTCTTGAAGCTCGCGAGGAAGACAAGTTGCACAGTTGCAGTATCCACAAGGCAGAGTGTAATATTCTAGTAACTACTGCTTGAGCTGGTCTCTAGGCCAGTTACGCTTCAGACGGCGAAATGGGTTGTTTGGGATTAGATGTGATGATAGGGAGTTTATTAAAGAATTAGGATGCCCGTGTGAATGAAATTTTTGATATAATTTTTTAGAAAAGGGTTGGATAAATGGAATATATAGGTCGTTATGAAGAGTCAAATTGGATACAAAGAATGGAGCGTCGGCTATTTTGCGGAGGATTTTAGACTACAATGATTGAATTTTGTAGGAGGTGGATGGCTTTGTGGATCCCCAGAGTTCTATGCCATAAGTACATATTGGTCTGAGTACTGTCATGTAAATGAGTCTTATAGTGAGTAAATATTCTTATTCTATAGTGAGTAAATCGTTGATACAAAAGCAAACTAACGAATATGAAAATCACCACTTTTCAGAGTGGAAAAGTATTCATTCATAACTTTTTTTTGGACGGTCAAATATTCGGCAGATTTGACCTTTTGATAGTGGAATACTTTCCCTTTAATAGAGTGAAATCCGATTCAAGAATTTGCCGCACATAAGTCCAGCAGAAATTAGTAAAGATTGACAATGAAAGATGCATTTTTTCATATTCGTTAGTTTGCTTTTGTATCGACGAAATATTCTTTAAGGTTTTAAGAATGAAAAAAAAAAGATTATATTTTTTGTCAATGTCGCGGTTTTTCCATTAGTCGTTCCACTGTGTGGCGTGATGCCTAGTTGAGAAATGTGCAGAATCATAAGATCATGCGTCAAACAACTTTATTTTTAAAATAGTGTTATCAAGTAGTTTAAAGTTGAACCATTTGGGGCACTTATAATCTTTGATTCTGCTATATCATGAGATTAGCTGGAGCAAGATAATCCACAGCGGATGGTAGCTACAACCACTACACTGCTCCTTGGATCTGAGCCAGCTACTGCTTGTCTTCGACTTTCTCTCTTCACTCAGCCTCTCAACAACTGAGGAAATCAGGACTCCCTTACTTCAGAGTAGGGAAGTTCCGATACTAGTAAATACGAGTAGGTACTCGATACTTTTGATTCGATACAATGTACTAATAGCGTCGAATCAATCTTGCGATACTTACTCTGTATCGGAACAAAAGTACTTGGTATCGAATCGAATCAGACTGACCTTAAATTTAGTAGCCTTATTGAGTCAGAAAATGATGCCTCATCTACTGCACCACTCGAATGTAAGTTTCGGTATCAACATGAGGAGTTAGCAAACGGACGCACAAAAACTAAAATCTCACCAGGGCGATAATGTATCACTATATTTATCAAATCCAGTAGCTTCCCTGAAAAGCAACACATATGCAGAATTTGATAATATTAAATTTGGATTTCCTTATCTGTACAAATATACACAACGTTTCCAAGCGACGCGTCGCACAGTGGGGCCAAACGTGTTTCAAAAACAGGCTACAGCCTCCAAATCATAACCGATTTCAATGGATTTTTTTAAATGGAAGCTAATAAAAGTTATAACAAATTTGTCCAGATTTTCGTTTTTTGTTTCCCCTGTTTATTAAATAAAGTGTAAATACACTTGTAAAGTTTTTATTTACATTACATGTTATACCCCTTAAAAGTGTCTGCTTTATTTATTATTAATTGTAAATAAATTTATTATTAATTGGCTTCAAAGTAAAACACTATTTTGGGGCAATATTGTTTTGCACCTTTCCCATATGCGCGGTACCTGGTGTTCCACGTTAAGTCTAGCCAACACATGTATACCTCCTTATCTATCCATGAGGTACATTATAGCAAAATTTCAAGGTGCATAAAACATTTCATGAAAAGTGCGTTAACAGCTCTCCGACTATTATGGATACATTGAATGGTGTAAATGAAGATTCTGACACAACTCTAATAACTCAACAACATTCTATGTTAGTGCAACATTTCAGGAATAATTGTCATTAAGTGTTGTTTCTCCTAAAGCAACTAAAAGCCAGCTTGAATCTTGTTGAAAGGACACTCTTCGCCTCCTCTCCGTGAAATGGAAAGCTGCTAATTGTGCTTGGAGTGGAATAAGCTCAACCATCCAGTAACTGGTTAATTACCTCCAACCAGTGTGCTGCCCCACACAGCTGCCGACAGTCCCACATCCCCGTCCCCCTCCCTATTCCTGTTCACGCCGTTAGTAGACCAGGCGCATCTGTTTTTAGTTTTAGTTTAGAGATGGAGAAAGCTATTTTTTTTTCAGGAATATCTTCGCATGACCTTATATAACAATAATTGAGTCATGCAAAAATCAAAAATGTGTTTTGGTACTTTTTAGCATATATATGCTTTAGCGATGACTAACCTCGAAAAAAAAAAAAACTTTACAAAAAAGTGTCCGTTGGCGTTCGCGCATGCGCAGTGGTCATGTACAAAAAAGAAGACTGTATGTCATACAGTTCATTACATACGTTTATCGAGTGGAGCTGAAGCATATTTATCTTCCTGAATTTGAGCAGAAGGCTCTAATTTTTATTTTATATTTTATTGACTTGGTGATTTGTCCTAAAATAATTTCTGAAAGTAATGAAAAAAATAAGTTTAAAAATTAAATATAAACCCAGGATCAGTAGCAAATTCTAAAATAACTTGCAGGTCATGGACAATGACTAATAGTAAGTAAGTTTAAGTAAGAAAAAATAAATAAATAAATAGAATATGTA
>OX328123.1:159700008-159777022 GCA_946811695.1 Gonocerus acuteangulatus
GTCCGATTTTGACTAAACTCGGTACACATGTAGATCTTAATCTGGGGAGTGTCGTAGGCTAAGTCAAACAAGTACAAGACTAAACTCGCAGGAACTGCCTCATCTTAGCGCGGTTCCGTTCTTATCCCTAGTCTAATTTCGAAAGATTAAAATAGAAGCAGTTATTATTTTGTTGAGAGGAGATCGTTGACCGTTGATGATGCAAGGTAGGGATTGTCCGGGTTCGGTCACTGCTACTTAATAATACATACCCCATATGTGTATGTATGTGGGCATATATATGTACATATGTGTGCGTGTATATGTGTATGTGTATATGCTTATATATAAATATATATATATTATATATTATATATATATATATATATATATTATATATATTATATATATATATATTATATATATATATATATATATATATATATATATATATTAGGTATATTTACATAGATATGTGCATATATTAGTGTTAAATATGTCCTACTTGTATTTACAGCCCTGATGAAGGCTTGAAGTTCAAGCCGAAACGTCGGCACAATAAAACCATTTTTAGGATAAAATGTAGTTTTATTAAGTAGCAGTGACCGAACCCCGACAGTTATTATTTTGGTTCCACCAGTCTTGAAAGGTAGGATTTACAATCTTACCTGGAAGGGTCGGCAACACTAGAAACCGTCCCGCTAGTTACAAGGTCTTGGAATCTTGGAACCTGTTTTATTTTCGAATACATTATCCAACTATAAGCAATTAAAAAATAACAAGGAATTAAAAACAGACAAAAAGAACAGTTCGAATAAGCGAAATCAATTACTTTAAAGCTTTAAGCTCTTATTTCTCCGATTGTCATCGCCTAATCAAAACTTTCATTAGAACCTTTTATGTAGAGCATTTTATAAGCTTTCTAATGGTATTCTTCCGTTTACCAAGATTTTCAACCGTTTTCGATATATTAATGAAAGTTCCCAAAATTTACATTATTTCTAGCAACAGAAAATTGGTCTCATTTTTCATATCCTGTTTTACACACAAAATTTTCCCAACATAAGAAATTACAAAAATAAAAAGCAATAAAAAACGAAGGGAAGGAGACAAAAATTACAAAAAGAACGACAAAAACCCGTTCATAAGAACAAAACAGACGTATTTGAAGTTTTAAGCACTTATTTCTCCGATTGACATAACCTAATCAAAAATAGTTTTAGAATCTTTTTTGTAGACAATTTAGTAAGCTTTCAAATAGTTTCTATCCACTTACCACGATATCCCAGCCGTGTTCGAGATATTAATGAAAGTATACGAAGTTCCCAAAACTTTTCATGTCTGTTCATAAAATATTTTATTCTAACCCTTCCTTAACTCCAAACGTAACAAAACTTTCAACATATTAGTTTTAATGAAAGTAGAACATGCAGATAATGTTTCAACTGAATCCCGTAATTCTAAGTACCCAAACCAAAAACGTTATTCAAAAACTATTTTTCCAATTTTCTCGAAAACGGTTAAAGCTATCGCCTTGAAAATGGTTCCATTCGTTTTCCTAGCCCAAGAAGCCCATAAAATGAGTACTTACAAGCTTATGAACTCAAAAACGTAAGCGTTACGATTTTTTTTGCGCGAATTTCGCCCCATATGCCATCTTCCAGTGGGCGGATTTTGCTGGTTAACGAACTTGACCTTTCAAATTGGACGACGGATTTTTGTACGAAATTTCATCAGAATCGGACCATCCGTCTTCTAGCTAGAGAGCGAACAGACAAATATATATATATATATATATATATATATATATATATATATAAATAAATATATACATATATATATATATATACCAATTTGAACCACCGTTATTTTCGGTCTCTAGGGGTTCTGAAACGCGAAATTTTCTAGTCGGCACTTCCGGATTGTTTCATTGTATCAACCTTATAAGCGGGGTTCCTCCCTATGGGGGAGGGAGGAACCGCGCTAAAACATCTACCAGCTGTCTGTCTGTATGTTTGTTCTTTATACAAACCCACACCGTTTGACAGATTTTGATCAAACTGGGCACACAGGTTGGTCTTGATTAGGGGATTGTCATAGGCCAGGTCAAAAACGTCTACCAGCTGCTGTCGGTATTTATTTTTTTTTAAATTAAAAATCCACACCGTTAGATTGATTTTTGCCAAACTTGACATTCATGTATGTCTTGATACGGGGGGTGTTATAGGTTAGGTCAAAGTCGTCTTGAACTCACAGTTGAGAGTTAACGCGTTCGAAACAGTTACAGATTCGTGTTATTAGATTTTAATATTACTTATTTGGTTTCTAATTTATTTGGGCTTTTCTATATGCAGAAAGTATGTGTAGCATGGCACGCCGGGTAACAGCTAGTGCATATATAAAACTCTAAATAATGAAAGCCTTAGTAAATATCATAGAATAAATATTTAAATCAAATCAACAAATATCATAGAGAAAAAAAGAAATAAAATGAAATAAATAAACAAAAACTTTCAAAATAAAATTATTAACTCCTTTCCCCTCACATCTTCCAGTTAACTTTGCGTGACACCGATAAAATTATTTTATACAACTATCCACCTATAATCCTGTGTTTAATGACACATGTGTCATAGTGGTTGACAAAACATTAGAAAAAAAAAAAAAAAAAAAAAAAAAAGGACTGCCATCATAGTTGAAATTAACCTCAATTAAAAATAATACTATGAAATACATACAGAGCGGTAGTAGCTCTTCTGTTATTCTGCCTAGGCGAGCATGCTCTCTTCGAAACTAAAAATTCTGACCCCTCTAAAAATTCTTAATAATTTGAATATCAAAAAACCTTTGCGAGTGTCCTTGCAAAATTTCAAATTTTTATGTAGGGAGGTTTGGGCTGGGCGATGATAGTCAGTATACATATGTATATATATAACTGTATATATATACAGTATATATATATATATATATATATATATATATATATATATATATATATATATATATATATATATATATATACAAAAAGTTGCGCTTCAGCCATTGAACAGTGAAGTCGTGTATTTTTTAGCTCTCGCATTTGTGAATTGTTCAGTGGTTCATTGAGCTAGAAATTGAACTAAACTTGCTCAAATGATTAGTTAATCGTTGAGTGTAAATTCTGTGAATTTTCCTCGGAATTCGTGTGACAAAACAACTCAAAATAAGTGAGTAAAGTTGCAATATCTATTGTGAATTCTCTGCCCTGCCTCACGGTTAGCGAGAGGTGGGGGCTATTCCTGTCTCTGCAGAACAGTCCCCCTCTACTAGCTTCCTCCTAACTAGCTCAGAAACTAGGGGCCTTCACGGGAATCGAGATACTCTTCCCGCATCACCTCTCTGGCTCAGGGCTTGGATTCTTAAGACTAAACAGTCCGAGTTCGAGGCTGCTGCTGGTGCCTATATTTTTTTTTTCTTTTTTATTTGCAAAAATTATATATTTACTTTTTCTTCTCGTTTTATGGGAGGATTCTATCACATGGTAATGGCAAGCGGTGGCAAAAGATCAAGATCAGCTGGCAGCTCGCCACCTACGTCACCTTCAAAAAACACGCGCTCTAGAAGGAAAATTACAAAAAGACAGCCACTAAAAAATGTTAATTCCTCCACACCCGTTGAGGAAGTACCCGGTACTTCCCGTACCAATGAAGAAACTACGGAAGAGTCTGCATTTTTCACGGCGAATCCATTTCAATTACTACAGAAGAATCAAGAAGATGAAATGGAAACTGAAAAATCCCAAAGCGCTAAAATCATGAGGTCTCCACCCATATTTGTGAACAATATTAAAAACATGAAAATTTTCTGTACGCAACTAAATCAAAAGGTTGATTCACAAACATACACCTGTATAAACCGAACCAACACAACTAAGATTTACTGCTCAACTCCTGAAACTTATAGATCAATAATAAAATACCTAAACGAATCACAGGCTCAATACCATACTTATCAACCAAAGGATGAACGTGCCCTGCGAGTGGTTATCCGAAATCTCCATCCCTCCACCCCTCCAGAAGAGATCATAGCAGAATTTGCTACGCTTGGCTTCAAGGCAAGGCAAGCCACAAATGTCATAGTGAAGCGATCAACCGAACAAGGAATGACGAAAGTTGCCTTGCCACTCTTCTTTGTGGACCTTGATCAACAACCAAATGTTGACAAAATTTATGGCATTACAAGACTTTATCACACTAGAGTACAAGTCGAAAAACCATACCGTAAACGAGAGCCGGTTCAGTGTACAAATTGCCCATCGTACAATCACACAAAGGCGTATTGTAATTATATTCCTAGATGTGTCAGATGTGGGGAAAACAGGAGTGTAACAAGCCAAAAGAAAGCCCTGAGGTATGAGCACTGTGCTCTCGAAACCATCCGGCTAACTACAAGGGTTGCCAAACTTTCAAAAATTTAAAAAGACTGAGCAACGCCCGGCAGCGAAACTACGGTGAGTTGCCTGCTCATGAAGAACGTCCACGGCCTTCAAGACGTGTTGAAACTGGGGTCTCCTTCGCCCAACTCGCTGCTGGACCTAGCCAACAACCAACCATCGATGAGACAGCTCCTGCGGACCAACATCCAGGCAACGAGTCAACACCAACTCCAAGACGGGCCACTCCCTTCATTCCACCCCCAACTTCATCCATGACATCACTTACCTCCTTAATACCTTCCTAACAGACTTCAGATCCCTTATTAGCCCTCTCATTACCCTCCTTAATACCATAGTCACTCACCTGCTCCCAACCCTTTCAAAATGATTCCCTCTCCCACACACAAATCCTTGTCCATCCTACTTTGGAATGCTAATGGCATAACAAATCACACAAACGAACTGACTACATTACTACAAGACAAACGTATAGAAACACGACTGACTAAGAATAAGTATTTACGAATTCAGGACTACAACACTTACCGTACTGACCACCCAGACGGTAAAGCCCATGGAGGGTCTGCCATCCTTATACGAAGGACCTTATCCCATCACCCTCGTCCCACCAATCCCACAGATTCAGTCCAAGCCACCACTATCACTATATCCACATTTTCTTTTCCAATTTCCATGTCAGCTGTTTACTGTCCACCTAATAAACCTTTAATAGAATCTGAAATCCTAGATCTTCTAGAATCCCTTGGTACCAAATTCCTTCTAGGAGGTGATTTCAACGCCAAGCATCTTCAGTGGGGGTCAAGGGTAACCAACTCCCGTGGTCGTACCCTACTCTCTGCACTCTCCTCAAAGCACTGTTCAACCATTTCCCCGAACTCCCCAACATACTGGCCTACCGATCCAAACCGTATTACCGATCTAATAGACTTCTTTGTATCCTTTGGTCTTACATCCGTCTTCACCTCAATAGATTCCCTAGATGACTTATCCTCTGATCATAGTCCTTTAATCCTTAAACCTTAGGCTACAACCTATTCCAAAGCCTCAACCTCCTTCCTTAATCACTGGACCAATCGATTGGAACCTCTTCCGATCACTCCTTGAAGACACCATCAACCTCAATATTTCCCTCAAAACCCCTGAAGACCTAGATATAGCTGTCCAACAATTCACAACCTCCATTCAACAATGCGCATGGAAATCCTCCCTTCCTAAACGCCATCATCACCCAATCCCAGCTGAAAGTCCTCTGCCCCAATCCCTAAAAGACATAATTGTAGCCAAACGCCAAGAACGAGCTCTGTGGCAGAGAACTCGCCATCCCTCCGACCGTCGCTCTTACAATCGATTATGCCGATTAGTAAAGCGACAATTAATCCAACATCGTTCCGAATCCTTTAATTCCTACCTTTCATCTCTATCAACCTCCGACAAATCTCTTTGGAATGCTACTCGCAAAATCCTCAAATACCATCCTGCATCTCCCCCCCTTCGTCGAGAGGACGGCACATGGGCCGCCTCCGACGAAGAGAAATCCGAGTTACTTGCCAATCATCTAAAAAGAACATTTACTCCTCACCCCCCTCCTGAACCTGTTTCCCATTTACCGGAATTAGATGATTTCCTACAATCCCCACTTCCCCTCTCCCTACCACCAAATGCAGTTAATCCATCTGAAGTTAAATTTCTAATATCCCAACTACCATCCCGAAAATCCCCTGGTTACGACCTCATCACCTCCAGAATCCTCAAACAGCTCCCAACCAAGGCCATTGTATTCCTCACCTACATCTACAACTGCATCCTCCGAACAACCCATTATCCCATACTCTGGAAATTCTCAATTGTTGTCCTTTTTCCTAAACCTGGTAAACCTCCCAACAGCCCTTCCTCTTACCGCCCTATCAGTCTTCTTCCAATATTTTCCAAACTATTTGAAAAAATTATTTTAAAGCGCATATCACCTATCCTAAGCTCCCAAAATCTCATCCCACCTCACCAATTCGGTTTCCGCTCCCAACACTCTACAGTGCAGCAAGGGCTTCGCGTTGTTGATCTCATCTCCTCATCCCTCGAGCGAAAAGAGTATTGCACGTCTGCTTTCTTGGACGTTGCCCAGGCATTCGACCGAGTCTGGCATGCAGGCTTACTCTTCAAACTCAAAACCCACCTTCCCAGCACCCTTTTCCTAATCCTTCGCTCCTATCTCTCAGACAGGTTTTTCCAAGTCCTGCATGGAACAGCCTACTCAGATTATTTCCCTGTGGAAGCGGGAGTTCCTCAGGGTAGTGTCCTCGGTCCCATCCTTTATACCCTTTATACAGCTGACATTCCAACACATCCTGACACCCTCCTGGCCACGTATGCAGATGATACGGCCATCCTTTCACCCCACATAAATCCAGACACAGCTTCCCAGAACCTACAATCCCATTTAACTCAAATTGAAAAGTGGTGCGACAAGTGGCGCATAAAGATAAACGTCGAAAAATGCCAGCAAATAACCTTCACCCTTCGACGTAAAATTTGTCCTACTGTCTCCTTCAACAACAATCCTTTACCCATAACCAATACCATCCGATACCTTGGGTTTTACCTTGACTCTCGATTGACTTGGAACGCACACATTAAACTCAAACGACAAGAACTCAATCGACGATTCGGACAACTATACAGACTACTAAACCGATCATCACACTTAACCGTACATAACAAACTAACTGTCTACAACTCACTAATAAAACCTATATGGACATACGGAATAGAACTCTGGGGGACAGCCAAGCATTCCAACATCAACCGAATCCAAACATTTCAATCCAAAGTCCTACGTACCATAGTCAATGCTCCTTATTATGTTACAAATCGCACCCTCCATAATGACCTAAATTCCCCTTTTGTCCAAGATATAATCCCTAGCCGCTTCACATCCTTCCATAGTAAACTAATCAATCATCCTAATCCTATAGCCCAATCCTTATCCAGCACTAATCATCCTTCCTCTCCACCAATACGTCTTAATAGAAAGTGGCCCCGGGACCTACTAAGGTAGTGTAGTGTCGTGGAGTGAAAAAATCAGTGAAATTATAATAAGTGAGAGTGATATCGATGGATATTTTCTCTCCTCAGGATATCACAGGCCACGCCTCATTCGCCTCCAATCCTCCCTGCTATTCGCAGGGTGTGGTTGGATGGCGTAAGGTAACTCCAGGTCACCCTAGAATCCTTCCTAAGGAAGGTATTCGGCTGACAACTGGGGACACCTGAGGCGTGGTCAAGTAACTAACATCAAATTACAAAGTACAGTTCAATTGTAGATTGTAATATTCTATAAATAAATATATATATATATAAAATACAAAATAATTGAAGACTGAATAAGCTGTTACCAACTACCTAGAACATCTTAGATTTCAACTTAGGACCTACACACACACACCCACACACACACACCCACACACACACAAACACACACACACACACACACACACACACACACACACACACACACACACACACACACACATATATATATATATATATATATATATATATATATATATATATATATAAGTATGTGTGTGTGTGTGTGTGGGTGGGTGTGGGTGTGTAGGTAGTTGGTAACAGCTTTATTCTGTCCTCATATATTTAATTTTCAAGTTACATAGGGTGCAGCATGCCCGCACTTTAATGTAAAATCAAAATGGCGGATTTAAGTTTGGCGTTTTCTTATAGAGTAAAATATTCGTATATTTTAACATGAAAAAAATTAGTAATTGGTCTAAAGCTTTTCTTTTTGTTATTAGGTTGTGTAATTACAAATTTGTCAAGAAATAACAATATGAAATTATCAAGCCCCCCCCCCTGAAGAGGGAGTCCCCTCCTTCAACGAGGACCCGTAGAGAAAATTTGATAACGCATAAGTATGGAGTACGCTCAGGCTTTACACAACATGAATTAGATTCTTCGGCAAATTTTTTGATGACGGATCAATTGTAGTAAACGGTGCTATATTTGTCCCAGTGTCAAGGATTTGAAGCATTCTATAATGTGCTACAAATGTTCAAGACATGTATGTTCTCTTCATGCATCCATTATTGGACGCAAAGAATAATGATCTGGTGAGAGAAAGGATGGCTGGCTAGTGATATATCTGTGACTGTATTGTTCCTAATATTTTTCCTTTTATGTTCCAATGGAGAATTTCCGTATATATGATCCTAATCATTTGAGATTGAATATGTATAGATTGAACTATTGTTCCTATTTGCTCCGTCTAAATATGTTTTATTATTCCTAAATATGTGTGAATTAGGAAAATAACTATAGCGCTTCTCATACTATGAATGGAAGTTTCCATAAGTTTATGTATTTTTAATTTTCGATGTCCTAGAGATAGTATATTTATCGTATTTAATGTCATTATATGTGTTATTAATATTTGTTCTTCTTAATATTCTTATCATACATTTAAAATAATAATATTTAGAATTCTAATAAACGGATTTTCCTTATATTTAGAAATATACACTGTGGTTCCAATTTCATGAGACCCTACTTAAGCCATATTACTGTGCCTCTATTTCTATTCTTAGCTCCTACTGTAAATTGTAATCGATTCATTTTCTGATAGTCGATTACATATATTTGAAAAATATAGCTGCAAATGAAGTTTTAACTTTTCGTACGATTATTCAAATTTAATCAAAAGTGGTCAGAAGGTTCATATTTGGAGATGTGAAGGTTATTGGCCAATTAAAGGAATAATATGCAATTTATTTTAAAGTTATGGATTTTTTCAATAAACATCCTTATTTGTTTTCAATAAATGAGTGTTTATAATTAATTAATATCTTTTGTACCTTATTTTAAACATGTATTTCGTCTTGGGTCTTTCATGACCCGAGGCGAGTGCTCACGTACCTTCAAGTGACGCGAGTGCTCAAGGGTTAAGGCTCCTACGCTGTTTTGTGTTTTCTTTACTTTACATTGTGAGATAATTTTTGAATTTTCCACAAACTGTAATCTTATAGGGCTTATTAATTTTATAGTTTTATTTTCCTTTTTTGTCTTGAGGTGGAGACTGTAAACTGTGGAGTCAATGTCGATTTGGATTAATCTATGAAATTGAATGAAGTACAATATCTCTTTCGGAATTAAATAAACCTTTTGTGACTTTTTGTCGTTTTGATGTTTTATTATAATAGCCATAATATTTCGTTTGTAAAATGAGTGATTTCATTATTTATTTAAAATATACGTTTGTTGACAGGGACAGCCATGGCTTGATAACATTGGAGCTTCAGATGAACCCTTTGGAAGACGTCGATGGACCTTTTATGATCTCAGAATCTCTACTGAGTCTTGATTTGAGCAACTGCAGTCTTCAAAAGATCTCGCCACTTTTCTTCACCGACACGCGATCACTCAACAGCCTTGATCTGTCAGGCAATCCTCTCGGAGAAATAGGAGCCAAGGTCTTCGAGCCGCTCACGAGCCTGCAATACCTCAAGCTCAACAGGTGTAACCTGAGCTTCATAGATAGCGAGGCATTCACACAGCTGGAAGATCTCAAAGTTCTGGAGCTTGCGTACAATAAGTTCTCCTCTGTCGACTGGGTCGCAATTTTTGGCGGCCTTCGAAGGCTGGAATCCCTTAATTTGCGTCAATCGGGCATATCCAATCTTCCAGATGATGTATTTCAGAACAACACTTGGATGCGAAGTCTTGTCCTCGCTGGAAACAGGATCAGCGATTTGGACGTCGCGACGACACTTGGACAGAACTTAAAACACCTTGACTTTCTTGATCTTTCTGACTGTACACTCGTAGGCCCGTTGTCAGAAGATGCCTTTTCTGTGGCGACCAATCTTCGAACTCTCATACTATCCGGCAACTCAATGACCGCTAACGATCTCGCCGTCGCACTCAAACCATTAACAAATCTTCAGAAATTGTCTCTGAGAAACTGTTCCTTGACGAGATTACCCAGAGATACTTTTCACAGGTTCACATCCTTGCAAGAGCTCGACATATCAGCAAATCCACTTAACGACGCATTTACGTCGCTTTTACGGCCGTTAAGCACTTTAATACACCTCAACATGGGGTATAGTAATCTAGGTAAAGTATCAAAAAATACCTTTTCACAAATGATTTCTCTAAAAACACTAATTCTCTCGGGAAATCCACTGAAAATCCTAGAACCTGGTTTATTTCAAAACTTAACCGAATTAAAAACCCTTGAACTTAAATATTGTGGTCTTTCATGGCTTAATGAGACTGTCTTCCAAGATGTGTTTTACCCAGATTTGGAGGTTCTGCTTTTAGCTGGCAATCCTCTTACAATACCTCAACACGACTCCTTTATACCTACACAGCTGAAGCATCTTAAAACACTCGACATGAGTTTCTGCAACATCACACATTTGCCAGCAGATGCATTTAAGCCTTTCGGAGAGATCAAAGATCTATTTCTTGCTGGAAATAGAATAGGAACTTTGGGGAACAACTCTTTGAATTTCTTGTGCGAATTACCAAATCTTGAGAGACTTGACTTGGGCTACAACAATTTGTCAACGGTGTATCCTCAGACGTTCAGGCGAAACCCAGAATTGAAAATGCTAAAGCTTGTAGGTAATCCTTGGAAGTGTGGATGTCACCTCGCGGATATGTGGGAATGGGCAGCTATCGTGAAAGGCGACATAGGAGTTCTCGTCGGGTCTACGACAATGACTGAAGCTGCCATTCGAGTCAATCCAAAAAGAAGAAACGTTCTCATGTGCCACTTCGATTCGCGCACGGCCCCAATAAAAGCCAGAAAATCTTCCAGACGTGAATTCGCCAACAACGTCAACCACTCGTGGGCTAGATACGTCAAGGAATCAGCCTGCGATTCGGGGTTCAGAGTGATGCCCAAGTCTCTCATCGGGTCGGTGGAGTCCTTGGTCTCTGAGCGGAACAGCTATCCAACATGGTTTTGGGTCTCGGGACTAGTTGCTTCAATAGCGCTTATTTCAATTGCGAGTTTTCTAGCGACATCCGTGAAGAACACGGTAACCCAGAGACAGGTCGCTTTATCTCCTGGCGAGCAGAAGGCATCTTCATCTGGAGAATCTAACAATACTAGTCAGAATCACTGCAACTCATCAAACTAGACTGTACATTACCTAGAAACCTGTCCATGAATTATGACTGATGGAACATTCTATGTTTCTGTTGTCTTGAGCTTTTGTACCAAAACATTATTTGTATTTTTCTTATTCAGTTAAGCAAAAAAAAAAAAAAAAGTTAAAAAGTTTTATTCATGTTTTAATATAATTTATTTATTGGAATGATCGAGTTATGATTTTAAATCCATTTCTGTTTATCCACCAACAAACAAAGTTCTGGATACGATTTTATCTACAAAAGAATTTCCCGCCAGAATTTATTATAAAACATTTATGAGAACAGAATTACTCATGATGACCTCATGTAATACCTATCTACACCTGTAGATAGTTAGGTCATAAGCAGTCAGGGTATGGTTGGGATTCGGTTCATCTACACCTGTAGATAGTTAGGTGATGAGCAGTCAGGGAATGGTTGGGATTCGGTTCATCTACACCTGTAGACAGTTAGGTCATAAGCAGTCAGGGTATGGTTGGGATTCGGTTCATCTACACCTCATTATAAATTCTCTGTGATCCTGCCAATGTGTTTCAAAGGAAGCAAATATCTTAATTTACCGCATCTCCTAGTTTTCTAAGGACCTGGTCAAGAAGATAGAACACTGGGCTTGATTTTTCTTCAAAAATGTAAGTCTCTCAATTTTCTATCCAAACACATTTTGCCGAATCACAACTATTCTCTGAGAATTATTCATGTTACCTAGTAGATGTAATGAGTTTTCCCATAGCGAAACTCCCTATAAAAAAAAAAAAAAGTTATGAGGTACTGTGAAAATAACCGAAGTTGCTCTTATAGGACCAGCAAGCGAATGTGGTTTTAGCTTTCATGCAATAAATTATTCGAAGCCAATGAGCAACGTATACTGTGAAAACGGCTAAGGTGAAATCAAGTTAATATTTATTTATATGTTACGTTTTTATTATGCATTTATTGTTTATTTTAATACATTCGATGTCGGCGTAGTAATTGCCAATTTTTATCACGTTGGGGTCAATTTTCAGTTATTTAACTGATTATAGCCATTTTGTTAAGTAAACAAAGTGCAGCCGAAAACAGTAAAATAACAAAATTCCCGGGGTTTACTTGACCAGTAGATCTTTCTCCGGTACACAGTGGGGCGAGTGACAGGGTAGGCCGGACATTCATTAATATCTCCGGTTCTACTGGTCCTAAAGTATCTGCTTCTGGTGTCATTTTAAAGCAAATCCAATACTCTATTCAACTACAACATCAGCAATTTCAAAGATATTTCGCCAGTTGCCATATAACGGGTAGAATGACTTTGAACTGTGTACATACATATTATGCATCTGCTGCTAAATATATAATGTGATTTGTAAGTTCATAATATCCACATATGTTTTATAAATGAGATTAATTAACATATAAATAAATGAGATTACCACAATAGGTATTAATTTGATTAATATATTCTGGACAGCTCTGCATAAAATTAAAAACATAACGACTATTTTTAGATGTGAATTTTTTAGTAAAAAACGAAATTGAACTCCTCATCAGAACAATTTCTGGAATCTTTATTTCTTCTCTGATTTTGTCTTTCCGACAAATGCTCGAATGATTTTGATCTTGTAGGAATACCTGGAGTGGATTGAAGTTCCTAAGAATATACCTCTGGAAAATTTAGATTCCTGTTAAGCTAATAGTGATTTTTCCTCAAAAATGGTTTCAAACATCTATTTGAAGCAATCCATTTAAGTTGAAAATGATTTCCTAAATTTCTCCCGTCAACTGCTTTTCGCACTTTTTATAATCGCAAAACCAAATAAGTTAGTCCATTTTACCAAAGTCGTGTAAAAATTGTTAAAATTAATACTTTTGGATTTAATAAATTTAAATAGATCTTCATTTGTTGGGGTCTCCCGTGGTCTAGTGGCTAGCGCGCTAGATTCATAAGCGGGAGATGGTGGGTTCGATCCCCACCGGCGCCAGAAATTTTCTCATCTCAGGGCTCGCTGAGAAAATTCCTGGCTGCACCCTGGACGTCGGCGCTAGTGGCCAAGATTTATGTCGATGCGCCGTAAAAAAAAAAAAAAAAAAAAAAATCTTTGTTTTAATTTCCATTGTGTCGAGGCGCGAGACAACCTCTATGGGATTAAACAAAGGCGCGCAGGTATTAACAGAAAAAATAAAATCTCTACCGAATAGGCAAGTTTAGGCAAGATTGACAACGCTGTAAGCTAGAAAATATAATCCTAGAAGCATTCCAAGTCGTATTTTTTTGTGTGCAAATACCAGCGATTTTAGAATTAAAATATATACATTTTTTTTTATTGATGTAAAAAAAAAATACCAAGGTGAATTTTTAAAACCCATTTTGCCAGTTTTTGATTAATTATAATACCCTTAATGTAAGCAAAAATATTTCATAAAATAAAATAAGAGTACACGACCAATTTAATAAGCTCAGGTGTTTTTCGACATAGGAATTATAACCAGGCTTTATGTAAAAACCAATGCAATAATATGGCTAAAAATCAATCTGCTCAATAGAAAGGGGTTTATTTGTTACTGACAATACAATCAAAAAAGTCCGACTCGCAGGAACTGCATCATCTTAGCGCGGTTCCGTTCATATCCCTTTTGTCATTTGAAAAGCTTAGAATAGAAACAGATAATATGTGGTTCGGCCTTTGTTCAAAGGGCTTTATGACTTTACCTGGTCGGGTCCGCCAGACCCCAGAATCCTCTTCTAAAAATACCTATTTAGTACGTTTCAATGCACTGAAAAATATCAAAATGTTTCACCTTTTCTTGTGTTCGTCTACTATAGTAATAATTCTACAATTAATTAAAAAATAAAATAAAAAACCAACAGAATAATGTCAATTGAAAACATTCAAAAGACGTCATCGAATCTCTTTTTTCTTGGCAAGCTATATTTCTAACTATGAATTGTTTTATTGTCAAATACATTATCCAACTTTAAGCAATTAAAAAATAACAAGGAATAAAAACAGACAAAAAGAACAGTTCGAATAAACGGAATCAATCACTTCAAAGTTTAAGCACTTATTTCTCCGATTGACATCGCTTATTCAAAACTTTCTTCAAAATCTTTTTTTTAGACCATTTAGTAAGCTTTCGAATGGTAACCTTTCGTTTCCCAAGATTTTCAACCGTTTTCGAGATATTAATGAAAGTATACGAAGTTCCCAAAACTTATCATTATTTCTAGCAACAGAAAATTGGTCTCATTTTACCTATCCTGTTTTACACACAAATACATTTTCCTAACATAAGAAATTACAAAAATAAAAATCAATAAAAAACTAAGGGAAAGAGACAAAAATTACGAAAAGAACGACAAAAAACCGTTCATAAGAGCTAAACAGACGTATTTGAAGTTTTAAGCACTTATTTCTTCGATCGACATCACCTAATCAAAAACTGTTTCAGAATCTTTTTTGTAGAGAATTTAGAAAGCTTTCAAATCCACTTATCAAAATTTCCCAACAGCGTTCGAGATATTAATGAAAGTAAACGATGTTCCCAAAACTTTTCATGTTTATTCATAAAATATTTTATTCTAACCCTTCCTTAAGTCCAAACGTAACCAAAAGTTTAACGTGTTAGTTTTGATGAAATTCAAACATGCAAAAAATGTTTCAACTGAATCCCATGATTGTAAGTACCAAAACCAAAATAGGCTTTGTAATTGTGTCGGCAGATAACTGGGGTATATTTACGACTCTTGAGGATTAACTCTTAGCAGGTACATGTTTTTGTGGACCTTTTGTTCCTACAGGCAGTGAAAGGACTCTCTATTCCAAATACATTTGACTACTATAAGCAATTACAAACACTAGGGAACATGCCAAAGAACTCGGAGTTGGAGCCTCGACATTTGGGGTTGGAGTCGACGAAGGAAATCGGCAAATCCAAAACTGACATTTCATACGCTACAGCCTGATATTTTTCCAGCAATGAATTGTTTTTCTTATTTTAATTAATCTGTTTTATTGTAAAATACATTATCCTACTAAAAGCAATGAAAAAATAACAAGGAATAAAAACAAACAAAAAGAACCGTTCAAAAAAACGAGCTCAATTACTTCAAAGTTTAAGTACGTATTTCTCCGATTGATATCGCCTAATCAAAACTTTTATTAGAACCTTTATTGTAGAGCATTTACTAAGCTTTCTAATGGTATTCTTCCGTTTACCAAGATTCTCAATCTTTTTCAAGATATTAAGGAAAGTATACAAAGTTACCAAAACTTTTTATGTCTGTTAATAAAATATTTTATTCTAACCCTTCCTTAACTCCAAACGTAACCAAAAGTTCAACATATTAGTTTTAATGAAAGTAGAACATGCAGAAAATGTTTCAACTGAATCCCATGATTATAAGTACCGAATCCAAAAAAACGGTATTCAAAAACTATTTTTCCAATTTTCTCGAAAACGGTTAAAGCTATCGCCTTGAAAATGGGTTCATTCGTTTTCCTAGCCCAAGAAGCATATAAAACAAGTACTTACAAGCTTATGAACTCAAAAACGTAAGCGTTACGATTGTTTTGCGCGAATTTCGCCCAAACGCCATCTTCCAGTGGGCGGATTTTGCTGGTTAACGAACTTGACCTTTCAAATTAGATGAAAGATTTTTGTACCAAATTTCATCAAAATCGGACTATTCGTCTGGGAGCTATAGAGCGAACAGACAAATATATATATATATACGTTGAAGGTTGATACGTCATCAGATCAACCTTATAAGCGGGGTTCCTCCCTATGGGGGAGGGAGGAACCGCGCTAAAAAGAAAACAAAACAGTTTTATTTGTACAAATACATATGCAAAAATATGATTTGTTTTTTCCAGGTTAAATTTGAAGATCTAAAATATACTGGTAAAGTTTGTTTTTTATTCGACATGATTTTACTCGTCCCAGCTGATAAAAGATGGCACTGCTGGAGGCTGGAAGAGTTTGATGGTATCTTCGCTCTAGCTTTTCCGTGTGAGTGAAAAATGGTTCAACCTCCAATACTCTATGGATCTGGCTGTTCCTTAAGAGCCAAGGAGCATTGGACACTATTCGGAGTATGCTGTTTTAAAATGTTTCTAGACGTTTTAATTGTGTGGTTCTGGCACCAAACCAGGCCGGGCATGCGTACGTTAGTGTGGGTAGTAATGTCGATTTGAAAAGTAGTGTACCACAGGTGTGTTTTAAGAGGGGTTTTTCTATTTATTAATGGATTTTGTAACAGTCATGTGTGAGCTTCTTGTGGGCTCATAATACCACCTTTACCTCTCTCTCTTTCTCTCTCTCTCTCTCTCTCTCTCTATATATATATATATATATATATATCACCAGATGGGTTGCAGAAATGATAAAGTTTAATGAAATAACATACATTGGATGTAAAAGCTTCGCTTGGGTTATTAGGCCATGGACTAAGAAAAGTAGAGGATATCATAGAGGACAAGGTTCTAAATCATTGAAGAGGCCAGGGTCGGCTTAGTGTGCCGTTGAAAAATAGAGAGAGTCTTTCGGCTTCTGAGGATATTCAGTATTTCACTCACGTCGCTAGATGGCGCTAGGTCAACTTCAGAAGAGGTAAAAATCCTTTACATAATCTAATAGTGCCATTCTTTTGACTTCAAAGTGTCTAACGCTCCAAATTGATGTGAGGAAGAGAGAAAGGGCTGTGCTAGGTAGTAGAACGCCAAGATCGCGGTAAGAAGATTTAGATGTTAAGCCAGAAAGAAACGGATAAAGATAAAAACTGGGCATCCTACAGAAAATTATTCTCCCAAAATATTAAGGCTAAAAGTCTCGAACAATTTATAAAATTATTTACTGAGAACATAAAAGCATCAAAAGACAACTCAGTTGTTAATAGTAGTACAAAAAATAAAAGCAATCACCAGCGTCCCTCAAAAATAGTCAAAATCCTTCTTACGTTTAGAAATAAATTCAGGAAATTGTTCCAATAACACAGAGAGAAAATACATAAAATCATTGAAATCGCCTTGACCAAAGTTATTAATAATATATTGTGGAAATACAAAAACGACAACTTTAACAATCAGCTGTCAAAAATAAATTGCAGAACTAAACTTTGGGACCTCCATAACATATTTAAAAATAAAAACAAAACATACTTACCACCAATAACGTACAAGAATGAAACCGAAATAACCCAGACAGGAAAAGCAAATCTGTTAGCAAATTACTTTGAAGCCGTACATAAGCAAAACCAAAACATTGCCAGTAAATACACATTTAGCAAAAGAACTAAATTAAATTAATTAATCTTGAATAATATAAAAACCATAGAAACCCCAGAAGGTGAACTAGCAACATATTCCGAAATAAATGAAATTCTTAAAAAAGCTAAAACCCGAAAATCCCCCGGCCAAGATGAAATAAGAACCCACCTTAAAAATGTACCATCAGACGGCATTAAGTGCCTCCAAAAATTAGCTAATAGTGTATTAAAATTCCAATATTTCCCAAAAGTCTGGAAACATGCAGCAATAAAAGCCCTCCCAAAACCCGGAAAAAATTTACATGAAGCCAATGGCTTCAGACCGCTAAGTCTTCTTGGCTCTTTAGGAAAAACAGTTGAAAAAGTAATACTAACCCGTATAAATAAACATCTAAACAGAAAATATATATTAATAGACGAACAATTTGGGTTTCGAAACGGTCACAGCACAGCTAGTCAATTAGCACGGTTAGTCGATTGCGTAAGCGAAGGATTTAACAATAAGAAACACTCCGGTCTCCTTATCCTACATGTAGAAAATGATGCCTATACGAAATAAGTCCGATACAGTATGGCACGAAGGACTTATATAATATATAAGTCCTTCCTTAGTTTCATTAGGTAGGGAGGGAACTTTAATTGATTTAGTTTATATTATAAACTATATTGGTATACAATGTTACCAAAACTTTTCATGTCTGTTAATAAAATATTTTATGTTAACCCTTCCTTAACTCCAAACGTAACAAAAATTTCAACATATTAGTTTTAATGAAAGTAGAACATGCAGAAAATGTTTCAACTGAATCCCGTAATTCTAAGTACCAAAATCAAAGACAAAAAGTCCGATTTGCAGGAACTGCGTCATCTTAGCGCGGTTCCGTTCTTATCTTTAGTGTTTATGAAGGCATAGAATAGAAACAGTTATTACTTTGTTTAGATCAATAGCGAAACACCTATCCAAATGAAATCTCAAACAAACCAGTCTTGAAAGGTCTTGCTTTACAATCTTACCTGTATGGGTCAGCTATCCTATAAGTTGGGCAGACGGGCCTCCGCACAGAGGCATTTGGAAAGCCTTGGGATCTCTCTCTTTGAACGCTACATTTTTAACAATAAATTGATCTTCTTATTTTACTTAATCTGTTTTATTGTCAAATACATTATCCGACTATAAGCAATTTAAAAATAACAAGGAATAAAACAGACAAAAAGAACCGTTCGAATAAACGAAATCAATTACTTTAAAGTTTTAAGCACTTATTTCTCCGATTGACATCGCCTAATCAAAACTTTCATCAGAACCATTTTAGTAGAGCATTTAGTAAGCTTTCTAATGGTAATCTTCCGTTTTCCAAGATTCTCAACCTTTTTCGAGATATTAAGGAAAGTATACAAAGTTACCAAACTTTTTTATGTCTGTTAATAAAATATTTTATTCTAACCCTTCATTAACTCCAAGCGTAACAAAAATTTCAACATATTAGTTTTAATGAAAGTAGAACATGCAGAAAATGTTTCAACTGAATCCCATGATTCTAAGTACCAAACCAAAAACGGTATTCAAAAACTATTTTTCCAATTTTTTTCGAAACGGTTAAAGCTATCGCCTAGAAAATGGTTTCATTCGTTTTCCTAGCCCAATAAGCCTATAAAAAGAGTTCTTACAAGCTTATGAACTAAAAAACGTAAGCGTTACGATTTTTTTTACGCGAATTTCACCCCAAACGCCATCTTCCAGTGGGCTGATTATGCTGGTTAACGAACTTGACCTTTCAAATTATAAGAAAGATTTTTGTAACTAATGTCATCAAAATTGGACCATTACTCTCTTAGCTATGCCGTGAACAGACAAATATATATATATATATATATATATATATATATATATACACAAATTTGAGCCACCGTCATTTTCGGTCTCTAGGGATTCTGAAACGCAAAATTTTCAACCTTATAAGCGGGGTTCCTCCCTATGGAGGGAGGGAGGAACCGCGCTAAAACAAAATACTAGGTACTATATAAAACATGTATTAGACCAGTATTGGCCTATGCATGCCCTGTTTGGAGCTACACTTCAGACACTAATTATAATTATAATAAAGTCCGACTCGCAGGAACTGCGTCATCTTAGCGCGGTTACATATCGAAGAGATGGAATAGATTAGCATCACAAATCACTGGAAAATGACAATAGCCAACTTACACAGAAGCGGATAATTCTACATCTGTTTAAGTCGATACAATTAAGTACTGAAAACGTACTTACTCCTACTGCTGAAAAGGCTCTATTATAAACAACCAAAAATTCGTTGTCATATTATGTATCTTGTTTTATTAGCAAATTCGTTTTACTGTTATAACCAACAGTAAATATGTGCTTCATGGCGAATAAAATTCCATTCTGTCGTGGGTTAAATCTTTCTATAAAATAAGAAATAACGATAACTTCAGTTGGAGGCTATGAGGACGGTTATATACATAGGAGAGTTCAAAACAAACTACGTCATCATGACTAGCCACAGCCATCTTGATTACCACAGCCACTCCAAACTTATTATTACCAATACCTTTCACCGTTTCTTAGCTTATTTTACTACTATACTAATTTCACTGATAAATACAATTTAAAACAAAAAACAACCATTTAAATAGTGAGATAAACAAAGAGATAAACCTTTTCAAAACAACAAAACAAACACTTTTTAACTCTTAAGCGCTTATATCTCTGATTGACGTTGCCCCATCGAATATTGCTTTAGAACCTTTTTTTAGAGAATTTAGTAAGCATTCGAATGGTCACCTTCCACTTAGCACGATTTCCCAACCGTTATCGAGACATTTACGAAAAATGTATGAAGATCCGAAAACTTTTAATGTCTATTAATAAAATAATTTTTTTCTCATACTTCCTTAACTCCAAACATAACCAAAATTTAAACATCTTAGTTGGGATTAATTTCCAAGTTGTAGAAAATATTTCAATTGAATCCCGCGATTCAATTGTACCCACAAAAAAATAATGACTTACAAAAACATTGATTCCACTTTTCTCAGGAACGGTTAGAGATATCGCCAAATTTTTTTTTGAGCTTGCTAGAGTGCGAACAGACAAGCATATATATATATATATATATATATATATATATATATATATATATATATATATATATATATATATATATATACAAATTTGGGCCACCTATATTTTCGTGATCTATAGGGTCTGAAACGTGAAAGTTTCTAGTCGGCACTTCCCGATTGTATCATGAGGTCAACCTCATAAGCCGGTTCTCCCTATGGAGATAGGGAGTAACCGCGCTAAAAACTTCAAGTAACGCAAAATAAATGCATTAGAATTGCCCTAAACCTCCCCATCTACACCAGAAACCAAATACTGCACAAAAATACTAACTTACCTCTGCTTGAGTTCGATCGTTTTTGGCTCCCGGGGTTATTATACAAAGTACGGCGCATACTTCCCCACACATACTTCCCCACACATACTTCCTAATCCTACAGTCCTACTTATCAAGCCGCTCCTTCCAAGTAGATCTGGTTCCACATTGTCTAGTTCCCGTCCTATTTCCTCTGGTAGGGGTCTCCCGTGGTCTAATGGCTAGCGCCTTGGATTCATAAGCGGGAGATGGTGGGTTCGATTCCCAACCTCCGGCAGGAATTTTATCATCCCACGGCTCGCTGGTAAAATTCCTCGCTGCACCCTGGATGTCGGCTCTAATGACCTAGATGTAGATGCGCCGTAAAAAAAAAAAAAAAAAAAAAAAAAAAAAATTTCCTCTGGTGTACCACAGGGAAGTATTCTCGGTCCTATCCTTTACCTTCTGTACTCCGCCGACGTTCGTACCTACCTAAATACTCATGTAACGACTTACGCTAATGATACAGCCATCTTTTCCTCCTCCCCTGATCCCGAAACTGCTTCCCTTAACCTGCAGGAGCATCTAGACTCTTTTGAGGATTGGTGCAACAGGTGGAAAAATCAAGGTGAATCCAGAGAAATGCAGCCAAATAACATTCACTCTCAATAAAAGGACTTGCCCGCCAGTTCATATATCCAGTCAAGAACTTCCTGTATCCAACGAAGTGCGCTACCTGGGATTAATACTAGACAGCAGACTCACTTGCAACCCACACACCCGACTGAAAAGTCAGGAACTGAACAGGAGATATGGACTTCTTCGACGACTATTGGGACCTTCATCAAAACTCACAACACAGAACAAACTCACTATATACAATAGTCCGTCACGCAGGAGCTGCATAACTAAGCACTTTCCTCAGAATTTGGGTGTGTAGACTGGTTTCCAGAACAATTTGCTTAAAATATCCTACATAAATAAAAAAAAAACATGAAAAGTTCTCTTCTAATTTTGTAATGATTAACTGTTCAATTATTAATTTGCTTCCTGAGTTATGTTTACACAAGGTACCCACAACACTACTTAATAAATACAAAAAACTTCATATTTTCGTCTTTTGATCTGACGCAGGAACAGGATACAGGCCCTCTAGTGGGAGATAGCGCTCCTTGCGGCGGCCTTGCGAACCTACGTCTGGCGGGCAATTCTATTGAAATATATTACAAAGTAAACCCCCATTTCCGATTGACCGATTTAGCTCATTTTTACAACACTTCTTTCCCATGAGTTACCCATGATGTACACCGCGCTTCGTTACAATACAGCAGAGATTACGACCGGTATGAGTATATTATTAATTTGGGTCCGAAGTAAACCCCCCCTTCTAATAAACCGATTTAGTTTATTTTTACAACACATTTTTAACTGTAGATTACCACTACAAATACCGATTTTCGTCGAAATATAACAAAAATCACGGCTGGTAGTGGCGAATTGGTATTGTGGGTCCGAAGTAACCCCCCCCCCTTCTAATGAACCGATTTAGTTTATTTTTACATCTCACTTTTCTCTCTAGATTACCACTACGAATACCAGGTTTCGTTGAAATATAACCAATATTACGGCTGGCATGGTTAAATTAGTATTTTGGATTCGGGGTAACCCCCCCCCCCCCTTCCGGTGGACCGATTTCGGTGGTTAACGAACTCTTTCAATCGTTTGCTAATTGAATGCTATATACCACGATTAGTGAAGAGAAAACAAAAACTCTTGCCGCTATCGTGTTAACAGACTCATATATATATATATATATATAGAGAGAGAGAGAGAGAGAGAGAGAAATTTTAACGGGGGTCACTTTCGGTGTCTACTAGGTAGGATCGATAAAGATTTAAAGACATTTTTCAAAAATTCCGACATGAGAGCAACCTCAATAGCTACTTTCCTTTGGAGGAAAGTGCTAAAACCACCATCAAATCTATGGACGTACGGACTTGAACTGTGGGGAACAACCAAAAGATCAAATTTACAGAGAATGCAGGCATTCCAATCCAAAGTCCTACGCAAAATAGTTAATGCCCCTTTTTACGTTTCCAATGAAACCCTTCATCATGAACTCAATATCCCTTTCATCCATGAACTGGCTAAATCCCGATTCCAAACTATCTGCTCATCCTAATCCCAGAGCTCAATCCCTCTCCTCTCAATCCCATGCCGAAAATCCTCCTAGGAGGCTAAAGAGATCTTGGCCTAGTGATCAACTTCGTACTTAAAGGACAAATAAAAGTGTTTAACTAGGAAGTGTCAATTATGATTGGCTCCTTCCAAATTTCTATTTAATTATATTTTATCATTTAATTTTTTATTTTTTCTTATTATTTTTATCATTATTACTTTTTTTTTTTATTTTCCGTTTAGCTATGATTATTAATTATTTATTTATCTTTTTTTTGTAATAATTTAAGTATGTACTATTTTTTTTTTCTGTAATCTCATTATTTGAAATCATAAAAATGTCTTTATTTATCAAAATTAACCAATGTACTATATTATTTGTACAGATGTTAATAAACGCTATATTATTGAAAAAAAAAATACCACTGCTTAAATCTGATATCTACACGCTGAACTCAACATTTTTTAGAGCTTTTAGGTATAAAACTAATCCACTAATTAAAAAAAGTCCGACTCGCAGGAACTGCGTCATCTTAGCGCGGTTACATCTCGAAGAAATGGAATAGATTAGCATCACAAATCACAGGAAACTGACAGTAGTCAACTTACGTACACAGAAGCGGATAATTCTTAATCTGTATAAGTCAATACAATTATGTACTGAAAACGTACTTACTCTTTGGCTACTGCTGAGAAGGCTCTATTCTAAACAACCAAAAATTCCTTGTCATTTTAAGTATTTTAAGTCTTGTTTTACTAGTAAATTCGTTTTACTCTTATAATCAACTGTAAATATGTGCTTCATGGCGAATAAAATTCCATTCTGAGGTGGGTTATTTTATTTATTTATTTATTGAGATGTCACAACGAAGCGATATGCTCTTTAGGTCAATGTGCGAACAAAGCTAACAATTATACAGCACTATACAAACATGTCTGACAAATATAAACAAAAAACAATGAATTTGGGAATATATTTCATAAAATAGTAATTTTGAACAGTCGGATTGAAAATGCAACAAAAATAAAGTTTTTAATTAAAAAATTAAACATGAAAATATATGTTATATTACCTATATATATATATATATATATATATATATATATATATATATATATATATATATATATACAACTTGAAAACTTGTAATTTTAAATGAATTATAATGTTAAATGCATTTAACTGTTAAATAAACAATAGTGTATTAAAAAAGTTGAAATTTCTTTTTACGTATCAGATATTTTAATATATTGTTCATGTGTGTACTGTCCTCTGTAAGTAGTTCGTGTAAATCATTTGGTAAGTCAATGTTATCTCTTTCTCTGCAGTCTGTAAGTAGGTGTTTAATTGTCAGTGGAACGTTGCAAATTGTACAATTCGGTTTGTCCTGTTTTGTCATTAAATATGAACGTGTCAAGTGTGAATGTCCGATTCTTAGTCTAGTAAGCACGACTTCTTCTCGCCTTACATTCCGAATACTGGAACTCCAGGCTCCTATTGTCGGCTTAATCTCCCGTAGCTTGTTGTTTTGTGTGTATGTCCAGTCAGTTTGCCACTTGTACATTATGTGTTGTTTTATGACATTATGTATGTCTTGTCGAGTCATGTCATAAACGTCTTGTGTTGATCGTCTCGTTGCTAATTTAGCTTCCCTATCTGCTTCAGTACTTCTTGAAATGTTGTCATGTCCAGGAATCCATACAAAAGTTATATAAATGTTGGTGTCCTGTAGATAGTATAGTTGTGAAAGTATGCTTGTGATTATAGGATGAGTACTGTAAATGTCCGATAGGGAAAGAAGAGAGCTTAGTGAGTCTGTGAAAATTATGATGTGTTTATTAGTATTTTTACTATGTGAATGGGCCAAAAGAATTCCGTTTAGTTCTGCTGTGAATATGCTAGTGTTATTTGGTAATTTTGTGTGGTATGTTCTATCGTCAATGAGTGCTGCTGAGCCTGTCCCGCATGGTGTTTTGGATCCGTCTGTGAAAATGAAGAGAGCCTCAGGATTCTCTGATATTATTTTGTTAAAGTTATGATTGTAGAAATGAGTAGAGCAAGGGTCATTTTTCTTATGCTTTGAAAGTGATATATTAATACTAAAATTCTTTAGTCTCCATGGAGGGTGTGGAAGGAGTTCGAAGCTATACATTGGAATTTGAAGAATATTTGTATTATCTGCATATTTCAAAATTCTTTTCTTTAAAGGCTTTTGCTTAAGTCTATATGGTCTCATGTTAATTTCAATTATTGAGTTTGTACAAGGTTTATTTAAAGATTTGAGGTTAATAAAATGTTTTAAGCAAAGGAATTGACGCCTATACTCCAGTGAAGGTTCATTGGCTTCAGCATATAGGCTTTTGCATGGACTTGATCTAAATGCACCTGTTGCTAGTCGTATTCCAGTGTTGTGTATTGTGTCCAATAGTTTCAGTGCTTTTGGACTGGCCGATGAATATGCTGTACATCCGTAATCAAGAATCGATCTCGTGTAAGCTCTATAAAATGTCAGCATAGAACATCTGTCAGCACCCCACTTCGTGTTAGCTAAGATCCTCAATAGATTCAAAGATTTCTTGCATTTATTGAGAATAGCTTTTATATGGGGTAGCCATGTAAGTTTTCTGTCAAAAGTCATGCCTAGGAATTTGATCGTGTCGGTCAGTGTTATTTCAATTCCGTCCGGAATTAGGTATTATTCAATTCCGGGTTAGGTATTATTCGCTTTTTAGAAAATACTATACATTTTGTTTTTATTTGGGAGAAACGAAAACCACTGAGTTTTCCCCAATTTTCCAGTGAGTGTAGTGTAGGCTGTAAGTCATTTTCTTCCCGTCCTGTTTTAGTAGACTTTATATGCACAAGCAGGTCATCAGCATACATACAATATGATATTGTTTGAGGGATGTACTCACATAAAGCATTTATAGTAATATTAAAAAGCGTCGTGCTAAGGACACCTCCCTGCGGCACTCCATTTTCCTGTAGGTATTCATCCGAAAAAGTAGAACCTATCCTCACTCGGAACCGTCTATTTTTTAGATAAGCTTTGATAAAATTAAACATATTTCCGCCAATATTCCACTTAAGCAATTGCATTAAAATAAGCCGTCTCCAAACACTATCAAACGCCTTTTCAATATCCAGAGAGACGGCTATTAATGACTGCTTTCTGTCAAAAGCCTCCAGAATATCACTCTCTAATCTTGAGATATGATGCATGGTAGAGTGCCCTGTTCGAAACCCACATTGATAGCTAGAAAGAAGATTTTCTTTTTCTAGGTACCATGTTAATCTATGATTTAATATTCTTTCTAGGGTTTTACAAAGACAACTAGTTAAAGAAACAGGACGATAACTAGTTACGTTTTTCTTATCCTTGCCTGATTTGAAAATCGGAACTATGATAGATTCGTTCCACGAGTGAGGATAGATTCCTCCTTCAAACACCTCATTGAATGCATTCAGAAGAAGGGGAGGAGTAGTGGGTGGTAAGTGTTGTATCATGTCGTATGTTATTCCTCCTTCAAACACCTCATTGAATGCATTCAGAAGAAGGGGAGGAGTAGTGGGTGGTAAGTGTTGTATCATGTCGTATGTTATTCCTCCTTCAAACACCTCATTGAATACATTCAGAAGAAGGGGGAGAGTAGTGGGTGGTAAGTGTTGTATCATGTCGTATGTTATTCCTCCGTTAAACACCTCATTGAATGCATTCAGAAGAAGGGGGAGAGTAGTGGGTGGTAAGTGTTGTATCATGTCGTATGTTATTCCTCCTTCAAACACCTCATTGAATGCATTCAGAAGAAGGGGGAGAGTAGTGGGTGGTAAGTGTTGTATCATGTCGTATTTTATTCTGTCCGGTCCGGGTCAAGTTGTACTTGATTTCTTTATTGCTAGTTCAAGTTCATTATTGCTAGTTCAAGTTCTTCTAAGGTTATTGAGTCGTCCAAAGTCGTATCACTGTCAGTTCGGCCTTCTAAAGTCTCAGATTCTACTTTTCTTTTATATTCCTGGAAGTCACTGTCAAAATTTACATCACTAAATGTTGCTTCGAAGTACGTCCCCAGTAGGTTGCACAAAGCCTTTTGGTCTGTTATGATGTCGTCGTTGTTTTGAAGTCCTGTAATAGGTGGTTTATATTTTTTATGAATTATTTTGTTTACAGCTGTCCATACGTCACTTGAAGTATTATTAGAATTGAACCGTGTTACAAAGTCTATCCAGGAATTCTTTTTGGCAGTTTTAACTACCCACTTAGCTTTGGCCCTCTTCTTCTTGTAGTCAATGAGTGCTTCATCAGAAGGATCCCTATAAAAAAATTGAAGTGCCTTTTTCCTTTCGCTTGTGGCCTTTCTACAGTCATTATTCCACCAAGGAACCGGAGTCTGAGTGTATTTAGTTGTGGTTTTTGGTAGGGTAAACACACCAGTAGCTGACATGCTTAAGAAATTTTCAGTCCATTTTAAGCTTTAAAAATTCTAATGGTCATGTCGGTGTATTTTTTCACTTTTATCTTGTCCAAAATCTTTTCACCTTGCTTACTACACTTTCAAATTTCGAAAACCTTCGCTCACTGATAGGATAAACGCCAATTTTGAGAAAAGTTACTTTGGTCCAGTTGCTGTCAGGCAATTCTCCAATAGCTGACAGGGATTGCTCCAGTAGTTGACAGGGACAATAAAGTCATACAAATAATATCTTAAACTTCAGTATTTCTTTATTTTAAAACAGGAATTATAAATTTATCATTTATTAAAATAGTAGGAACTTGAGTTTTCTATTTTTGGCTTTGCACCTTAAATTCAAGGCAGGTAACTCATAAGCAGTTACGTACACAAATAATCTGAAACATTTTAGACTCTTATCAATTCAAATTAGGTATCATATTAGGGAGTAAAATACCTATATACCAATTAAAGTAAACAAGATTTTCTATTAAAGGCAAAATTAAACTTAGTACTTAGGTAACTTCGGTTTTCGTCAACAGAGATCAAACATTCGAACACAATGAACATTTTTAAATAATGATAGTTATACAACTTTTAAAAAGTTTTTTTTAAATAACTAATGGAGGAGGCAAATGTTCTTCTCTTTTGATCAAATTTTCGTTTATAACTCTAGGCTTATGTTCACTTTTCATGAACACATCCCGCAAGCGATTCAATGATTTCAGTGCAAAAGCAGAGATTTTTCCATCTTGTTTACCAACAACTTCATAAGCACTTCTTATGTTTCTTAATGCAATTATGACAAAACTTCTTTCATCACCAATAGTAGACAAAACAGGATTTTTACGGGGCAACCAGCTGTTCTCGGTGAGATACTCGCTACATCCAATCATCGTGCTGCCCAAGTTATTCGTCATATCTGATAGCTCGTTGGAAAGTCTAAAATTAGCAAGATCGGTTGGGGCTTGCTTGTTCTTCTCTTTGAATGCCGGGATCCCTCCAAGAGCTGTATTGAGTGTCTGAGGCTCTTCCAATTTTTTTTTCTTCGAGATCAATTCTATCTGACACCCCCTGTCAGCTACTGGAATATATATACTACGTTCAAAATAGAATTAAACGGTATAGGATAGATAGCGAAATAGAAAGGTTAAATAAGGAAAAAATGGATGGAAGAAAATTATGTGAGGACCAGTAGCTGACCGGGTCTGTCAGCTATTGGTGATATGCGCAATATTAGGGTCCAATACCTGACACCCATAGTATTTCTTAATTCACAGTGAAATAAGGGTCAAAGGCAGATAAAACACAATCTATAAACACTCATTAGAAGAAACAACACACTAATTTGAGAATATAACAAAATAAGTAAAGAGGAGAACACGAACCATAACTTGGTGTCCTAGCCGGGTGTTCTCTACTTGGAAGGCGCTGAACTAGTGGCGGAGAACATGCAGTTTCTGTGATTACCTGATATTACTATGCCCGCCAAAAGAAAGCAGGATAGGCATCCTAACAACGAAGGAATACCTACAGAAGCCATGGCTTTGTGAGAGGGGGGTCTGAAAGGCTTTCAACCTTTATTATTTATATTTTTCGAAGATGTTGTCAGCTACTGGTGCACCTGTCAGCTACTGGTGCGTTTACCCTATACTATGTTCAGCTGCGTCTAATATTAATTCTGTTAGTTCTTTCACTGAGTATGTGTGTTGTAAGTTCTGTGTGGTTATAATGTGATCTTGAAATGTGGTCCAGTCAGCTTTCTTTGTATTATATCTAGTCTGAGTTTGGAATATCGGTGGTTGTGATGTTAGTGTCAGAAATATAGGAAAATGATGACTCGAGTAGGTGTCGTCGCTCACTTCCCACTCGAATCGAGTATAAACTGAAGAAGAGCAAACAGATATGTCAATATTTGAATAAGTACCTGTCCGTGGGCATAGATGGGTCGGTAAGTTCGTGTTGAGAGTGAGCAAGTCCAATCCTTCAAATATATTTTGTAAAAGTCGTCCACGGTTATTTGTAATTGATGAGTTCCACATAGTACTGAGAGCGTTGGCATCAGAAAGTAATAAAAAGGGCGTTGGAAGTTGTGTAAGTCTTGAATTGCAAGTACGTCAATAGGTTCACTTGGTGGAAGATACAGAGAACAAACCGTCAGCCGGAAAGGAAGGTACACCGAGACAGCTACAGCTTGTAATATTGTCAATAAACGAATGGGTTCGCTGTATGTGTTGTCTTTAACAAGCACAGTAACTCCCCCACATGCTTTACCTCCCAAACAATAGTCATTTCTGTAAACAGAATAATTATGTATGCTAACGCTTTTACCTGGTACCAGATGTGTTTCTTGGAGTCCTATTATCTGTAATGGTTTATGTCGCAACAGGCACTTTAAATCATTTAAATGCGTTTTTAAGCCATTTATGTTCCACTGGAGTATAGTCATGAATAATTAAGAAGTAAAATAAAATCAATTAAATTAAAAAATATAACAGCTGCTAAATTTATTTTAAATTACCTGTTTCTTTTTTTTTAGCTTTGTTCGCACCTTTAGACCTTTTGCCCTTAGGAGTTTTAATATTTGGTGGATTTTTAACAAATATTTCATCTTCCAAAACATCTTCTTCTTCGGATGTTTTCTCCCCAAGGGATGGTTCTATTGGGCTGCAAGTTCTTGACTGAACGGCTTGATCCTTCTTGACTTGGATAACGGACACCGATGCATTTTCCTCTCTGGAGCGTTCCTTCTGCAGGATAGTATTTTGTAGAATAGCTAGCCTAATTTCAATCCTTTTTATGGACTCGGATAAATTAGTGATAGCATCTATGTTCTGTACTTGTTTTGATTTTTGAGCATATGTTGTTATCTTTTCAACAGTTAACCTCTTTTTTGCCTCGGGGTAACTTAGTTTTTCATAGACCATTTTCCGTTTTATTTCTATTTCTTTTAAATATAGCTTACACTGTTTGAAAAAATGAGGTTCTCCACATAAAGTACATTTTACTACATTAAAATTCCCTTCATGTCTGGTTTCAGTGCATTTCCCACATATTTTATCTTTCTCACAAGAAGAGGAGAAATGATTTAATTGAAAACACTGATAACACATGGTCGGAGGCGGTATGTAAGGTCTGACCTTCACTGATAAGTAACCTATGTAGTCTCTCAGGGAGGTTAGGACTGCCAAAGGTTGCTATAAACAACGGAGAATTGGTTACTTCATTCTTAACCCTAATTCTTCTTAAATTCGTAACCAATTGTCCACTCAGCTCTCTAATTATATCTGCATCAGATACTTCTGCTATGTCTCGGCAGTAGAAAACCCCTTTAGATTGGTTAAGTGACCTATGAGGAGTTATTTCAATTTTATTTGAGCCAAAATATTTTTCTGACAATAATTTTTCAGCAACATGTGACTGCTCTACTTCTAAAAATAATTTTCCATCTTTTCTGATTTTGTGAACTCTTATATTTTTGGAAAATGATGAAGTCCATTTATGTATTTCAAAAGGGTTTATAGTATTAAAGTTTTTACCTTCATCTAGGATACGTACTACTAAGAACTTCGGTGTTGGCAAAATCTGGTTATTGTCGGGTTCTGCTTCATTGTACCACATTGCTTTTCTTTCTGGGGCTTCAATATTACTTTCTTGAGTTAACTGTAAAGTTTTCTTTCTATTTTCACCTATCATTTCACTAAATTAAATAAAAAACGTACACAGTAAAATTGTTCGACTTTCTCACTTGTTTCGATCATATGTTCCGATTGTCGTGGGTTAAATCTTTCTATAAAATAAGAAATAACGATAACTTTAGTTAGAGGCTATGAGTTAGGTTATATAGACACAGGAGAATTCAAAACAAACTACGTCATCATGATTAGCCACAGCCATCTTGATTTCCATAGCCACTCCAAACTTATTACCAATACCTTTCACCGTTTCTTAGCTTATTTTACTACCTTACTAATTTTACTGATAAATGTAATTTAAAACAAGAAACAACCAATTAAAAAGTGAGATAAACAAAGAGAAAATCCCTTTCAAAACAACAAAACAAACACTTTTTAAGTTTTAAGCACTTATATCTCTGATTGACGTTGCCCCATCGAATATTGCTTCAGAACCTTTTTTGTAGAGAATTTAGTAAGCATTCAAACGGTCATCTTCCACTGACTACGATTTCCCAATCGTTATCCAGATATTTGATATTTAAAAATGTATGAAGATCCGAAACCTTTTCATGTCTATTAATAAAATAATTTTTTTCTCATACTTCCTTAACTCCAAACATAACCAAAATTTAAACATCTTAGTTGGGATTAATTCCCAAGTTGTAGAAAATATTTCAATTCAATCCTTCGATTCGAAGTACTCACAAAAATATAATGACTTACAAAAACATTGATTCCACTTTTCTCAGGAAAGGTTACAGATATCGACTTATAAATGGTCTCATTCGTTTTCTTATGTTAAGAAACCTATAAAACAAGTACCTTCAGGCATATAAACTTAAAAACGTAAGCGTTACGATTTTGTTTGCGCGAATTTCGCCCCAAAAACTATCTTCTAGTGGGCAGATTCTACTGGTTAACGAACTTGACCTTTCAAATTAGACGAAAGATTTTTGTGCCAAATTTCGTTAAAATCGGACCATTTTTGAGCTTGCTAGAGCGCGAACAGACAAGCATATATATATATATATATATATATATATATATATATATATATATATATAAGATAAGAGTCTGAGAGGCTCGAGAAAGTTTTTAAAAAACACTAAGGGAAGTACACGGGGTCAATCACTCACAAGTTCAGACAAACAACTGACTTTATTCTTAGATAAGCAGCCCTTAAATACTAGTCTTAATCCTATTACACTGGGGCTGTTTATCTTCCTAACAGCCCCCCTCCAGTTCCTGGAACTCCAGGAACTTACTTACATATTTAATACAATATACATAGATTGAATAAAAATAGAAAAGAATAGAAATACAGAACTTTTGGCGAAATAATAACAAGTATACTAATATAAAGAAGAAAGAAAAGAAAGAGAATAAGACTACAAATCAAACAGTACAAAAATTTACAAATATATATTTACACATTAGCCGAAATATTACTGCTCACATAACACAACTTAAGATTAGACTGAAGATTAAAGGTAAATAGACATATATAACCGTAGAAAGAAATAGACATAGCTATACGATTTAAATAAAGGAGAAAGGAAAATGACAACAAAAGTCACATACTTGAAGCGTGCAGACTTTACGACTCTGCACTAAGGTCTATAGACGTACACTAACCATGATCCTCTGGAGTAACCTCAGCAGCTGGTGGGCGCTTGAGTTGCTCAGCGTGGCATGTCCGTCTTCTTCTTGAGTCTGCAACATCCTGGATTGTGACCACGTTGTGCTCCCTGAGAACTACTACTTTATACGGCCCGTCAAATAGCTCCGTTGATTTCCGCCTGTTTGTAGGGATTTGTCGATATACGATATCACCTATGCAGAGTGGTTTAGCCAAGTCCCTTAGTTGGTCGTTAATTCGGGCAACTCTTTTTCTCTTTTCTTCCATAATGCGTCGGTGGGCCGTTGTGCGTAGTCGTCGTTGAGTCCGATGGAGGTCTCTGATGGCGTTAATCTCGGCGCTTTCTTCATTGCTTGGCAA
The DNA here is from genome assembly GCA_946811695.1 of Gonocerus acuteangulatus. Classification (NCBI taxonomy): domain Eukaryota; kingdom Metazoa; phylum Arthropoda; class Insecta; order Hemiptera; family Coreidae; genus Gonocerus; species Gonocerus acuteangulatus. Next base: position 159,733,511 of record OX328123.1, read on the forward strand.
GAGCTCCATCCGGCATATTCCTCTAATACCGAAAAGAACCTCCAGAGGTGAAAGGCCGGTGGTAGCGTGCACTGAATGGTTGTACGCCACTAAGGCTCTGGCCATCGCATCGTCGTCGGAACAGTGTGGGTCCGCGTCGAGGATACGAAGGTGCTCTGAGAGGGTACCATGCAATCTCTCGACTACTCCCCGCCCTTGCGGGTGCCCTGGTGTGATCGTGTGGTGTGTTGTGTCCCATGACTTGAGGAGGTCTTGGATTTGCTTGTTACTGAACTATCTTCCTCCATCTGTAATAAGCATCTCAGGGGCTCCATACACTTGCGCCCAACGCAGGAGTGCCATTTTAGCTTCTTCGGCAGATTTTCGTTGGACTTCGACCGCCATTGCCACTTTGCTAAACGAGTCAATTATCGTCACCCACGATTTCCCTGTCCAGGTGAAGGTATCTGCCTGAATTATAGCGAGTGGTTTATCCGCAGTGATAGTTAGTTCCTGTGTTGTGTGCGGGGGCCTTCTGTTGTATTTCGTCCGCTGACAAATCTGGCATGTACTTAGCACCTTTTTCACGGACTTGCGCATTCCGGTCCACACATAAGATTTTCTAAGTGCTGCAAGCGTTTCTGCTTCACCTCTATGATTCGTTTTCCCTTGATGGTACGCGAGAGTCAACTCATCTTGTCGTTCGGGATCGTCCACTCTTTCTCCTAGCCTTGTACAGCGTACTAAGTTGCGATCCAGGCCGATTCGCTCGTCTCTCCATAACGTCATGATCTTGCTCCACAGTACCGCGTTCCCAACCAACGTAAAGGTAAGTTGTATGTCCTGGGCTCGATGCATCATTGAGTATCCGGATGATAGTGTTGTCGTCTACGGACGCCTGAGATTTTACCACCGCTTCCTGGACACCTTTCTCTCGTTTTCTGAACATTATCTGGGGGGACCCTGAAGTCGATGTCTTCCAGATGACGTGACGTCTGTGCCTCACAACGATGTCGTCAATTTCTAACAATTCCACTGGTCTGTCTCCTCCGGATACACCTGTTTCATCGGGCGCACTGTTGACATCGTCCTCCGCTGGGGTCCAGGTTTGAAAAAATCTTGCTAGAGATGTTGTAGGACTTTCTTCTCTCGGAGATATCGCGTGCACTGGGAGGGTACGCGATAACCAGTCCGCTATTACATTCTCCCGTCCCGGGGTATGGATGACGTGGAAGGAGTACTGAGCTAAGTATTGCTTCCATCTCGCTACCCTAGCCGAAGATTCCTTGAGGGAGTCAACCCACTGTAGTGGTTTATGGTCGGACTTGACGATAAATGTTGTACCAAAAACGTAGCGCCTGAAGTGACCAACCGCCCAGACTACCGCTAGCAATTCCCTTTCTAGGGCGCTGTACCTGGATTCCGCAGGGGTAAGTTTTCTGCTTCCAAAAGCTACAGGCTGCTCAGCACCATTTTTAGTTTGTGAGAGTACCGCCCCTATAGCAAGGTCACTTGCGTCCGTTGTAATGGTGAACTGCTTACTAAAATCGGGGAAGGCTAGGAGAGGTGCAGCTTTGAGGTGGTCGATGCATTCCCGTAGATCTGTTTCCATCTCCTCTGTCACTTTAACCGTGCAGCCTTTGCGAAGTAAAGCGTTTAGCCTCGTGAGCTTGTGTGCCATGGCTGGTACGAAGCGGCGGTAATAGTTCAGCACGCCTAAAGTTCGTCTCACGCCTTTAAGATCTTTGGGGATGGTCATGTTCTGAATAGCCGCTACTTTTTCTGGGTCTGGTCGTAGCCCTTCGGCCGAGATTATATGCCCTAGGAACTTTAGAGATTTGTGTCCTAGGCGTAGTTTTGTGGGGGACAACTTCAGTCCAAACTCCCTGAGCCTCTGAAAGACGAGTTCTAGATGTTGCTCATGCTCCGATTCTGATGCGCTGAAGATCAAAAGGTCGTCCATATATATTTGGACAAACTTTTCGCTGAGGCCACGTAAAAATTCATCCATTAATCGCTGGAAAGAAGTCGGTGCATTTTTCAAACCGAACGGGAGCCTTGTGAAGTGGAAGTGGTCTCTGTCAAACGAAAAGGCCGTTTTCTCCGCATCTTTTGGGTGAAGCCAAATTTGGTGGTATCCACTCTTTAGATCTAGCGTGCTAAACACCGTCGCACCGTGTAACCTATCTAGAATGTCCTCGAGGCGCGGGAGTGGGTACTTCTCATCCGTAGTTATCTCATTAAGTTTTCGGAAGTCCACCACAACACGAAACTTTCCGCTCTCACCAGCTTTGGGTACAGCCCACAGGGGACTATTGTAGGGGGATTTACTCCTTACTATGACGCCACGTTCTAGCATTATGTCCAGCTCCTTGCGAATGATATCCTTCATGAGGTGGGGGTATCGGCGCTCCTTTACTGCAATCACCTTCTCTATCTTCAGTGGAATCTCGTGTAGCATTCGTCCGGTGGCACTAATTGGTTGTCCCTCTTTCCAGAAAATGTCGGCGAACTTGTCCTTCACCTTGTCCCATCGGCATGATCGTCATTCGACTACTCCTAACTGTAGGTCGTTAAGGTTTCCCCTAGGCCACACGACATACCGACGTTGCCCGAGGCGCACTGTCCACCTTGCCCCATTGTGTTTTACGCTTCCACCTATTTTTGCCATGAGATCTGATCCGAGGATGCCGTTGTATCCTTCCGGTAACTTCCCCACGACATGCACCACCAGCTTCTCCTCCGGATCTCCCCACTCTCCTAGAGTCCAGAGCACTTCTCCGTCGACCTCGCATAACCCTCCTAGCGTGCTTAGACGACACTGACACTTTTTTACGTCCGAATATGCAGGATGGAGGGTTTGTTTTTCCACTATGGTGCATGAGCTACCTGTATCCACCAGCCACCGGTATCCCCGCTCACTTATAATCCGCAACCTGCCCCCTCTCTGCCCTGTTTTGATATTGTTTACGCTCTGGGGGTTGCCGCTCGCCGGGCACTGCTCTCATTGTCGATGGATTTCTTCTCCACGCGCCACCTCTGAGTGGCCGGAGGCTCGTGCATTAGCCCGTCTCACCCAACTTGGCTCCGGATAATCACTGCCTTCGGAGTCTGATGCACTTGCGACAGAACTGTTCCTTACCCTGCCTTCAAACGAGCGCCTCAGGGCCTGAGCATTTACTTCCATGGGTTCTCCACGGTCGACGCTGCGCTTTTTGATGTGAGGGCACTGCCTCGCAAGATGCCCTCCCGACCCGCATTCGAAACACTTCGTTTTTTCGCAGCGAGCCGCTAGATGCTTGCTGCTCCCGCATTCATAACAGCGTTTAGGCTCTTGCTTCCTAGGTCGTGGGTCTGGCCGTCGTCCACCTCTGTCCTGCCTGCTAGGTCGCTGCTCAGAGTTCATCCCATTCCTTTGTCCCGTCATGGGGCGTCCAAACCTCCGGGGCTTCACTATCCTCCACTCGTTGTCAGAGTTATTGCCTTCTTCCTGTTCGACCCGTCCATCTTCATCCATGATGGTTTGTGCAACCTCTACAAAGGACTTGTTGCCATCACAGCTCCGGCCCGTTTCTTTTTTTAGTTGGACCTTGAGCACTGACTCCAGTAGATTCATTTGTAGGATCTTTTCCGCAGGCTGCAATTGTTCTCCCAGTTTGTCGGCTATTTTGGCATACCACTCTAGAAGCCTAGCCGCGAAGTTCCCAGCGGATTGGTTAGGACGTTTTGATTCTCGGAACATCCGTAGAATATCTTCCTCAGCAGCCCACCGGCCGCCTCCGTATACCTTCTTGAGGCGATCCTTTACTGTGTCCCATTCGGTATCTTCGTCGCTTTGAATTATATTAAGCACTCGGCGACTAATCCTGTTAATCAGTGATGCCTTGAGTGCCGGTACTTCCCACTCGTCTAGCCAACCTGCTGCTGCTTTAGCGTGTATCGCTGTGCTGATCCTTTCTCCCGCCTTGAGGAAATGCGCCAGGTCTCCAGTGTCTCCGGTGAACCTTTCTTTTTCCGAAATGGCTTTCCGAATATCATGCGCGTTGGACGTTCGTATCTTGATCCAAGTAAGGGTGACCGTCTGATCAACCGGCGCCGCCGGCTGCGCGATCACTGGGTTATTGATCTGTTGGTCAGCCATACGAACTTCTAATAAACGATCCTGCAGGGTAAACTGCCGTTTGTACTGGGGCTTACTTTTCATAAACCGGAAGCGAGCAACGGAAGAACGTTAAGAGCGTACGGAAGAACGGGTTTCGGCACCAGATAAGAGTCTGAGAGGCTCGAGAAAGTTTTTAAAAAACACTAAGGGAAGTACACGGGGTCAATCACTCACAAGTTCAGACAAACAACTGACTTTATTCTTAGATAAGCAGCCCTTAAATACTAGTCTTAATCCTATTACACTGGGGCTGTTTATCCTCCTAACATATATATATATATATATATATATATATATATATATATATATATATATATATATACAAATTTGGGCCACCTATATTTTCGTGATCTATAGGGTCCGAAACGTGAAAGTTACTAGTTGGCACTTGCGGATTGCGTCATGAGGTCAACCTCATAGGCGGGTTCTCCCTATGGAGATAGGGAGTAACCGCGCTAAAATTGGTAACAATGACAAATCTAGCAGCTGTAGATACATACACAAAAGGACTAAACACATCTTACTAATCTAAAGACTCTTGACACCATCCTTCCAATAAGGAGTAACGCAGACTGGATTAAGACATAAAGACGTAAACAATAAGGTACATACTTATTTTTTTTTATTCTTTTTATTTTTTTTTTTTACGGCGCATCTACATCTTGGCCATTAGCGCCGGGCTAAGGTTGCCACCCTTTTATAATGCCAACAGCAAGTGGTCGGTCAGCCATTCAGGTACTGACCACGCCCGACGTTGCTTAAATTCGGTGATCTACGGGAACCGGTGTATTCAACGTGGCTACGGCTGTTGGCGGTACATACTTATTGTTATCATTAGAAAGTTTATAAGATAGTGAGAAGAATCCAGGCTATTTTTCTCTCGCATTACAATCAGTGTACATTAACCCTGGAATCACAACGTGGGATTCACCCTCGTCGATACAAATGCAAAGTAACGAATGTGAAAAAATGCATTTTTCATTGTCAATCTTTACTAATATCTGCTGGACTTATGTACGGTAAATTCTTAACCCTCCGTTAGTGGCGCGCACCTGACAGGTGCATACTTTTTTTATTTTTTGGATCGCGGTTGACAGCCGTGTTTTGGCGGGCTCTCCACTTTAGTATCTTCCGGATTTCCGTTTTCCCACCGGCCAGTAGCATTGGCGCCTTTTTGTGAGCTCATCATTGTCAGTGGCTGCCCTCGTCACCTCTCAGGTGCCGCGCCACAACTCACGTAAGTTTTACAGACATGAGATATTTACACTTTTCGTTCTTTATCTTACTATGCTATCATCTATGAGTATGTGGGTGAATTTATTCGATCGTAGAATAAATAAGAGGAGTAAAAACTTGGCCTTCAACTGCTAGGTACAGCTCCACTATTCGTGTGATTTCCTATCCTTTTTTACATGAATATCATGTAGGATAAGATTTATGTTGGCCTCGTACATACGTTTTATTAACACTGGATCACAGGACGATGTTATTAGCATAACATATGCTTTAGCGATGACTAAACTGAAAAACGCGTTACAAAAAAGTGTCATAAAAATGCGCGATGGACATGTACGAAAAAGAAGACTGCATGTGATAAAGTACCGTACATTACATAAGTTTGTCAGGTGGACCTAAAGCATATTTATGTTCCTGAATTTGAGCAGAAGGCTCTAAACGAAATTAATTATTATTTCATAATCTTAATTTTTATATTAATATTTTATATACATATTTTATATTTTATTGACATATTTCATAATTTATATTCATGTTTTATACAAGTAGTTTCATTAGTAGTAGTTTCATGTCTATAGGATAACCTGGTATATAAAAATGTCTTATATTTTAACATAATGTATATTTGATTCCACTAACAGTACCAAGTAATAGTGTCGTCATGAAACATTTTCTTTAAAAGAATCAGAATTTTGGCAATTATACCAATAACAGCAGTGTTTTTAATTATGGCCCGGTTTAGACGTAACAACTCCATACATAGATTGATTATTCAATTTAATATTTTATATTAATCCTTAGTTAGTGGCGTTCTTTTTCTTCCATAACTAGTGGCGTCGGGTCACCAGTGACCCGAATTCTAAATTGATTTTTTTGGGTAATGTAATTTTAAAAAAATAATTATAAACACAAATATTTATTGAAATACGGGTAATTTATTAATTTAATACAATAGTTATCAAAATTTACACAAAAAAATTGTTAAGAAAGTCGTGCTGAATGGAAGGTATGAAAATGACGGCGATGTTTCTTTACAAAATTAAAATTTATGTAGTTTTCATTCAATAACGAAAAATCAAAAAACTGAAGGCTTACGTTAATTGCAAACAAGTGATGCATAGTCCTTATGTACACATTTGGCACAAAATGGAGAATAATTATTGTGTTCGCGGAAAGCCGCTCAACGAAACATACCCCGTGAGGTGCTGCCACCTAGCGGTGTGCCCGGGAACTACTTGCCCGCGGCAGTACGAGTCTGCACGAAAAGACAAGCTGAGAAGATATAGTCGCCTAGACAAAGCAGCGAGTGTGGAGCATACCAGTTTTTTCTCCCCAGATTCATACTCACAAATTATGGAGGAGTAAACATCCTAGCCACCCAGGCCGAGCGCAGGGAGCAGGAAATGGAGTTAGCCAGCCCACCATGATTTGGAGAGCAAGAAGGAAATGCAGCAAATAGCAGGGAGTACTCAAGCACAAACCATTCTCAAGGTACCTTTTTCAATTTCATCACTCTAAAGATCCAGCAAACCATCTCAGCTCAACCAACCCCAGCAACTCATCACTCATCATTTCTCCATAATCCAAAATTTAAGTAACCCACTGACCACAAATTGTTCCTGCTTTTGGCTTTACACCCCCATCCATTTAATTATATTTTCGGAAATAAATCCTGATTTTAAATTTAACCTATGTACAAATCTCTGCAGTCCTTCACCGTCAGTGGTCCACTCTAAACCATATAAAAAATGGTAGAGTGATCACTATCATAAACATATTGTCTTTAGTGGAAGGACAAAAAAAGTACGTCTCGCAGGAACTGCATCATCTTAGCGCGGTTCCGTTCATATCCCTAGTCTAATTTGGAAAGATTATAATAGAAGCAGTTATTATTTTCGTTCCACCAGTCTTTTTTTTTTTTAATTAATTATTATAATGGTGTGTCAACCCTTAAAGTCACTAACGCCATTCCTTTGTGTAGTAAAGTCTTGAAAGGTCATGATTTACGATCTTACCTGGAAGGGTCGGCTAACACTAGAAACTGTCCCGCTAGTGACAAGGTCTTGGAATCTTCGAAATCTATATTTCTAACAGTAAATTGTTTTTGTTATTTTACTTAACCAGTTTTATTGTCAAATACATTATCCAACTATAAGCAATTAAAAAATAACAAGGAATAAAAAACAGACAACAAGAACAGTTCGAATAAGCGAAATCAATTACTTTAAAGTTTTAAGCTCTTATTTCTCCGATTGACATCGCCTACTCAAAACTTTCATTACCAAAATTTCAACATATTAGTTTTAATGAAGATAGAACATGCAGAAAATGTTTCAACTGAATCCCATGATTCTAAGTACCCAAACCAAAAACGGTATTCAAAAACTAATTTTCCAATTTTCTCGGAAACAGTTAAAGCTATCGCCTTGAAAATGGTTTCATTCGTTTTCCTAGCCCAAGAAGCATTTAAAACGAGTACTTACAAGCTTATGAACTCAAAAACGTAAGCGTAACGATTTTTTTTGCGAGAATTTCGCCCCAAACGCCATCTTCCAGTAGGCGGATTTTTCTGGTTAACGAACTTGACCTTTCAAATTAGACGAAAGATTTTTGTCTTTTTGGGATTGCGTTGTGAGGTCAACTTTATAAGCCGGGATCCTATCTATGGAGGGAGGGAGGAACCTCGCTAAAACCTGAAGTTCCTGTGTATTTATTAAGTCGAGTAGTTCTCTAAACCAGAGTTGGGCAATTACTCGAGTAAATGATTAAGAGTGAAGAGTGAATTACTCATGGGCCAAGAGTGATGAGTAATGATTAAATTACTCATTACTCTTACGGTCATGAGTGATGAGTGATCACTCTTTAATTTTTAGCCATGAGTAAATCACTCATCACTCATTAATCATGAACCATGATTACAAATTGTTGGTGGATTTTTATACTAATTAGAGAAGGTAAAAAAAAAAAAAAAAAATTGTATTACTATAAAAACAAGTTGAGCAAAACCTTTTTTTCACTTCTGGGACATTCTATTCACACTCGGGTCAAGTTGGGTCACTTTCGGTGCCGAATAATAACTAGAGGGACACCATAGTCATCCAGACGCCAATTCTAGAGGAGGAGCAGTGCACTTCCGGTTTACTTCCGGTCACTTTATTTACTTCTGGGCCACAAAATTCATCCCTGGATTACTTCTGCAACAATTAGCGCTATCTACGGCAGAGCGCTAATCGCTAATTCAGTTATGAAATATTTAAATGTCTTTGTAGCTAACTAGGAAGGATATTGAAGGTGGAATAAAACAGGATATTGAAGGTGATATAAAAAGGGATATTGACAGTAATAGTAGAAAGGATATTGAAGCTGGTATTAAAAAGAATATTGGCAGTAATATTAGGAAGGATATTGGAGATGGTATTAGGAAGGACATAAAAGGTGGTAATAGGAAGGACGTAGAAGGTAGGATTAGGAAGGATATTGGAGATGGTATTAGGAAGGGTATAAAAGGTTGTATTAAAGAGGATATTGAAGGTGGTATTAGGGAGGATATTAAAGGTGGTATTTTGGAGGATATTAAAGGTGGTATTAGGAAGGATATTGAAGGCGGTATTAGGAAGGGTATAAAAGGTTGTATTAGAGAGGATATTGAAGGTGGTATTAGGGAGGATATTAAAGGTGGTATTTTGAAGGATATTAAAGGTGGTATTAGGAAGGACATGGGAGGTGGTATTCGCTATTTTTCCATTTTTAATGTGATACGAAGTTCCGACTAGATTTCTTATTACCTTTAACTTCCATTTTACGAAGTTGACGAACAGCCGTATAGTTATAATTTATGGATTTTTGATGAATTACCTTACCATTCAAGGTAGTCACAGATGGCTTCAGTGAAGTACTTGGATTCGATTCAATGCTCCTTTGAACCTCATCATGAAATTCTCTGCTATAAATTGAGAAACCAAATAAATGTATTTTTGAACACAATGAACCAGAAGTGCTACATGATATAGCATCACACTCATCACACACTAACCTACGCGTGTTCATCCTTGGAAAAATTAAATATAAATTTCACAAAACCTAACAACGGATATCGACTAATCGAAGCGAGCTCCAGGGACCAATCTTGCCAGACAGATGTCTAATTGAGTTATCCTACTATGCTACCCCTGCTTCCTTCTTAACATTATAGAAGACTTTTATTTTTATCTACTTCATATTTTGGAATTTTGCTCCAATCCGAATATATTAAAGTAAAATATAGAAAAAATTGTATTTGTTAAAAACAAAGTTTAATTAAATAGGTATTCAAGATCCTTCCTAATACCACCTTCAATATCCTTCCTGAAACCACCTTCTATATTCTTCCTAATACCACCTCCAATATCCTTCCTAATACCACAGCCAATATCCTTCCTAATACCACCTCCAATATCCTTCGTAATGCAACCTTCTATACCCTTCTTATTACCACCTTCTATATCCGTCCTAATATCACCTGCAATATCCTTCCTAATACTACCTTCAATACCCTTCCTAGTACCACTTCCAATATCCTTCCTAATAGCACCTTCTATACCCTTCCCAATACCACTTCCAATATCCTTCCTAATAACACCTTTTATATCCGTCCTAATACGACCTGCAACATCCTTCCTAATACGAACTGCAATATCCTTCCTAATAAAATTTTTTAATCGTAATTGCGGGTTCTGTAATTAATTTTTGCCCAACTCTGGCTTGAATAGTAGAGAGGATAAACACCCTGCGAATTATAGTGCGTCAAAGTTCAAACTTTGTAGATAAATGTTTAAAACGTACCTAGGCAAAAAGCAAAGGAATTATAAATTACTCTTGAAAAATGAGTGATGAGTGATGAGTAATGATTAATAATAATCACTCATTTCCAGAGTGAAGAGTAATAATTACAAATTTGTTGTATGAGTAATGAGTAATGAGTAATGATTAAATTTTCACTCATTACTTTTACTCGAGTAGTTATTCACTCGAGTAATTGCCCAACTCTGCTCGAAACTATCTAATTAATTAAAATATCAATTGTGTCAGATCATCAATACAAGCAAATTTTTTTTTTTTTTTTTTTTTTTATATATATATATATATATATCTTTATTCGAAAATTATACAATACATCCAGTATTTTTTATAATTATTTTGTTATTGATTACATGTATTGTTGGAACGATAGGAAAAAAGGCCCATTGGCCAAAACCTATTGTCTTGAACTTTTAATACAGGTTACATTTTAATACAGTAGCTATTTACAATATTTACACATTTCATATTTACATTACATAGTTAGATCACAATAGGTCTCTAGGCCATTTGCGCTTAAGGTGGCGGTGAGGGTTACCGGGAATTGAGGATAAGGATAACTTGTTGATTAGAGGATTGTCGTGACCAGGCAAACGGGAATGGAAGTTAAGGTATCGGGTTTTGCACAGGGTTTGGACAAAGGGGATTTCTAGGTCGTTATGGATAGTGAAGTTTGAAACATAGAATGGAGCATTGACTATTTTACGGAGTATTTTGGATTGGAGAGATTGGATTCGTAGGATATTGGATCGCTTGGCACACCCCCAGACTTCCAAGCCGTACGTCCAGGTGGGCTGAAGTATTGTAGTTTATATCAGTCTCTTGTTCTGTAAAGATAATTTTGAGCGAGAGTCTATTAGTCTGTTTAGTAGTCTAAAACGTCTGTTTGTTTCCTGTCTTTTCTTTTGTATGTGTTGGCTCCAGGTAAGTCGTCGGTCAAGGGTAAGTCCTAGGTAGGTTACTTGTGTTTTTACTGATTTCTTTCTGGTAAAGATTGATGGAAGGGCAGTTGGATCTTCGAAGGGAGAATGTTATGTGGGAGGATTTTTCAGGATTGACTTTTATCCGCCATTTTGTGAACCATGGTTCAAGCAGTAGAAGATGGGATTGAAGGTGTTTGGAAGCAAGTATAGGATCTGAATTGGATGAGAGGATGGCTGTATCGTCAGCAAAAGTAAAGAGGGTTGAGGAATCATGGGTGGGAATGTCAGCAGAGTACACGAGGAATAAGATAGGACTTAGGATGCCGCCTTGTGGAACACCAGCAAGCTGAGGAAAGGAAGAGGACAGAGAAGATCCGCACGAGACGTTGAAGCATCTCTCAGAAAGATGGGAATTTATTATAAGGTAATAGGTTGAGGGAAGGATTTTTTTGAGTTTAAAAAGCAAGCCCTGGTGCCACACCCGATCGAAAGCTTGAGCGATATCAAGAAATACACCAGAGCAATACTTCTTCAGCTCAAAGGAAGAGGAGATGGAATCGACTATTCTGTGACATTGGTGGATAGTGGAATGGGATATTCGAAAACCAAATTGGTGGGAGGGGAGGCAGGGTTCAACTACGGGGATTAGACGTTTGAGGAGAAGCTTTTCGAGGATTTTACCCATAATGGGAAGAAGGAAGATAGGGCGATAAGACGAAGGATAATGAACAGGTTTTTTGGGTTTGTGGATCATTTTGATGTTAGATGATTTCCAGGAGTTGGGAAAGTAGGTCGTTTTGAAGACTGCATTATATATATAGGTTAGGAATAGGATAGCTTTTTTTGGTAGGCGTTTTAGGATTAAGGGGGTGATCGGATCTGGTCCTAGTGCCTTACAGGTTTTAAGTTTGTGGACCGCTAAGGAAACTTCATGAGGATGAAAGGAAGAAGGAGGAGGAGAAAGCGGTAGGGCTGAGTCTAGGAATTCGGTTACATTTGAGGAATGGGCAGGGTGTAGGATGGATTCGTGGGGACGGAATACTTGGGTAAGGTGAGATGAAAAAGTTTCGGATATTTCGGTGTCGATTTTTGCCCAGCTGTTGTCATCTCGACGGAGAGGATATGATGGATTAGGATGGGATAGGATTCTTTTCGTGGCTGTCCATAGAGATTTGTCGTCGGGAGTAAGTTACAAGCAAATTATTCAGGAATGCCGTAAAGTTTGTAATTCAGGAATGCCGTATTGTTTGTAATTCAGGAATGCCGTATTGTTTGTAATTCAGGAATGCCGTAATGTTTGTAATTCAGGAATGCCGTAATGTTTGTAATTCAGGAATGCCGTATTGTTTGTAATTCAGGAATGCCGTAATGTTTGTAATTCAGGAATGCCGTATTGTTCGTCATTCAGGAATGCCGTATTGTTTGTAATTCAGGAATGCCGTAATGTTTGTAATTCAGGAATGCCGTATTGTTTGTAATTCAGGAATGCCGTATTGTTCGTCATTCAGGAATGCCGTATTGTTTGTAATTCAGGAATGCCAGAATGTTTGTAATTCAGGAATGCCGTAATGTTTGTAATTCAGGAATGCCGTATTGTTTGTAATTCAGGAATGCCGTAATGTTTGTAATTCAGGAATGCCGTAATGTTTGTAATTCAGGAAGTTTGAAGTACGTGTTTTGAATTGTATCATTTATACTCCTCGAATTATGAAGAATACCTAATTGGGAGTTTATCTAAAACTCGCCCACGTGTTTTACAATGTAAACTCTTTAATATGCAGAGGTAATGGTGTACAATGTTGACATACGCATTATTTGTCCGTTGGGGTAGAAGCTTTATTTCAGAGCCAAATCATTAATATCTCTTTATTGGCTGTAATTTGTTTTTTTTTTCAACTGGTTATATATCGCTCACAGGGTATATATACAGGTGTTCAAAACTTGATTGACACCCCTCATTTTTCCCATAATTTTTGACATTTAAAAACGAAACTTGGTGGGTCTTAACGACATTCGTGTGGTCGTTGGACCTAATGCACGACCCCTCAACTTTCTCCAGTTCTTCTCCAGAGACCCTAGGTCTGGAATCTCCGAATGGAAAGGGGTTATTTTTATGACACATTATTGTAGAGAATTGAATTTTATATCTCTGTAGAAGAACTGGAGAAAGTTGAGGGGTCGTGCATTAGGTCCAACGAAAGTTCATTCGACCACGTTAAGGCCCACCAAGTTTCGTTTTCAATTTTCCAAAAATTGCAGGAAAAAGGGGTCAATCGAGTTTTGAACACCCTATATATATATATATATATATATATATATATATATATATATATATATATATATATATATTCCATTCGGTTCCAATCATATCCCTAATGTCATTTTAGCGCGGTTACTCGGACCATTTCTTCATACATTTTTCGGAAATATCTCGATAACGGTTGGAAAATCTTGGTAAGTGGAAGGTGACCATTCGAATGCTTACTAAATTCTCTACAAAAAAGGTTCTAAAGCAATATTCGCTGGGGCAACTTTTTAATTGGCTGTTTCTTGTTTTAAATTGCATTTATCAGTAAAATTAGTATTGTAGTAAAATAAGCTAAGAAACGGTGAAAGGTATTGGTAATAAGTTTGGAGTGGCTGTGGTAATCATGATGGATGTGGCTAGTCATGATGACGTAGTTTGTTTTGAACTCTCCTATGTATATAACCTTCCTCATAGCCTCCAACTGAAGTTATCATTATTTCTTATTTTATAGAAAGATTTAACCCAGGACAGAATGGAATTTTATTCGCCATGAAGCACATATTTACAGTTGATTATAACAGTAAAACGAATTTGCTAGTAAAACAAGACTTAAAATACTTAAAATGACAAGGAATTTTTGGTTGTTTAGAATAGAGCCTTCTCAGCAGTAGTCAAAGAGTAAGTACGTTTTCAGTACAGAATTGTATTGACTTATACAGATTAAGAATTATCCGCTTCTGTGTAAGTTGGCTACTGTCAGTTTCCTGTGATTTGTGATGGTAATCTATTACATTACTTCGATATGTACGTAACCGCGCTAAGATGACGCAGTTCCTGCGAGTCGGACTTTTGTAGACTTAGAATAGAAACAGTTATTACTTTGTTTAGATCATTCCTAATGTAAAGAAACATTTAAAAAAAAAAAAAAAATTGTTAACTCACAATTTTTATGAAACTATTAAAACAAAATAAAAGAAAAGTCACATACACCGTAAAAAGCAAAAGAATAAATGATCTTACCAGCCTCAGTCAAACAGAAGTGCACACAGATATTCCTACATCTCCAAACAACCGTAATTTTTGCTTACTTTCTTAGAGATAATTTCATCTACCGAACGGCAGGTACTAGCGACGTAATTCTTTCCATTGGTGGAGGATAGAAGACGGGGAGGGAAGGGGACACAGTAAATCACAGAGGTGTTCGTCAATTTGACGAAGGTTGGCCTTCTAGGGTTAATACACTCCAGTGTTAAACAATTAAAACCACATGAGTTGGATATATATCAAATACACAAGAGAGGAGGGAGGGATTGAGTAAAGGGTGAGCAGCGATGCGGTACTGGTCGGGCTTAAGTGATCCTTGGCAGAGCTCCACCTTGGCATGAAGGCCCAAACCAGGGGCCTAAGCCATGGTGGTTGTAAATCTTCACATCTCTTTTACCATCCAGAGGAATAAAGCTACATATAATAACTCTGGGGGAAGGATTAACATATTGGAAAATCATTTAGATTTACGGAAAACTCTGTCAAATCATAGACAATTCATGAATACACTTTCCTCCGAAGGAAAGTAGCTATTGAGGTTGCACTCATGACGGAATTTTTGAAAAATTTCTTCAAATCTTTATCGATCCTACCTAGTAGACACCAAAAATGACACCAGTTAAAATTTATATATGTATTTATATATATATACATATACATATATATATATATATATATATATATATATATATATATATATATACATATACATATATATATATATATACACATATATATAAATTTTAACTGGTGTCATTTAAAACCACCAGACACCAGTTAAAATTTATATATGTATTTATATATATATACATATACATATATATATATATATATATATATATATATATATATATATATATATATACATATACATATATATATATATATATATATATATATATATATATATATATATATATATATATATATACATATACATATATATATATATATACATATATATATATATATATATATATATATATATATATATATATATATATATATATATATATGGGGGCGAGGTTAGCTCAGTGGTAGAGCACTCGACTAATGAACTGGAAGACCAGGTTCAAAACCCGAGCGCGCACTAAAGATTTTTTCTTCTAGTGCTGCCGTTCGAGGGTTGGATTTGGGGTCCCAGATCATCCCTAGGCTCACCCAGCCTTTAATTAATAATGGGTACCTTGGGTGCTAATGACTCTAGCAGTCGAAGCAGCCAAGGGGAAAATCAGGCGGCCGGAGCATAGTATTGACCACACTATCTCCCTAGTGTGCCGTATGGTCAAGAATCAGATACCTCTACAGTATCTGCCCCTCTGGGCCCTTGTGGCCTGTTACGGGACTGATTTTATATATATATATATATATATATATATATATATATATATATATATATATGTCCGTTTATCACGATACAGGCCAGAGTTTTTGTTTTTTTTTGTCACGAAACTTGGTATGTAGTATTCCCCCATCAAACGATTGAAAGAGTTCGTTAACCAACAAAATCGGTCCATCTGGAGGGGGAGTTAACACCGGAGCCAAAGTAACAATTTGCTAACACCAGTCGTACTTTTTGTTATATTTCAACGAAACTCGTTATTCGTTGTGGTCAACTGAAGTAATTTCCTTATACCAATCGTAATTTATATTGTATTGTTACGAAACTCTTTATACGTTCTGGCTATCTAATAAGAAAGACAGTGTTGTGAAAATGAACTAAATCGGTCTATTGGAAGGGGAGGGGTGTTACTTTGTACTATGTTTGAATTGAATTCTTCCGCCAAACGTAGGTTCGCGAAACTCATCAAGATCAATAGATCAAAATGTGAGGCTTTGTGTATTTATTACGTAGTGTAGTACCCCGCATACACAAAGTCCGTCACGCAGGAGCTGCATAACTAAGCAATTTCCTTAGAATTTGGGTAGTGTAGACTGCTTTCCAGAACAATTTGCTTAAAATATCCTACATAAATAAAATAAAAACATGAATAGTTCTCTTTTAATTTTGTAATGAGTAACTGATCAATTATTAATTTGCTTCCAGAGTTATGTTTAAACATGGTACCTACTACACTACGTAATAAATACAAAAAAACCTCATATTATCGTATTTTGATCTAACGCAGGAACAGGATATAGTACCTCTAAGGGTAGAAAGCGCTCCTTGCGGCGGCTTTGTGAACCTACGTCTGGCGGGCTTTTCTATTGAAATATATTACAAAGTAAACCCCCGCTTTCCGATTGACCGATTCAGTTCATTTTTACAACACTTCTTTCTCATGAGTTACCCACGACGTATACCGCGTTTCGTTACAATACAGCAGAAATTACGGCCGGTATGAGTATATTAGGAATTTGGGTCCGGAGTAAACCCCCCTTCTAATGAACCGATTTAGTTTATTTTTACAACACATATTTACCTGTAGATTACCACTAAGAATACCGAGTTTCGTCGAAATATACCAAAAATCACGGCTGCTAGTGGCTAATTGGTATTGTGTGTCCGGAGTAAACCCCCCCCCCTCCTAATGAACCGATTTAGTTTATATTTACAGCACATATTTACCTGTGGATTAACACTACCAATACCGAGTTTCATCGAAATATACCAAAAATCACGGCTGGTAGTGGCGAATTGGTATTGTGGGTCCGGAGTAAACCCCCCCCCCCCTTCTAATGAACCGATTTAGTTCATTTTTATATCTCACTTTTCTCTCTACATTACCACTACGAATACAACGTTTCGTTGAAAAGTAACAAATATTACGGCTTAAATGGTGAAATTAATGTTTTGGGTTCGGGGTAAACCCCCCCTTCCGGTGGACCGACTTTGGTTGTTAACGAACTCGTTCAATCGTTTGCTAATTAAATGCTATATACCAAGTTTCGTGACGAAAAAACAAAAACTCTGGCCGCTATCGTGTTAACAGACATATATATATATATATATATATATATATATATATATATATATATATATATATATATATATATATATATATATATATATATATATTTAACGGGGGTCATTTTCGGTGTCTACTAGGTAGGATCGATAAAGATTTGAAGAAATTTTTCAAAAATTCCGTCATGAGTCCAACCTCAATAGCTACTTTCCTTCGGAGGAAAGTGCTAAAACTCTGGAAGGAAATTATTTACAAAATTAATAATTGAAACAGCTGCTCATAAAAAATAGAGAGAGAGAGAGAATACTAGAAACTTTCTCGTTTCAGACCCCATACCATAGATCACGAAAATACAGGTGGTTAAAATTTGTATATAAAGTCCGACTCGCAGGAACTGCGTCATCATAGCGCGGTTTGGCTCTTATTCCTAGTTTAATTTGAAAATATTAAAATAGAAACAGTTATTACTTTGGTTCGACTTTTCTTGAAAAAGTTTTGTGAAACCTCAAATAGCTCTCTCTCTTTGAAAGCTATTTTTCTAACAATAAATTTTTCTTCTTATTTTTAAGGTATGGCTTCAACTGACAAGGTCCGCCAGCCCCCCTAATCCACTTCTTTTGATACGTATTTCACACGGTTCAATGCATTGAAAAATATCAACATTTTTCACATTTTCCTGTGTTCTTCAACTATAGTACTAATTCTACAAATGAATGCAATTTAAAAGAAAAAAAAACAGCATAAAGGCAGTTGAAAATATTCATAAGGCGTCTTTGAATCTCTCTCTGGGAAAGCTATATTTTTAACAATACATTTTGTTCTTATTTTACAAACCTGTTTTATTGTCAAATACATTATCTAACTATAAGCAAATAAAAAATAACAAGGACAAAAAGAACCGTTCGAATAAACGAAATCAATTATTTCAAAGTTTAAGCACTTATTTCTCCGATTGGCATCGCCTAATCATAAATTTCTACAGGATTTTTTTTGTAGAACATTTAGTAAACTTTCGAATGGTAACCTTCTGTCTACCAAGATTCTCAACCGTCTTCGAGATATTAAGGAAAGTATACGAAGTTCCCAAAGCTTTTCATGTCTGTTAATAAAATACTTTATTCTAACCCTTCCTTAAGTCCAAACGTTACCAAAATTTCAACATAATAGTTTTGATGATATTCGAACATGCAGACAATGTTTCAAATGTATCCCATGATTCTAAGTACCCAAAGCAAAAACGTTATTCAACAACTATTTTTCCAATTTTCTCGAAAAAGGTTAAAGCTATCGACCTTAAAAATAGTTTCATTCGTTTTCCTATGCCAAGAAGCCTATAAAACGAGTACTTGCAAGCATATGAAGCAAGCGAAACGAATTTTTTCGCGTGAATTGCGCAACACCTACCATTCCCGAGTCTAAGCAGTAAATTGTAATCTTCAATTTTCAAAATATTGATAGATTGCTCAGGTAAAAAAAAAAAAAAAAAAAAAAAAAAAAAAAAAGAAAAAAAAAAAAAAAAAAAAAAAAAAAAAAAAAAAGAAATCTGGCGATCACCTATTGGGTGATATAAAGAAAGACAATTTGTGGATCCTACAAAAAAATAGTTGTTTGAATTGTTTAAAATTATGTTTGCATATATATCTATATATATATTTTTAAAGCATATTAAGTTATATAATATTACTGATTAATTTTATCAGCAACCCAATGACCCCCCCCCCCCCGTTAAAATTTATATATATATATATATATATATATATATATATATATATATATATATATATATATATATAAGTGGGCCACAAAATGAATAATTACTAAACGGTTGGAGATATCAAACTCTTTCAAGGAAAAAAAGTAATTGTTCTCGTTGAGACTTACCAAATGGTGCCCAGAAATCAGCAAATGCCTTCTTTTTAGCGCGGTTCCTCCCTCCCCCATAGGGAGGAACCCCGCTTATAAGGTTGATACAATGAAACAATCCGGAAGTGCCGACAAGAAAATTTCGCGTTTCAGAACCCCTAGAGACCGAAAATAACGGTGGTTCAAATTTGTATATATATATATATGTGTATATATTATATATATATATATATATATATATATATATATATATATATATATATATATATATTGTCTGTTCGCTCTCTAGGTCGAAGAAGAATGGTCCGATTTTGATGAAATTTGGTACAAAAATCAGTCGTCCAATATGAAAGGTCAAGTTCGTTAACCAGCAAAATCCGCCCACTGGAAGATGGAGTTTGGGGCGAAATTCGCGCAGAAAAAATCGTAACGCTTACGTTTTTGAGTTCATAAGCTTGTAAGTACTCTTTTTATAGGCTTCTTGGGCTAGGAAAACGAATGAAACCATTTTCAAGGCGATAGCTTTAACCGTTTTCGAGAAAATTGGAAAAATAGTTTTTGAATACCGTTTTTGGTTTAGGTACTTAGAATCATGGGATTCAGTTGAAACATTTTCTGCATGTTCTACTTTCATTAAAACTAATATGTTGAAATTTTGGTTACGTTTGGAGTTAAGGAAGGGTTAGAATAAAATATTTTATTAACAGACATAAAAAGTTTTGGTAACTTTGTATATTTTCTTTAATATCTCGAAAAAGGTTAAGAATTTGGTAAACGAAAGAATACTATTAGAAAGCTTACTAAATGCTCTACAAAAAAGGTTCTGATAAAAGTTTTGATTAGGCGATGTCAATCGGAGAAATAAGTGCTTAAATCATTAAAGTAATTGATTTCGCTTATTCGAACTGTTCTTTTTGTCTTTGATTTTGATACTTAAAATTATGGGATTCAGTTGAAACATTTTCTGCATTTTGAATTTCTACAACACTAATATGTTAAAATTTTGGTTACGTTTGGAGCTAAGGAAGGATTAGAATAAAATATTTTATTAACAGACATGAAATGTTTTGGGAACTTCGTATACATTCCCTAATATCTCGAAGACGGTTAGGAATATTGGTAAACGGAGGGTTACCATGCGAAAGCTTACTAAATGTTCTACAAAAAAGATTCTGAAACAATTTTTGATTAGGCTATGTCAATCGGAGAAATAAGTGCTTAAACTTTGAAGTAATTGATTTCGTTTATTCGAACGGTTTTTTTGTTTGTTTTTATTCCTTGTTATTTTTTAATTGCTTAAAGTTGAATAATGTATTTGACAATAAAACAGATTAATTAAAATAAGAAAAACAATTCATTGTTAAAAATATATCAGGCTGTACCGTATGAAATGTCAGTTTTGGATTTGTCGATTTCCTTCAAATGTCTTGAAACTGTCGAGGCTCCTACTCGGAGTTCTTTGGCATATTCCCTAGTGTTTTTAATTGCTTATAGTAGTCAAATGTATTTGTCAATAAAACAGGATACGTATAATTAGAATCAATATTTTGTTTGTTAGAATTCGAAAATGCCGTATGAATATCTAGATTACAGTACTGGTGTTGATTTCGTTCTTTAGAATTTTTCTTGGTATTCCCTATTTTCATCTGTTACCCATAGTTTTTTATTGTTAGTAGGTTTTTCTTATTGATTATAGAATATAAATCTATTTGGCTATAAAACAGGATACGTAAAATTAGTAACAATATTTTGGAGATTTCTGAGCGAAATACTTTTAAGATTTTCTACCACCACGAACGGCTTTTTTCCTCTATTTTTATCCACTAGATAGGCTTTATTTTGCATATTATTCTATATAAGTTTTATTCAGCAGGGGATTCTGATGAAATGTCGTGTTTTTGCTGTGGATTTTAAATACGATGTATCTAAGATTGGATAACATTAGCGAGTCTACATAGTTAAGAACCTACGACGGAGGGTTACTTCTTGCTGTGATTTAGTCTACATATGTATATTAAGTCCTAAATCCAAAAAATAAAGTTCACAACGGTTAGATACTATGAGCGAATATGGCGGTTCAATGCCCGTAGAAACAAGGGGGCCGCAAGAAATTTACCTGCTAAGAGTTAATCCTCAAGAGCTGTAAATATACCCCAGGTATCTGCCGACACAAATACAAAGCCTAGGCGGAGAGCACCCCAAATACTCAGATCCAAACATAAGGTTATATACTAAATATTCATAAAGACTACTCAGTTGTAAACCGATTCATCAATTAGCAATCAATAGTTTTCAACAAAGGTTATATACTAAATATTGATAAAAAGTATTTAATTAGAAAAAAAAAAACAATATTCCACAAGACTTGTTTTTGGTCCATTTGTGTCTACTCCATAGACTTAATTAGGTATATTATTTTATTTATTTATTATTTAGTTGGGCAACTAAACTTTGTTTTATTTTGTTAAATAAAGTTTTTTTTCTTGACTTGTTATTCGTCAAGACTTTTATTTGTCCTTGTGTATTTACTAGATAGGTTTTATTCGGCATATTATTCTACATAGGCTATATTAGACAGGGTATTCTACTCAATCTTGTGTACTTCTTCTTGATCCTTCTGTACATGGGCGTATATAAAAACAATTTCGGGGGGGGGGGCTGAGACCATTTCCAGGGTATGGAATACTAAATATTTAGAGCTTGGAATAGTTTTAGGCAACTAAAACGCTATTACACGTAAAATAAAATATGTTTTATGAACTAAGTGATCTTATTTAATTTATTTTTAAGGGTTTTACGAGAAGTTTTTATCATTAATTCAAAATTTCGGGAGGGGCTGCAGCCCCCTCAGCCCCCCCCCCTCATATACGGCCATGCTTCTGTATCCTCTAGAATGGCTTTATTAGGCATATTTTGTATTGATTTATAGAGCTTTGCTTTAGAATGAGAGCCAGATTCTGTAATTTCCGCTTCTGTGTAAAAGTTAGCTACTGTCGTTGTCCCTGACGCCTTAATATCACTTTTATTCGAGATGTTCGAGAGGATTTGTCAATTTTCACGAGATATATAAAAAAAAAAAAATAAGTTTATTTCTTTTCTAAGCTTATCAAATGGCACTAGGGACATGAACGGAGCCGCGCTAAGATGCTGCAGTTCCTGCGAGTCGGACTTTTTTTTCTGTTTGCTTCGGTCTATTCAACGTTGTTTAGCCTTAGGGTACGTTCATGGTGAGGATTGATTCAGCGATGCTACGATAGCTACTCCTATGAGCGCTGCCCCGATGTATTCTACATCGATGGAGGGCGTTCATGCTGACTCACCATTGCATTGGTTCTTGCTGGGAGTAAAGTAACCTTCAACAGTGAATTAGCTTTTGTTTATGAAAAAGCTCTGCTTATGTTAGTGAGAAAAAATGAGCCTTTACAATTAGTTCGCGATGTTCCTGACAAAGAAAAAGGGATTGGTTTCTTACTCGGTAAAATTAATGGAATCCTATTAATTTTAGCGAGTTGGATAGACTAGAGTCGCTTAAATTAATATAATTCTATTAATTGCGAGTTGGATTGGCTAGAGTTTTCTTATATCTTCTTGAGCAAGTGGAGCGTAGCGTAGCGAGCGGAAACGCATATCATGTATTGCTTAATAAATGTAAAAGATCCAAAAAAGAGAGAGAGAAAAGGAATAAAATATGTTTGTTTACAAATATCGTTGTTTGTTATCCTTCATAACCTGCAAAACCGTCAACTTTAATGCTTAATAACTTTTTTCATAGTTGAGAGAATTGATTTTGATCATATTAACCTTTTTATTAATAAATATTACTTGCCATTATCTAATATGAATTATAACCGTAGATAACGAGTCAAGTAGTAAAAGATAACCAGCAAAGAACCTGTAAGCTAATCAGTAAGCGTATCAGCGAGTACGAGTAACTGTTATAAATCACTACTGCTACTTCAAAAGTAACTGGATGTAGTCTTCGCAAAAAGACCCAATTTTGTTTCATCTCGACAACGAAATAACCAAAAAAGAATAATCACACAAGATAAAGTAATGAGAGAGGGTAGGTGACCTGCGCACTAGAGTCCTTTTGAAGGAACCAATCACAGTCAGGCCCACATCGCGGCTTCCCTCCTCACTGCGAGGAGAAAACAAAATATTTGTTCTTCCCCGCGGTCACTGCGCGGGTGCGAGAATAGCATCGGGAGTAAGGATCCTCACTATGAACACTCCCACCTTAATACATGAGTTTGTTTTACATGAGTTATTATAATTACATGAGTAATAATAATGTTGCTTATAGACTTGATAAGCAGTGACCATACAATTAGATGATTAAGTTAGACTACGGGAAGTTGCTGGCTTGCACCTTGTTAGTAAGTCCGCATTGTACAATACGTACTAACTATACCGCAGTGTAGTTTGGTCATATTCAACTACTAAGATTCAGGCCATTCTCCTCAGATACCCGCTTCGGAGGTATTGTAACCTTGAGGAAACTGGGACTCTGTTTAGACCTTAGATTTAAATTTACGAGCTTCAGAATGCTTAACCTTTAACTAGCTCCTACTACTCAAAACCGACGTTGACAATACATATAAGACAAAAAATAAACAAACTAAAATTAAGTAAAAAAATTCTGTCACGCAGGAGCTGCATAACTAAGCACTTTCCTCAGAATTGGGTAGTGTCGAGTGCATTCCTGAATAATTTGCTTAAAATAACCTATATAGAATATTACAATAAAAACATTAATAGTTGTGCTTTTTTGCTTTTATGAGCAGCTGTTTCAATTATTAATTTTGTAATTAATTTCCTTCCAGAGTTTTGTGTATGTGTGGTACTACACTACGTACTAAATACACAAAGCTTCACATTGTGATCTATTGATCTTGATGAGTTTCGCGAACCTACGTTTGGCGGAAGAATTCAATTCAAACATAGTACAAAGTAACACCCCCCCTTCTAGTCAACCGATTTAGTTTATTTTTACAACACATTTTTTTTTTTTCAGTTGAACACAACGAATACCGTGTTTCGTTGAAATATAACAAAAATTACGACTGGTATTGGCAAATAACTACTTTGGCTCCGAAGTAAACCCCCCCCCCTCCGGATGGACCTATTTTGTTGGTTAACGAACCCGATCAATCGTTTGATGGGGGAATACTATATACCAAGTTTCGTGGCGAAAAAACAAAAACTCTGGCCTGTATCGTGATAAACGGACACACACACACACACACACACACACACACACACATATATATATATATATATATATATATATATATATATATATATATATAAATTTCGACGGGGGTCATTTTTGGTGTCTACTAGGTAGGATCGATAAAGATTCGAAAAATTTTTTCAAAAATTCCGTCATGAGTGCAACCTCAATAGCTACTCTCCTTCGGAGGAATGTGCTAAAAGATAATTCCATTTTTTGTCAATAAACCCTTTCCGCATGAATCCCTCTCCTAAGTAAGGTATTCGGCTGACAATCTGCTGTACCCGAGACGTGGCTACTCCTATCAAATAAATTGTACATTGTAATACACCGTTAAATAAATAAACCTTCGACAAACAAACAGGTACGGAAATAACATTCAGGAAGTTGATTGCTTATATATAAAAGCAATATTATGATTATAAATTAGCCACAAATTTCAAGTAAAAAATAATTTTGCTCCAAATTTGAAAGTACTTTCAATCTTTCGTTATTTATGTAAATAACGATTAAACAATTTAGGGAAAAGTTGAAACTATAAAGAAGAAAACCTATAGGTATTTGCTTACTTATAACTGAAAAGGTATATTTAAAAAAAACTAAAGTTAATGGTTTGTATTACAATGTAATAGTCATTTTTTGCCATGATCATGATGGTCCTAAATACAGCCTCCAAATTATTTCCTAGTCTATTTTTTTTTTTTTTTTTTTTTTTTGGCATTCATCTTAGCGATGTTTTAGCAGTTTTGATGTTGATGAATGTAGTCCAATCAAATGCAGTGTAAATTAATGCTTGTAAATGGAATCCCTCTTCCCTAAAATATTACCCTCGTAATTGTTCCTTTAAATCCCGTCCTCGCTAATCGGCCCTTATATATATATATATATATATATATATATATATATATATATATATATATATATATATATATACAGGGTATCCCCAAAATAAACGGCAAAACTTCGGAAATCGATGCAGGATAAAAAAGAAAGAAAAAAAAGTCCTTTGGCAGTTTTCTCGTTTTTGCTTCGATTCCGAGAAAAACGCAAAAAACTAAAACACGATTGTGAAAAGGCATTATTTCATAATACCTGTATATAAATCATTAAAAGTATATGTTTTATCTCCTACCCCCCTCCACTCAGCCTCCCAGCCCCTCCATCACCTCCTTTAATCTCCCTCCCCTCACCACAAAATATAGGAGTGAGTATGTCTCTGAGTTTGTGTGGAATAATGAAATAATAGGTTTCCATTTTTTACCCCCTTCGACCTGACGCAGGAATGTGTGGAAAGACTCGATTTGACGCAGAGTCTTTCCACACATTCCTTGATAATAAGCTGTCGGTGTTCTTGGAGGAATTCGTTTCGTCGCAATGATTGGGAAGCTGAGTCTTAGTCCAGCCCACTATGGGAGGGCCATCCAAATTTGGTTGGATACTAACTATCCAGGGTGTTGGATAGGACGTGGTGGACCGGTATCTTGGCCGGCTCGATTCGCAGACCTCACGCTCTTGGATTTCTTCGTATTGGGACACATTAAAGATTTGTTCTACAGGGAGCCAATTGGCTCAAGGGAGCACTTCATTCGTCGCATCACATGGGCCAGAGAACAGATAACAGCAGAGCAATGCACAAAAGCCAACCAGTCTGTCAAAGTGCGTTGTGATGCCTGAATTTCTGCAAGGAGCCAAACCTTTGAACATTTTTTAAATTGATTGTTAGGAATTATTAAAAGAAAAAAATATTATTTTATATTTATGTATGTGAACAGAGTTACATGTTAAATTATTTTAAGAATTGAAAATTTAATTTTATTAAGAATTAAAAGTTTTCTTGTTTTGTGTTTTGTGACTTTCCTTCGAAGAAAAGTAGCTGTTTTAAATTATGTTCAACTGGCAGCTTTACATTCCGTCATTTAACTTTTTTTACCAAGACGATTTTTTGTTGTTTTTTTTGGGGGGGGGGAGAAGTGGGAGAGGGGGGTAGAGGGGGTAGAAGATAAAACATATACTTTTAATGATTTTAATGTAGGCATTATGCAAGAATGCCTTTCCTCAATTGTATTGTTTTTTTTTTGTCTTTCTCAGAAACGAAGGCTAAACGAGAAAGCTAAAGGACATTTTTTCTTTTTTTTTCACCCTGCATCGATTCCCGAAGTTTTGTCGTTTATTTTGGGGACACCCTGTATATATACTAGATGGTCCCCGGCGTGCCATGACACACCTACTTTCTGCCTATGACACTCCCCAAATCAAGATCTACCTGTATACCAAGTTACGTCAAGATCGGTCAAACGGTGTGAATTTGTATGTATCTGTCAAGTAATTCGTGAAGCAGCCGGCATACTCCAGCACCATAGCCTGCGAGTAGATAGCTCTCATCAAAGAAAGGCCACTCCTTAGTTAGCCAGTGACTGTTAAAATAAACCGCATTACATGATTATATAATGAAGTAAATTCATCAATGAGTTTCAGTTATTCTAATTATCAAAAGCATCAAAAAATAAATTTTTAGTCATTATTCAAAATGGCCGAGGTAATTCGTGAAGCAGCCAACAGAGGCCGGCACCACGGCCTGCGAGTATAAAGCTCTAATCAAAGAAAGGCCAGTACTCCTTAGTTAGACAGTGACTGTTGAAATAAACTGCATTATATGATTATATAATGATGTAAAGTTCAAATCAATGAGTTTGAGCTATTCTAATTATCAACAACATAAAAAAAAAAAAAATGGGGGGTAAATGGGCGGGTTAAAGAGTTGCAGGAATGGACGTCCGGATATGGGAGCCGTCCGACTTCTTATATCGTCGATACAAAAGCTAACTAACGAATATGAAAATCACCACTTTTTTTTTTTTTTATTTATTTGTTTAATGTGTCGTCAACCTCTATGGGGTCATTAAACACAAGATTATAGATGTTTATTTGTTTAATTGATTCTATTGGCGTTCCGCGAAATTAACGGCGTTCCGCGAAATTAACCAGAAAGAGTGGGGGAATGGAATTATAATTTTATTTGACGGTTATTATTTCGGATGATTTTAATTTTAATGTTTCCTTGTTTACGATATTTTTGAGGTGATTTAAATATTTAGATTATGATATTTGTTATGGTGTCACATATTTGATTATGTATTTATATTTAATTTATATTTTTAGATATTATTTATTAGTTCACTTGATGTTAAAAATTCGAATAGCTTATTGATCTGTTTGTGATGATCCGCTAATATTTCATCAATTCTATCAGATAGCTGGGCTTCTCTTCTGTGTTTCTCATAGATTTTACAATTAATCAACAGGTGATGAACGGTGATGATTTGGTTACATTTTTCACAAATTTGAGGGGCGCCTCGGGACATTAGATATGAGTGGGATAATCTTGTATGGCCGATCCTAAGGCGAGTCAGGATGCGTTCTTCTTTTTTAGTTGGCCGAATTGATGTTTGCCAAGGTGTTACTTGTTTTTTTATAATTCGTAATTTATTATCAGTTACAGAGTCCCAGGTTTGTTGCCACTTTTCTAGAATTGTATGCTTCACCACTTTTCAGAGTGGAAAAGTATTTATTCATAATTTTTTTTTGGACAGTCAAATATTCGGCAGATTTGACCTTTTGATAGTGGAATACTTTCCCTTTAATAGAGTGAAGTCAGATTGAAGAATTTGCCTTAAATAAGTCCAGCAGAAATTATTAAAGATGGACAATGAAAGATGCATTTTTTCATATTTGTTAGTTTGCATTTGTATCGACGATATGAGCTCTGCTGAGTTATAGTGCCCTATTCCACTGCTTAGCGTCTCTTAGTATACCTGATTCCCGTCAACGCCTACTGCTGATTTCCCCGTGTTAGGTACTCCCTGGGCAACGTGCTTTTTGTGAATCTATAAGAACGGCGAACAGCAGAGGCGGGGATCCGCGATGACGCAGGGACACCTCCGCTAAGTGGATCCTCTTTCTTCGGAGCCTCTGTTTCTCGGATACTTTGGAGCCCTATCTAACGCCTTTAAGGTCACCCGAGAAAAAGAAGCAAAGAAAAGGGAGAAAATGACTGATCGATGAAATAAGTCCACGCATAAGTAAATTTGCTAAATTTATTGTACTGAGTAGGTACAGACGGACAAACGTTTGCTAAAGTTTCTCCGTTCCTTATCAAAAAGGTGATAGTTCAAGACTTTGGAACAGTCGTGGGCATAAGCAAAATGTCAAACGGTTCTTTACTGATCGAGGCGTCAAGCAAGGTGCAAAGCGATAAAATAATTAAAACAACATCTCTGGATGAATTTAGTGTCAAAGCCGAACTGCATAAAACACTAAACTGATTCAGAGGTATGATAACGTGCTTTGATTTCGAGCATAGCACTGATGAGGAAATTTTAGAAGGGTCTACAAGATCAGGGTGTCATAGGCGTTCGCAGATTTTTTCGTAAGAAGAAAACTGTGAATGGTTTAGAAGAAGCGGCCCAATTTACTGGATGCTCACGTTCGATCGACCTGAGATCCCTTGCTGTGTTCAGGCCGCCTTCTAGAAACTTTAAGTACGAGCATGTATTCCACCCCCTATGCGGTGCTTTAAATGTCAAAAATTTGGACATTCCGCAGTTGAGATGCCGATCAACGATCGAGATCTGCGTCTGTGGATATGCGGTACACGCTCCTGACCCTTTCCCGGCTGAACCCAAATGTTCAAATTGTGTAGGGCTCATAACTCCTGCTCTAAAGACTGCCCAGAGCATAAAATAGAATTAGAAATTCAAAAGTTAAGAGCGGAAATTAAAGACATGACATTTAAGCAAGCAAGAGTGTTAGTCAACAGTGCGTCATATGCCTGCAGAGGGAGTTACTCCAGTGCTGTGCAAAACAAAATAAGAGACAGAAAAAACGTGACGGAATCGTCCCCTAAATCATCCGCTATACCTCTTTTTCATCTCTCTAATGGTGGTGGACCATTTACATTGGTTAATGAAAAACGAAAGAAAGGTTGGCATAAAGGAAAGAAACGAGGGTCAAAAAAACAACTGCTGAGTCGGACTAAATAAATCAACCCAAAATGCCTTTAAACAAGTTCCTACAATGGAATATCAGAGTTTTTTTTCGGAGCACAGTGACGGATTACGCTTTTTATTGCACACATACAATCCATTGGTATTGCCCGGCCATTGAGAGCGTATAAGTGTATCCATAAGGAACCTACTGTTCTCCCGGGTAGACGGAGCCATCCATGGTGGAGTGGCTCTGTACACAATGGAGAACCTAGGAGCTCATGAAATTACTCTAAATACAGAATTACAAGCTGTAGCTGTGCGCGTGGAAACCTCTCTGAAAGCTACTCTTTGTTCATTGTATCTCTCAGACGGCAGAGAATATTGCCTTGTATTTATCTCTGTATTTGGGGATTTCTACTCTCATTATGTTGCCTGGGGCTTAAGGAGGTCTCAAGGTCGTCTATTGTCTTCTATGATTGAGGAAATGGATTTTGCTTTTCTAAATGATGGGGCGCCCACTCATTTCTGTGGATCCTCAGGAACAACGGACAGTATTGATTTGACAAGCAATTCAGTGTTAAGACATCTCGCCTGGACTGTTTTGAGTGATCTTCATCGTTCCGACCATTTTTACTATATTGGTTAACCAAGCGGGGAGGTGAAACGAACTAAGAGCCCCAACGAAATGGAATGTAAAGTACGCAAATTGGGAAACATTTAGGAGATTGTTTATTGTTCCTCCGTCATGCAACTCTGCACATGAAACATTACAAATGCTATTGATGTCAATTAATGTTGCAGCAGAAATAGCGAAAGAGAATTCTGGGCTGCTTATGTTAGCACAATAACTAGAGACGCATCTCCGTCCGAAGTCTGGAGTAAAATAAGAGCAATTTCGGGAAGGACAACTAAAAATCAAAAGCCTATTTTGAGGAATTCAGGCGTTTACATTGGCGATCCACAAGGGTTCGCTAATGTCTTCGCTGATTATTACTGTTCCTCATTTAGCCTGTCAGATTATGATGAACAATTTAAGGTCACCAAAGCTAATGAGGAACATTTTCCTCTGGACTTCGGACCAGTAGACGACGTTACAAATTATTATAATATCCCTTTCTCTATGGAAGAAATAAATAGGGCACTCCAGGATGCATCTAAGAAAACATCATCTGGTCAAAATATTAAACAATCTCCCAGACGAAGGCAAAAGAAGACTGCTTGAGTTATATAATCAGCTCTGGACAAAAGGAGAATACCCCATTGTTTGGAAAGAATCCATTATTATCCCAATCTTGAAACCAGGTAAGGACCCCATGTAATCTGTCAATCTCTTTACTGAAGTTTAATTTCTTTCCAGGAGTTCTCTAAGATTGATTGATAGTTGGTGGTGCCTCCTTGCATCTTGGAATACCGGGCAGTCCACCAATATGTGCCTGACATCCAGTATGTCGTCAAATAGTTCACACTGGGGGACGGCGTCGGCCTACCAAATGATAGCCATGCGTCAGGTGGGAGTGGCCGATTCTAAGTCGTGTCATAACTACATCATTACGTCTATTCGTTGTATAAACAGAGCTCTTGTTCATTACAGAAACCTTAATGTTTTTTTTTTTAAAAAAGGTCATTATCATTACACTCAGCTTGCCAAGTCATTTGCACCAGCCTTTTCAATAATTTTTTGAACGTCAAACGTGCAACGAAAGGGCCGAATCGGCACTCGTCAAAGCAGCTTGCTTTGCTAAGTCATCGGGCCTTTCATTGCCCTCAATGCTAGAATGTCCTGACACCCAAGGAAATTACACTTTATTGATATTATGTATTAACTGAAAACTTTCTAATAATAATGGAGCTCTGGTGAATTTGTTTTTCAACGATGCTAGCGAACTGTATGAGTCTGTACAAAGAACTAAATTTGCTTTTTTGAGGTTCCCATAATGCTCAAGAGCTAGATTCATTTTAGGTAAGAGATAGATTCATTTTAGGTGCTCTCAATGTCCAAGGTGGTTTCGAAGAGGAGAAGTTATTGATTTTTTGAGTGTCGATTCTTGATTCTGTGATGAGCTCAGTAGTTCGGACTGAGAAGAGTTTTAGAAGTAAGTTTAGGTCCAACATATGTTTAAAATGGAACTCCTGTATATAGATGTTTGTGTAAATATATAGGGTAGATATAGAGAATAAGTTTTGCTTTAGCTCCGACATTTGTTAAAAAGGATCTAAAGTAGATATATAGTTTAGGTTTAATGTCACAACTAATACAAAAATAATTAACTCAAGGAGAATTCTTAAGTGTCGATCTAAACAAATATAATTGCCCATTAAAAAATACGAATTCAAGACTATTTTGACCTAACCTAGGAGATTTCCCGTATCAAGACCTACCAGGGTACCAAGCTTGGTCAAAATCGGTGAAACGGAGTGGAATTGTATAAGGAACAAACAGATAAACAGAGTGACAAACAAACAGACGGACAGGTGATTTATATATATATATATATATATATATATATATATATATATATATATATATATATATATATATATATATATACCTATGTGTGTGTATTGATTTGTCCATCCAGCCTAAAACATGGAGAGTACAACATGACAGAAGTCATGAATGATAAGTGTTAACTGCTAATACAAAGTGCCTACTGCATACAACAAATTTCCTTCCCCCCCCCTCACGAAGCGGCATTCTTTGATATATGTTTCGGAGTAGCGACTGAAGGCACCAGAGATTCTTCGCTTTTGAAAAATAACTTTACAGCTTTCTTATCATTTGAATAGGGCTGCCGACAATTCTCAGCTGTTGTGGGGATTGTGGGGTCCGTGAAGGGGGCTGCCATGAAAGGGAGCGGGGCGAAATGTTTATTTCAGCATCCCATTGTTCGCTTCGAGATTTTTTCTGCCCCTCCCAGTTTGTAGATGGGGATGTTTTCATGAGGCTCGAGGCAAAAAAAAAAAAATAAAAAAAAAAAATAAGAACCTACTACAGAAGAACAAGCGTACACAAAGATCTGCGATTCCATAGTTACTAAATTTTGGTAAGTCTTTTAATGTATTCAGAGCCAGAGTTGGGCAATTACCCGAGTAAATGATTAAGAGTGAAGAGTGAATTACTCATGGGCCAAGAGTGATGAGTAATGATTAAATTACTCATTACTCTTACGGTCATGAGTGATGAGTGATCACTCTTTAATTTTTAGCCATGAGTAAATCACTCATCACTCATTAATCATGAACCATGATTAAAAATTGTTGTTGGATTTTTATATTAATTAGAGAAGGTAAAAAAAAATTGTATTACTATAAAAACAAGTTGAGCAAAACCTTTTTTTCACTTCTGGGACATTATATTCACACTCGGGTCAAGTTGGGTCACTTTCGGTGCCGAATAATAACTAGTGGGACGCCATAGTCATCCAGACGCCAATTCTAGAGGAGGAGCAGTGCACTTCCGGTCACTTTATTTACTTCTGGGTCACAAAATTCATCCCTGGATTACTTCCGCAACAATTAGCGCTAGCTACGGCAGAGCGCTAATCGCTAATTCAGTTATGAAATATTTAAATGTCTTTGTAGCTAACTAGGAAGGATATTGAAGGTGAAATAAAACAGGATATTGAAGGTGATATAAAAAGGGATATTGACAGTAATAGTAGAAAGGATATTGAAGGTGGTATTAGGGAGGATATTAAAGGTGGTATTTTGAAGGATATAGAAGGTGGTATTAGGAAGGATATTGAAGGCGGTATTAGGAAGGGTATAAAAGGTTGTATTAAAGAGGATATTGAAGGTGGTATTAGGGAGGATATTAAAGGTGGTATTTTGGAGGATATTAAAGGTGGTATTTTGGAGGATATTAAAGGTGGTATTAGGAAGGATATTGAAGGCGGTATTAGGAAGGGTATAAAAGGTTGTATTAGAGAGGATATTGAAGGCGGTATTAGGAAGGGTATAAAAGGTTGTATTAGAGAGGATGTTGAAGGTGGTATTAGGGAGGATATTAAAGGTGGTATTTTGGAGGATATTAAAGGTGGTATTAGGAAGGATATTGAAGGCGGTATTAGGAAGGGTATAAAAGGTTTAGGAAGGGTATAAAAGGACATAGGAGGTGGTATTCGCTATTTTTCCATTTCAAATGTGATACGAATTTCCGACTAGATTTCTTATTACTATTCTTCCATTTTACGAAGTTGACAAACAGCCGTATAGTTATAATTTATGGATTTTTGATGAATTACCTTACCATTCAAGGTAGTCAGATGGCTTCAATAAAGTACTTGGATTCGGTTCAATGCCCCTTTGAACCTCATCATGAAATTCTCTGCTATAAATTGGGAAACCAAATAAATGTATTTTTGAACACAATGAACCAGAAGTGCTACATGATATAGCATCACACTCATCACACACTAACCTACGCGTGTTCATCCTTCGAAAAATTAAATATAAATTTCACAAAACCTAACAACGGATATCGACTGATCGAAGCGAGCTCCAGGAACCAATCTTGCCAGACAGATGTCTAATTGAGTTATCCTACTATGCTACCCCTCCTTCCTTCTTAACATTATAGAAGACTTTTATTTTTATCTACTTCATATTTTGGAATTTTGCTCCAATCCGAATATATTAAAGTAAAATATAGAATACAATTTTATTTGTTAAAAACAAAGTTTAATTAAATAGGTATTCAAGATTCTTCCTAATACCACCTTCAATGTCCTTCCTAATACCACCTTCTATATCCTTCCTAATACCACCTCCAATATCCTTCCTAATACCACCTCCAATATCCTTCCTAATACCACCTTCCATATTCTTCCTAATAACACCTCCAATATCCTTCCTAATACCACCTTCTAAATCCTTCCTAATACCACCTCCAATATCCTTCCTAATACCACCTCCAATATCCTTTCTAATTCCACCTTGAATATCCTTCCTAATAACACCTCCAATATCCTTCCTAATACCACCTTCTATATCCTTCCTAATACCACCTCCAATATCCTTCCTAGTACCACCTCCAATATCCTTTCTAATACCACCTTCAATATCCTTCCTAATAATATTGCAGTTCGCAGGATGATTAAGAATCTGTCGTAAAAAAAAAAAAAAAAAAAAAAAAAAAATATCCTGAATGCTCTAAATAAACTTTTTCTATCTGGCGAATTTTTGGACATCTGGTCGAAATCCATATCAATACCAATTTTTAAAAAAAGTAAAAACCACATCTAGAAACGTCTAGCTATCGAATCATCTCACTGACCTGCAGCCCTTGTAAGCTAGTAGAAAAGATGATCATGAACCGCTTACACTGGCACATGGCGAAGAAAAACTTGTATGAAAGGTGGCAAAGCGGTTTCAGGCCCGGAAGAGGTACAAGAGATAATTTGCTTCGTCTAGAAACAGACATCAGAGAAGCCGTTAGTCAACGAAAGAAAGCTCTAGCTGTATTTATAGATGTAGAAACAGACATCAGAGAAGCCTTTAGTCAACGAGAGAAAGCTCTAGCTGTTTTTATAGATCTAGAAACAGACATCAGAGAAGCCTTGAGTCAACGAGAGAAAGCTCTAGCTGTATTTATAGATCTAGAAACAGACATCAGAGAAGCCTTTAGTCAACGAAAGAAAGCTCTAGCTGTATTTATAGATGTAGAAACAGACATCAGAGAAGCCTTTAGTCAACGAGAGAAAGCTCTAGCTGTTTTTATAGATCTAGAAACAGACATCAGAGAAGCCTTGAGTCAACGAGAGAAAGCTCTAGCTGTATTTATAGATCTAGAAACAGACATCAGAGAAGCCTTTAGTCAACGAGAGAAAGCTCTAGCTGTATTTATAGATGTAGAAACAGACATCAGAGAAGCCTTTAGTCAACGAGAGAAAGCACTAGCTGTATTTATAGATCTAGAAACAGACATCAGAGAAGCCTTTAGTCAACGAGAGAAAGCTCTAGCTGTATTTATAGATCTAGAAACAGCCTTCGACAAAGTCTGGCGAAGATTCATCATAGATTGTTTTATCGAAATAGGTATAATTGGTCACATTCTTCAGTTCAGTTTAAGTTTTCTTGAAATAGAACATTTAGAATCCGTAATAGCGGCTATTTATCTAGGTGCACGGTAGTGCGCCAGGCCAAGTTCCGGCCTAAGCATACTGTGTGTATATTACATGAGGTATTAATCCCGATTTTTACCTTCTCATAACATTCAACCAGGTGAAGATAATGCTGAAAACCTCATCAAATACACAGCCAATATTTCAATAGATACCCTCCAAAATTCAATTCAAAATTCTTTGAACATTGTTAGCACTTGGTTAGCGGTTTCTCGGTTTCAGTTAGTAAAGCAGTTGGAGTATTATTTTCTTCAAGAAAAGTAAATGCTAACATGTCTCTAACCATTAATAATCAACCTATACATATCAGTGAGCAGGCTAAATACCTTGGAGTTATCTTTGACAGATCTTTAACTTGGACACAGCACATTGAAACCCTCAAAGCAACATGCCAAAAGAAAGTGAACATTTTGAAAACCATCGCAGCAACTTCTTGGGGAGCTGACCGAAAAACCACACGGAGAAAAAAAAACAGGCTGCCGGCAGCCTAAAAACTGTGACTCAGTGCCAGCATTTTGAAATAGGATTCCACATATTTAGCCTAAAAGAGGATTCCACTAGTTACACTCTAACTAGTAGAATCCTATTTTAGGCTGAAATATGTGGAATCCTATTTCAAAATGCTGGCACTGAGTCACAGTTTTCAGGCTGCCCGCAGCCTGTTTTTTTTCTCCGTGCATGCTCGTGCTATACAGAAGTTACATTCGCTCCAGCCTTGATTATGGGTGCACAGTTTACGTCTCCGCATCACCTCGAACGTTAAAAATGCTAGATACCGTTCACCACAATGGAATACGTATCTCAACGGGTGCTTACCGATCCGTATTTCAACGGGTGCTTAGCGATCCGTATTTCAACGGGTGCTTACCGATCCGTATCTCAACGGGTGCTTACCGATCTAGCCCAATAACCAGACTTTGTGTTGAAGCAGGAGTGCTTCCACTTCATTTGCGACGAGAACAAATTCTCCTAACAAATTTCAAAACCGCTCATATCCGTACAACAGAAAACCCTTCTCCGTCCGAACTTCTGAGCTCATCATAGAATCAAGAATTGACACTCAAAATATGATCCACAACTTCTCCGCTTCGAAACCACCTTCGACATTGACAGCACCTAAAATGAATCTGTCTCTTACCAAATTTAATAAAAAGGCATAGATCCACTAATTCTGTCGACTGAATTTAGAAAACTAAAAAGTGGGCTCCCAGAAGGACGAGATACGGAGATGGCTCGAAGGACAAAAATGGGCTTGGTTCCGCCATTTATTCAGAAGATAGAGGATACATGTTCACTTTAACACCTAACTGCAGTATCTACATGGCCGAATTATTAGCTATCAACAAGGCTCTTAATATAATAACCCCAAAATATGGCAATATTAATATTTTTACAGACTCACTATCAGCACAACTAGCTTTGAATAATCCATTTACCAAACATCATTTGATCAGCTAAACCGTCAAAACCAAAACTTAACATTTGTCTGGATTCCCAGTCATTGAGGCATAAAAGGCAATGAAGCTGTTGTTGGCTAAAAAGGCCATAGGAGAAGGAATTGAATACCCCAGGATACCTCAGGGTGACGTTCTAAACTATATGAAGCATACAATTCTAGAAAAATAGCAAATTAAGAATTATAAAAAAAAACAAGTAACACCTTGGCAAACATAAATTCGGCCAACTAAAAAAGGATAACGCATCCTGACTCGCCTTAGGATCGGCCATACAAGATTAACCCATTCATATCTAATGTCCCGAGGCGCCCCTCCATTTTGTGAAAAATGTAACCAAATCATCACCATTCACCACCTGTTAATAAATTGTAAAATGTATGAAAAACAATGAAGATAAGCCCGGCTATCAGATAGAATTAACGAAATATTATCGGATCATCACAAACAGTTCAATAAGCTATTCGATTTTTTAACGTCAATGAACTAATAAATAATATCCTAAAATAAAAATTAAAAATAAATACATAATCAAATATGTGACTCCATAACAAATATCATAAACTAAATATTTAAATCACATCAAAAATATCATAAACAAGGAAACATTAAATTTTTTTTTTTTTTTTTTTATAATTTATTTATGAGCACCCCGCATTGACAGCGTTTCGCCCAGGTACACATATAAAATAGAAATACATAATAACAACAAAATAGTTACAATATTACATAATTACTAAATAGTTACAATATTACATAATTACTAGTAAAAAACAATACATTTTTAAGAAAAACTTATAATTATAAAGGAAACGAAGAAAATAGTTCCTATGTGCAATATGACTATATATAATCGCAACAGTTTCTATTTACAATGTAGGTCCTATGCATAATATGACAATATACATAAGAACAATAGCCCCATGTACAATCAATAGGAAGGAACCTATGTAAATAATGATGAATAAATGAATATATTACGTCATGAGTGATGTTTATTTAAAAAAAAAAAAAAAAAAAAAAAAAAAAAAAAAAAAAAAAAAAAACACTTTCCACGGCGATGTAAAAGCATAGTTTGGGTCGTCTAGACAATCAAAGACAATGAATTAAGAAAATTAAGTGGTTGTTGTAATACATACTACACTCACATGTTGACTATTTGAGGAGTTTGGTCTGGGGTTTGTTAAAAATTTTGGTTTCTTTAAGAAAGGTAAGTATAGCGTTGATATGGTGACTGCTATCACGGAGTAGTTCGTTCATGTCTCGTGGAATTTCCAGGTCTTGTCTCAAATTACAGTCTGTCAGTATATGTTGAACTGTGAGGTCTTTGTTACAGATTTGGCACAGTGGTTTATCAGACTTTGTCATAAGGTATTCATGAGTTATACGTGTGTGGCCTATCCTTAGTCTGGCCAACACTACTTCTTCTCGCCTTGAATCCCTGTATGACGAAGCCCAGTCGCTTACGGTCTGTTTAATTTGTCGAAGTTTGTTTTCTGTTATGCTCGACCAGTTCAGTTGCCATTTGTCTTTTATGTCGTTTTTATTTTGCCGTGAAACTTCTTTGTGGTACAATTTAAGTTGGCCATAAGTTGGTTCATCCGTCACAAGTTTTGCTTGTAAGTCAGCAGTCGTGCTTTGTCCTAAGTCTTTGTGTCCTGGCAGCCACCATAGTGTGATGTGCTTTCCAAATGTATGTAAATTGTGAATTTGCTCTATAATTTCTATGCATGTAGGATGTGTTGTGTACATGTTCTGTAAGCACTGGAGTGAAAGAGTCGCTACAGATGATTACATGTGGCTGGTGGGTTAATGGGACGTTCTGTAGTGCAAGAAGGATAGCACGGAGCTCGGCTTCTAATATGCTAGAATATGGTGGTAGCTTTAAACGGAAGATGCTATCTTGGATTATAGCTGCAGATCCGACACCATTTGGCGTTTTGGCCCCAATCAGTGTAAAATGTTTGGCAATTTTTGTGTTTTGTAATAAATGATTTAAAGTATTCTGTGTATAATATTGTACTGGCTGGATTTGTCTTTTTGAATTTTGTGAGTGTTAAATCTATATTATAATTTTGAGTTATCCAAGGAGGTGTTAGTGTAAGTTTGTGTGTAATAATGTTTGGATTGCTAAGACCAAACTCCTCTTTCACTCTACGATATCTTATTATGAACGGTTGCCTTCTCTGCGTTCATAACCGTCAGCATGAGGGTTGTCTAGTATGTCACTTATACAAGAGGTATTGGAATACGAAATAATTTTATTATAAAATTTACTTTAAGCATAGCTCTCCTAATGTGCAATGGAGGTTCTGCTGATTCAGCATACAATCTTACTGAGGGACCTTGACCTAAAGGCACCAAGGGCTAGTCGAATTGCAGTGTTGTGTATAGGGTTTAGCATGTTCAGTGTACTGGGTTTGGCAGACGAGTATGCTACACATCCATAGTCTAGGAGTGATCTGGTATAGGATCGGTAGACGCTTAGCATTACACGTCTGTCGGCCCCCCATTTTGTATTACCAAGGATTCTTAAAATATGTAACGATTGTTTACATCTTTTGAGAAGGTCCTTTCGGTGGGGTACCCATGTGAGGCGTCTGTCAAAGTGTAGACCTAGGAATTTTAACACATCTGTTTGAATAACAGGTCTGTTGTTTAAGTGCAGAGTGTAGTTGGTGTTTTGTCTTTTTCTAGTAAATAAAATAGATTTCGTCTTGTTTGTCGAGAAAGTCAGTCCAGTTTTCTCGGTCCAGTGTCCTAGTGAATGAATAGAGTCTTGAATTTTGTTTTTTGCTTCTTCTACTGAATGGGACGAGTAAAAAATTAATAGGTCATCAACATATAAGCCGTATTGCACATCAGGAGGAATATGTTCTTTTACTGTATCCATTGCTATGAGAAATAATGTAGTACCGAGTACACTGCCCTGAGGAACGCCCATTTCTTGTTTAAAGACACCTGAAAGGCAAGTTCCATTTCTTACTCTGAATATTCTGTTAGTGAGAAAGGAATTTATAAAGTTGAGGACCTTTCCTCTAACACCCCATTCATAGAGCTTAGTTACGACGATTCCTTGCCATACTGTGTGGAATGCTTGATTTATGTCAAATGAGACGGCTAATGTTGATTTTTTATTGAGGAAACCATCTATGATATTTGATTCCAATCGTATTATGTGGTCTAACGTTGAATAATTTGGTCTAAAACCACATTGAAACATTGAAAGTAGTTTTTTTGATTCAATTAACCACATCAATCTTTTATTTAGCATTCTTTCAAGCAATTTGCAGACACAGCTGGTCAGTGATATCGGTCTGTAACTTGCAATAATAACGTTCAAATAAAATTACAATTCCATTCCCCCACTGTTTCTGGTTAATTTCGCGCAATGCCAATAGAATCGATTAAACAAATGCTCATCTATAATCTTGTTAATGTTGTTTAATGACCTCATAGTAGTTGACGACACATTAAACAAATAAGAATAAAAAAGTGCTGTAGTGCGGTCCCTCCCTCCCTCCATAGGTAGGCTTGCCATAGCCTTGGTGAGTGAAACCGGTACACATGTTGGATAGGCATACCTGGGGGGGGGGATTAATAAAAAAGTGCTGTAGTGCGGTCCCTCCCTCTCTCCATAGGTAGGCTTGCCATAGCCTTGGTGAGTGAAACCGGTACACATGTTGGATAGGCATACCTGGGGGGGGGGGATTAATAAAAAAGTGCTGTAGTGCGGTCCCTCCCTCCCTCCATAGGTAGGCTTGCCATAGCCTTGGTGAGTGAAACCGGTACACATGTTGGATAGGCATACCTGGGGGGGGGATTAATAAAAAAGTGCTGTAGTGCGGTCCCTCCCTCTCTCCATAGGTAGGCTTGCCATAGCCTTGGTGAGTGAAACCGGTACACATGTTGGATAGGCATACCTGGGGGGGGGATTAATAAAAATCAAAACAAACAAATTAGAAGCAAAATGGCGAGTTTTGAGCCACAGTAACGGGAATCTGGAACTGTCCCTAAACTGTTAGCCTACCCACTTGATAATAAAAGTTGATAATAAAAGTGTATTATCAGCATGATCTACGCTTGATTTAAAACTTAATTAACATTTCCTGAACTATTTTCGCTCCACCTAGTTTGGGATTTAAGAACGTTTGAAGAAAAAAAAATTATATTCCATTACTTTATAAAGGGATTAACAAAAATATATTAAATTTAATCGAATAGAACTCACCTAATGATTAGAATTTTGTAGTAATTATTATTGTGATGGACGATTTTTTTTTATTTATTTTTTTTTTACGGCGCCTCGACAACTAGGCCATGAGTACCGAAATCCAGGGTGCAGCGAGGAATTTTCCCAACGAGCCGTGAGATAAGAAAATTCCTGCCGCCGCACAGTGTCACGAGCAGTGTTCAAAAATATGAAAAATGAAGTTTGAAAAAATGCTTTTTGATGGTCAATATTAAAATTAGAACCTTAGAACAGAAAGAAAACATCAAAATTATAACATAAATACAAAGACTAAAAGCTAAGAATTAACTCGAATTGTTGATATTAATAAAATATTAAAACCGGTTCGGTTAGTAAATATTTACTTCGGCTGTTCCAATCTTATTACTTGGAAATTTTCATTCTTCTTCTAACATGTTCAAGTGTCAGTCCTAAGTGAATTTTTGATTGACTAATCTTGGCCAAAAGTGCAAAAATTGGGAAGTTATGGTGTTTTAAATATTTGAGAAATTCTCATCAGTTTTTCAAATTTGGAAATTATTTAAGAAGAAACGTAAAATAACGGTTTTTTCATACTTTAACCATAAATAGTACATGACTTAACGATTATTTTGATACCTAGTTTACCTGCTTTCGGCTGCTTCTTACAGAGATATTGTGGTTTTTAGATTTCATAACCTATGAAATCTTCACGACGAATGGCGCAGTAATGAACCAAACACTAGATACGATGCTTTATTTGATAGAATCGTGCAAGAATATAATTTATCTGAATGTTAGGATGAACTTAAGGAGAATATAAGAAAATTGATGGAGATTGTTTTGCCTGGATATTCAACAAAATTGGGACCGCTGTTACAGGTTTTCAGGGAAATTCTAAGCAAAATCGAAGATTGGCTGAATATAAACATTAAACTTCCCGATGACGATTTTGAAATATGTTGATGAGATAATAATCAAGCAGGTCCTTCAGGTGGAAGACCGCAAGTAAGTTTCGTGGAAGCATAGTACTCTACAAGGAAGAGACGAGTTGCGGACATGGTAACGACGAAATCTCCGGATGAAATAGAGTTTTCCACTAAGCTTACTTCTAAGGACTTTCCAAGGAGAAAATGGGATTATTAATCGATACTGCAAGCCTTTCTTTTGGTTCCCGCAACCGCCGCAAAACCGCCCGCATATTTTTTGGCAATCCAAAATGAAGCAGCGAAATTACTGGACTGGAGATAACATTAACGATCAATTAGGGCAGCATTTTGAAAATGGTTTCTTGTGGTAAATCAATTAATATGCCGAAATTAACTGCATAAATTGGTGAGACTTAAGAATTACATACTATATCTGAAGCATTATTCATGGGATTCTATGCCAGTGTCTTTCATTAACTACTTCTTGTATTGATACAAATATGGATTCAATGAAAATGCTTCTCCTCCCATCAGATCCATATTTGTCAACTTTAAATAAGATATGTCACAATTGAAACTTAAATAAATAAGATTTAAGTAAAGTTAACTCCACAATCGAAAACAAAATTGAAGCAAAAGTTTTATTATACTTAATTTTAAACAAATGTTAACAATGAAGCGATTCTGAGAAGAAATACGTTTTTTTTATTGTAAAATTTCATTATATAATTTTTATAAGTTCGCAAATATCATACGTAAGTTCCTATATACATTTTATGTAAGTTTATACTATAATAAATTATTTTCTAAAGTCAAAACTTATTTTTTCTCTTATGTTCGAGTTTTTTAATAACAGAAAAAAATAATAATCCTAGTCTAGACAAAAATACAATTTTTGATTTTTGACCCCATATACTCGTGACACTGTGCGCCGGTGGGGATCGAACCCACCATCTCCCGCTTATGAATCTAAGGCTCCAGCCACTAGACCACGGGGAGACCCTTCTATTCCTTTAAATTTAATATTTTATTTTTGAATCCCTTTTTAAAGTAATGGAACTTGATTTTTGAAAATACAAGAAATAGCTGTAGTCAAGCATTATCCCGCCAAGTTTCCTGCACCTAACCCCTTCACGCACCGAAACGAGTAAACTCCTTCGTCGTCTTCTACCTCGTTTTACTATAAAAAAAAGAGCATGATGAGTTTACTCGTTTCCTGAAAAGAATGTATTACTGAACA
Source organism: Gonocerus acuteangulatus (assembly GCA_946811695.1). Lineage (NCBI taxonomy): Eukaryota > Metazoa > Arthropoda > Insecta > Hemiptera > Coreidae > Gonocerus > Gonocerus acuteangulatus. The sequence goes on from OX328123.1 coordinate 159,776,884, forward strand.
ATGTTCATGTTGGAAAACAAAACAAAAGTGTGATTTGCTCCATTCATATTAACATTCTAGGCATTTGAAGGTACTTTTCGGGAAGTAAATTTAATCCTCTACAACGTTCATACTCCCCATTTTTAGCGCGGTTCCTCCC